>OX384043.1:6125000-6715000 GCA_947534325.1 Agonum fuliginosum
ATCTTAAAATTATTATTATTATTATTCTTTTCTCTTATCCACTACAGATACATACCGTTATGTAATAGGGATAAAATGATTACAAACAACAAAATATAAAAAAGGTGTCGAAATTGATTTCTCTCTGTCCTGACTTTTTCTCTTTTTCATATTTTTCCATTATGGAAAGTGCGTGTTTTATTTGGAACACGAGCGCCGTATACATGGGTTTATCTAGGTAGGAAACGTGCACTCATAGAAATTGAGGATAATATTAATACCTATAAGTAATTCCACATTCCCAGTTCAGTGTGAGCAGGATAGGCAATGCTAGTCTCATGGCTGTTTTGTATAGAGAAAAATTGTTTTAATTTACTTTGATAGAATTTACTCCCAATTATAGAATGGTAGATGTTATTTATTATAGTGGGAACCAACTATTCCAACCCAACCTAGTGGAATTATTTTCGGTTGCTGGAATCGAACTATAGGGGCTCTGTAGTTGACCTAACTAGAGTTGGCATTATTTGAATTACGATTATCTAATGGAAAAAAGTATAAAATACCAAAGTTTTAATAGAATGCGTTGTCATCGGCGACGACAATCGTTTTAAAAAAATGTGAAATTATAAAATACCGCAGGTGTACACGCTGTCCACTTCTGTTATATACAAAGTGTACCATAATTTGAGGTATTGTAATGGCATATACACTCGAGGAAAATAAAAGCGCACCACTTGAAAATGCACAAAAAATGACACAATTTCAAAGTGCGATATCTCGGCTGCATTTCGACGAAATTGGATGAATCTTCGAGTTCTGAAAATGTTGAAGTCTTATCTTTAATGTGATTATAGCCAATGTTACAAAAAATCCACTCCACCCTCTCCCACCCCCCTAAGAAAAACGAATGTATCTGATGTCCAAAAAGGTCCAACTTTGGCAACTCATACGGAGTGACAAAAAAATCGTGGACCTTATTGGCCAACAGGGTAATAAAGATCAGACTTTTCCTGCAAGGTCCGCGAAATTTCAAGTACCTACGATGATTTGGCGCGAAGTTATGTATTTTTGAATAAAAAGTGCCTTTTTGAGGTTTTTGGCCATAACTTCGCGAATTTTGCACGAAAATCAATAAATTTTGGATTTCCGAGAATTTTGAAGGTTTCTCTATTCGGCGCTGTAAATTAATCTGCCACGAAACCAGATCCACCCTCTGCCACCCCCGGATAAAAAAACATGTTTTTGACTGAAAAATGTTCAATTGTAGCAACTTGGACCTTATTGCCCAACAGGACAATAAAGTTCAATCTTTTTCCTTCAATTTTCTCAAAATTTCAAGTACATGCGATAATTTGGCACAAAGTTATGAATTTTTGAAAAAAATTTGTATTTTTGTGCTTTTTGCCCATAATTTGTCTGATTTCCCAGCAAATTCGTTTATTTCCTAAAACATCTAAAAAAATAAAGGTGTAAAGAAATAAAAATTTAAAAGTCACTTTTAGATAATTGTTAATTAAATTCAGAAACCTCAAAAAGGCAATTTTTTTTCAAAAATTAATAACTTCGCGCCAAATCATCGTAGGTTCTTGAAATTTTGCGGATCTTGAAGGAAAAAGTCTGATCTTTAATACCCTGTTGGAAAATAAGGTCCACTATTTTTTGGCACTGCGTATGAGCTGCCAAAGTTGGACCTTCTTGGACATCAGGTACATTTTTTTTCTAAAGAGGGTGGGAAGGGGTGGAGTGGATTTTTTGTAACCTTGTCTATAATCACATTAAAGACTTCAACGTTTTCAGAACTCGAAGATTCATCCAATTTCGTCGAAATGCAGCCGAGATATCGCACTTTGAAATTGTGTCATTTTTGGTGTATTTTCAAGTGGTGCGTTTTTATTTTCCTCGAGTGTAGTATTTAATGTACTTATTCTGGAACAAAAAGATTTTTTTCGAAATTCCTATAAATAAGGGTAGTTTACTTCAAGAGAACATTTTTAGTGCCACTTAATACTATTTACTTTGAATTAAGACCGAGTTATTAGCCGGATTATTTGAAACTAAATTCAGTATTATAATAACACAGTTATTAATTAGTTGCAACGTAATATTTATTATTAAAATTACCCATTCAACCAGTGACCCAAAACTGTTTCCATCACAAACCTCAAAAATTAATTTTCGAATTTTGAAAACAAAATGTTGTTCAGTGATCATTACGACACGTTCTATGTGCCATTCTAATATGTACCTACCTCAAATTATGGTACACTCTGCATAGGAAAAATAATGTTTTAAAAAAACATTTACTGCAGTTACTTACCTATTCATTCACGTAAGTTGTTTAAACTTTATTACTACATTACAGAATATGAGACATTGCTTTGTTAAATCTCGAGAAACCATAAAGAACTGGAGATATTTTTTGACAAATACTACCATTTTAGTTTTTATTTTTAAGTTAATATTTTTGCATAATTATTAAGTGTGTAACTAAACACAAAAACTAAAAAATATTCGTTTTTCTCGAGAACTAACAAAGTAACATGTTCGACTGTGGTCTCATATTGTGTAGTTTTAATTATGAACGTTTTAATTTTGAACTTACAACTTTCATCTCAAATTAATAGGTTAGTAACTACAGCAAAATCTAAAAAATTGTTTTTGTTTTTCCTACACGTACAACAGATTTTAAGTAGACCACAATAAGTATAGATATACAAATAGATATATATTTAAGTAACACATATTATCAAGCATTTTAATTGTATCAAAATAATAATTATGATTTTTTGAATAATCGATCTACTTTTCGTTCAGTAATATAAATACGTATAATGGTATAACTAAAGTTATTGTGGTACATTATCTTTGTTGTAATACGAAAACTGAATTAATAGTCCAGTCATTAGAGACATAAAAAAGGTGTTTTCGTGCAAAAGGTTGAGGAGTTTTGAAACTTGGTAGGATTGTAGACTAGGTAGCCCTAAGTATGCCCCTAAGTTTGCGACCTCGAGCGACCGCCGTTCCCGCCGCCATCTTGGAAAAATGGCGCCCAAAATCAGTTTTAGGTATATAGCTCCGTTCCTGTAGGTTTTAGAGAAAAAGTTTCTATACAAAAGTTGTAGAGGACTAAATTTGCTACAAAATTGTTTCTATACTTTTTTTGTCAGGCTAATACTTTAGTAGTTACAGGACCGAATAATAGACTGGATTTTTAAAAATCACAGAAAAGCAGCATTTGCATGCAATTTT
This sequence comes from Agonum fuliginosum, assembly GCA_947534325.1. NCBI lineage: Eukaryota > Metazoa > Arthropoda > Insecta > Coleoptera > Carabidae > Agonum > Agonum fuliginosum. The sequence goes on from OX384043.1 coordinate 6,128,232, forward strand.
TTTCCAATTATGGGCCAATTAGTGTACCTAAAGTTGTTTCATAAAATTAAGTAATGCAAACTCATGCTTTTGTCAACTCGTTATCACACCACTCCTGATGATTAAGCCTACTAGATCGAACGCTGACACCAAAAAAGATGGGGTACTTTGCATTTCATGAATAAAGCATACCGTTTAGCATAATATGTGTTCTTTAGATCATTCTCTACCAAACCGAAATTCTAACAATCCCCGGAGTCCTACAGGGGATGTGTATTGCGAGTTGCATATCCATTTCTTGAATTTTTTACGTTTGTCTCGTAAATGGTTATAATTAATTTGTTCAGGTAAAAATATCGACTTTTGATTTCTAGCTTCGATTCCAGAGACATTTTTTTATCAACATTATTATTATCAACATTTTTCGGGCCCTGGTTTCAACATACTTATTTAAAGAAAGAAAAAAAAATTGTGTTTTTTAAATTTCTTGTGTTTAATCAACCTTACTATGATCTACAAAAATACTTAAAATTATGTTTCCAATAGAAAAATGTCTAAGAAATCAAATGCCGGAACCGGGAAGTCGATATCATAACCCGTTAAGAAATTATAGTTGATTAAAGACAGCTAAAAGAAAAAATAATAAAATTCTACTATTTTCTCCCAAAGAAAAAGTCTTCATTTTGGCTTAATAAAGAACTTCAAAAAAATTTAAGATAATGTATCTGAAAGAGAAATTTTCAAGGAATCCAATGTCGGAAACCGGAATTCAATATCATAACCCGTTAAGAAATTATAGTTGATTAAAAACAGTAAATAGAAAAAATAATAAAATTCTACTATTTTCTCCCGAAGAAAAAGTTTCAATTTTGGCTTAATCAAGGACTTTTAAAAAAATTAAGATAATGTATCTAACAGAGAAATTTTCAAGGAATCCAATGCCGGAAACCGGGATTCAATATCATAACCCGTTAAGAAATTATAGTTGATTAAAAACAGTAAATAGAAAAAATAATAAAATTCTACTATTTTCTTCCGAAGAAAAAGTCTCAATTTTGGCTTAATTAAGGACTTAAAAAAAATGAAGATAATGTATCTGACAGAGAAATTTTCAAGGAATCTAATGCCGGAAACCGAAATTCGATATTTTAATTCGTTTAGAAATTAGAGTGCATTAAACACAAAAAATAAAAATATTACCAGAATTTTAGTATTTTCTCTCGGAAAAAAACCTTAAATTTCGAACTTAGTAATGCCTTCAGAAGTTTTTCAAATAATGTATCTAATAAAAAAATGTCTGGGAAATCCAACTCCGGAACCCGGAAGTTAATATCTTAAATCGTTTATAAATTAGAGTTAATTAAACACAAGAAATTTTAAAAACACAAATTTTTTTTCTTTCTTTAAAAAATTGTGTTGAAACCAGAGTCCGAAAAATGTTGATAATAATAAAGTTGATAGAAAAATGTCTCTGGAATCGAAGCTAGAAATCAAAAGTCGATATTTTTACCTGAACAAATTAATTATAACCATTTACGAGACAAACGTAAAAAATTCAAGAAATGGATATGCAACTCGCAATACACATCCCCTGTAGGACTCCGGGGGTTGTTAGAATTTCGGTTTGGTAGAGAATGATCTAAAGAACACATATTATGCTAAACGGTATGCTTTATTCATGAAATGCAAAGTACCCCATCTTTTTTGGTGTTAGCGTTCGATCTAGTAGGCTTAATCATCAGGAGTGGTGTGATAACGAGTTGACAAAAGCATGAGTTTTCATTACTTAATTTTATGAAACAACTTTAGGTACACTAATTGGCTCATAATTGGAAAAAATTGCATGCAAATGCTGCTTTTCTGTGATTTTTAAAAATCCAGTCTATTATTCGGACCTGTAACTACTAAAGTATTAGCCTGACAAAAAAAGTATACAAACAATTTTGTAGCAAATTTAGTCCTCTACAACTTTTGTATAGAAACTTTTTCTCTAAAACCTACAGGAACGGAGCTATATACCTAAAACTGATTTTGGGCGCCATTTTTCCAAGATGGCGGCGGGAGCGGCGGTCGCTCGAGGTCGCAAACTTAGGGGCATACTTAGGGCTACCTAGTCTACAATCCTACCAAGTTTCAAAACTCCTCAACCTTTTGCATGCAAAAAGTCTCTAATGACTGGACTATAAACAATTTACTACAAATAAAGCAAAGAAAAAACAAACGAATTTTCGCATAAAAATGTCTAGAAAACCAAACCAGACACACCAACAAAGCACACTTCAGCCTAAGTTAAACAAACTTATATATTACACACTGACACACATACACACACCAACACAACAAAGTCCAACTCACATAGCTCCAAGTTAAGAGGCGGTAATCTACTATGTCTCATATTGACGTGGGCGGGCGCTTCAGTGGCTGAGGACCATCTGGAGCTGAAGAACTGAAGAAGTTTCAGTTTCAAGTTTCACCAAAACACCGCTGAAACGAATGTTTGCACTGGTGAAAGCAGAAACAACACTATACACATGGGGAGGGGAGGTCATGCACTATACACATGGGGAGAGAGGGTAATACACTACAACTAAACATGACAGATGAAAGATTCAAGATTTGATTTAGTTGGGAGAAATGTTGATATAGCTTTAAGATTAGATTTTGGTTGGGAAATGCTGGTAGAATAAAGGAATGATGGAAAGTTTTGGCGTTTCAGATTTTAGATTTATTTTAAGAGATGTAAATATATGCCCGGATAAAGTCATTTTGTAAAGACTTAAAGTCGTATGTTCAATCATGAAAACTTTATAACTAAGTACATAAAATTTAAAAAAAAATTAAGGTAATCGGACTGCAATAAAAGTGTACACATAATATAACACAGATTGTCAGATTTTTTTCGATATCAGCCTAAATTCCCGACTGCAACACATAAAAATTGCACGAAATAGTATTTAAAAACTTGATATAGTTATTGTCTTATTCCACGTCAAATAATTGTCAGGGTTTGAAATGTAAAGTTTTACGAAAAGGAACGCTAGGTTCTTTGAAAATTAATTTTTTTTACATGTACTCGTTACTCGTATTATAATTTTATTTCCAAATAAATATTTTAATTTATACAATTGTTTAACAAATAATTTATAAGTATATAATTCTTTAAAAAAATTGTAACAAAAATAGTTATTTGATACATTAACACAAAAAATGAATGATTTTGGGACAAGTAGTAGACGCAGCGGAGTTCAGCGATCTTACGAAATTTTTGCATTTTTTGTATGAATTAAAGGATTAAATAGATCTAATTTCATTTAAACTGGCATGTCCTCATGTTATAAAACAATTAAAATGTAATGTAAAATGTTTTTACCATGACAATAATCAGTTTTTGTATTATTCCGAGAAATGATTTACTTTTTTACAATTGCTATATAGTGTTGATAAACAATCCCTAATTGGCCTCCGTTTTATATAAAAACAATGACATAACAGCATCATACCTATACATACCCGTACTACTACGTTATTATATCTCTACGTTACGTATTATTTTTAAAACAATAAAAGTTTTATAAAAACCGGCCATCTGGTATAGAGTAAACAAAAATTATTATTGTGTTTAATTCACAACATTTTATATTTTTGCTACAGTGCAGGAAATAGACATTCTGTCATTCAGTGCGGAGAATTAGCCAATTCTAACACTAGTGCCGGATATTTTTTTAAAATTATTGTGTTAAAACAAACTTCACGATGCTTAAAGTTTAAGACAAAACCAAAAACTTGAATTTATTTTTATATAAAAAAAAAATTGTTTGTAACACATGCCGAAAATGTGATTCTGAAACCCCATGCATTTATTTCAGAATCACTCATTTCCAACACTGTTACAAAAATAAATATTTCAACTTTTTAAGAGTAAATGAAAAATCACCAAAAAATAAATACAAATGTTTAATGAACTATTACACTCGCATATCGTTATTTATTACTTATTTACCTAATCAAAACTTCTGCAATTAGGTACCACACGCACTTAACAGGAATCTACGCTTCACATTTTATAACTAATTAATAATTATAAACTCCACAATTACACATCATCCACTCAAATAAAACACCAACATCAACAACAAGTGAAACTAATTAATGAGCATAAACAGAGCTAGATGTAACCGTGGCAACGTACAGTTCAACGCTGTTAAGCGAAACTAACTAGAAATGCAAACTGGTTCAAGTTTACTTGACTCCTATCAAAACAATTACATTGTAGGTAATCGATAACAAAGGTACTGCGATAATGTATCAGTTTAGTTTGCGTTTTTATGACTCACATATGGTAGGAGATTTTATGTGCATTATAAACAATTATGCACTGTTGTAATTTTGCTTGTTTGTTATTAGTTTTTATACTAGGATAAGTAAAAACAAAATTCTAGAGTGATTTATGTGCATGATTTGCTGAAACACCGCCGGTTTCACACCCAACATGTAGTCGAAATGTCGGTTAGAAGTGTCGTGATTTTCTGTCAGAATATCTTTTGGTAATTCATTGTACAAGGTGAATATGATTTCAAATGCGTATTTGCATTATAAAATGTGCAAAACAGTTATTTTTGTAACAAGTGCGGAAAACGGGTGATTCTGACACGAATGCAAGTTCTCCGAGACGAGCGACGCGAGTTTTGGAATTGGCATGAAGTTTCAGAATCACGTTTTGCGCATGGTTACTAACAATATTATTTCAGCAATCATCCTCAAAAACATACTTAATAGTCGCTTAATAGGTACCTATTTAAAATAAATTTAAGTTTTTGAAAGTTTGTATGTAACTATTTCTAATCATTATGACGGTTGATTTGCTTATACATAGCAAAAAATTTAATTTCTCGCACTAGTGCTAGAATTTGCCATTTCTCGCACTCATTTTGAGTGTCAAAATGTCTATTTTCCGCACGATTGCGGAAACAATCTGTGTAAATCTGACTTTTATTTTTAATGCTCCTAGTTTGAAAACAGATTATAGTGTTTGTTATTCATTTCTCAAGCTTTTAAGTTTAAGTCAGATGCATTTGATATTTGCACTAAAATTGCCTTCCGTCAATAAGCCTTGAAATAGGAACAATGCTATGAGATGGCTTCAGCAAATGTCACATTTAAAATTAATCTGTTTTTGTTTCATACCCTATCGAATAATAAATTTGTCTATAGTAGCATTTTTGTAGGCTCTTTTTTTTTATAAAACAAACTTTTTAAAGTAACCTCTAAAGCTAAAAAATTTCGTGTTTTTACCACATGCGATATAGTAAAATCGTGGCATGTGTAAAATCGCAACTACCACATACGTGAACGATGTGTGATTGTTATGTTTACACCTTATGCTTATGTCACACCGGTGTGGCATGAAGCACGGTGCTCGATGGAACAAATGAATAACGTAAACATTGTATTGCCGCTATTTCATCGAGCATTTTTACATATGGAAATTTGTTGCTGATTTCACAGTGAATCTTCAATAATAATAATTTTTAGTAGGAAATTAGATAATAAGAATATAACACTTTAAGCTTTTGTTAATATATGAACTAATTATTGATTTAATTAACACAAAGAATTGATGAATTTTAATTCGCAGCTGTGAAAAAAAAATTCAAAAATCTTCAAAGTACGAAGTGAACATAGTAATATACAAATTTTCGTAGGGCATTTTGCTATACCGGCGAGACACCCCCTATGACAGTTTTTCATGTGACAAAATGCCACATCGAGCACCGTGCTTCATGCCACACCGGTGTGTCCAAGCATTAGGAGGCAAAAAACAATTTTACCTTTTTCACTATCGCAGAAAAAAATAACTTTTATTTTGAAAGTCTCATCTTTCGTTACAATTAAAATAAACGTACCTAAATACGGCTCTGCTAATGTTCAGTCTGGTAAATACACACTTGCGGTAATCTCTAAAAGAATTTATCTTTATTTTGAAAACGAAACATAGTGGAGCTGAGAGACTGAGAGACATAAATTTTCTGGTTCAGCTGTGATAATCTTTGATATTGCTATAAAATATTATGGAACTCTACCCCTACGGGCGATGTATTCTGTTTTATTTCATCCAATATTATATTCAGTGGCGTGCAGGGAATCGTTTCCATTTTGCACTCGACTCATACAACACATTTAGAACAATCCACAGGAGGATTGGTAAAGAGCGTAGATTTATACTCCGATGTCTGTATTTTGCATTCATAAACGTACTCGCTAGTAAACATACGCTGTGGAGATTTGTCACATCAATAAGTTGGTTTGTTTTGATCGTTTTCGTAGTCAAATGTGGTGTGTAAAGCTGCGTTTACAGTTCGAAATTTGGTGTAATTCGTATCACTGAAATTTGAAGAAATTAATTTGACTGTAGGTACACATTTTGAAATTTATGTGTTGGCTGTTTGTCTTGTCAGTGTCAGCACAGAGTATCAGTTTGTTTTTGTTGATGAAAACGTGATAAAATAAAACGGAAGAAGATTTTGTATTTCCATGTTTGTACGACAGAAAAAATATATTTTTTCTCAATTAATAGAACGAACCCTAAATTTACTAGAGAAATTTGGGGTTTGGATACTATTCTACGAATTGAAATTCGAGTGCATCGAATTTCAGTTGCCATATGAGCTTCACAAATTACACCAAATTTCGAGCTGTGATCGCAGCTTAAAACATGAAATAATTAAAGGCTGTGCTTACATGGCTAGAAAAGTATACGCAACAAGTGGAAAAAAATAAAGTAAGGAAACAAAGGTTGTTACCTTACGTTACATAATGTGAAATTTGCATCACGGGGCGTAGCCGAGTTCTGTAAACTAATAAGTAAGGTAACTGCCGAGATTCCGTACGTGGTGCATACAACAATTTTTCTACTTTCGTTCGAATAAGTGCAATATTTTTTGTCACATTTAATGACACTTATAAATTTTACGATAAAACAAAAACATTCAAATTAGGTTATTTATACAATTAAAGTTACGAGTAATACGATATTTACTTTCGAACGAGTCATGAACGCTATTTTTTAAACAACCACAAAAATAACACAGTATTTTTCACTTTTTAAATACACACACAACTTTTGAATAACATTTCTACTGTTATTTCAAACAATCAATAAACAAGCAAACGCTGCCTGGCTATGTTGATTTTTTATTCTCATATTACGATATGACCATATTATGCTAGCACAATATTAATATCATGTTAGTTCAGGATGTTTTCAACTTTCTTAAGTTAGTAGATTGCTGCCGCAATATCTATTATTTTCTGTACTGGTCGTCTAAAAAGTATTTACAAATAGTAGGATCCTACCTACTGCTTTACTAAACGATTTTGTCTTTTAGTCGAGTCAAAATAGGAAAAATGACGGTTCAAAATCCGAAAGTTTTGAAACTTGGTAGCATGGTTCGGGAAGGTCTAGTAATGAACATATCAAAAGTCCTGACCCGTAGGTGGTGAGCGGGGGCGTGGGGACCACAAAATGGCTCCCAAAATCTGGTTTTTCTATAATATCTCGTTATCGCTGCATTGTAGAGCTGATTAAACACAAGAAATTTTTAAAATGCCAAAATTTTACCATTTTCTCTTCGAAAAATACTTAAAATTTTAGCTTAACCAAGGCCTATAAAAAATTTAATATAATGTATATTATAGGAAATTGTCTAAGAAATTCAATACCGGAACCCGAAAGTCGATATCTCAATTCGTTTATAATATAGAGCTGATTAAACATAAGAAATTTTTAAAATGCCAAAATTTTACCATTTTCTCTTCGACAAAAACTTTAAATTTTAGCTTAACCAAGGCCTATAAAAAATTTAATAAAATGTATATTATAGGAAATTGTCTAAGAAATTCAATTCCGGAACCCGGAGGTCATTATCTCAATTAGTTCAGAAATTATAGTAAGAAAATCACAAAAATGAAAGAAAAAAAATTAAAAATTATTTACATTCTTTGTTAAAAATGTTGCCATACAAGGGTTCCCAAAATATGAAAATTTTAATTTGAATAGAAAAATGTCTGCTAAATTGAATATTTAAAACCGGAAGTCGATATGTTCATCTGTTTGAAAGTTACAGTTGCAATAGGAAAAATTCAACATTTTTGCAAAGAGCAAACAAAACGCTCCGCTTGTATTTATCATAACTTGCGAACCATTGATCTGGGGAAAAATTGTTTTATATCAAAATTGTAGCAAATTTTATTCTCTACAACTTTGTAATAAATACTTGTACTCTACAATGCAGCGATAACGAGATATTATAGAAAAACCAGATTTTGGCAGCCATTTTGTGGTCCCCACGCCCCCGCTCACCACCTACGGGTCAGGACTTTTGATATGTTCATTACTAGACCTTCCCGAACAATGCTACCAAGTTTCAAAACTTTCGGATTTTGAACCGTCATTTGCCCAAAATGATCCTTCGTTGACTGGACTATTTAGCAATAGTCCATTATAATACAAAAAAGTGAAAAATGTATTTACCAAATTCCTTGCAGTATTCAGTAATACGTTACTAAAAATTTTGATTAATTTCTACTGCCAATTGATTAAAAGTTTAACTGTATAAAAAATCTTTCTATACTAGCGCAGTATTCTGACTAATTTACCTAGGTTACAATTACAACTACAATGAAAAATGTAAATGTAACCTAACTTTTATTGTAACTTTTTCTTTTGACAAAATTTATTTGTGTATTTCTGGATGGGTTGAAAATCAGCATAGGTGAACCCAATCCCTTTGTACTTAGTGCAATAAAGTCATTAATTTTTTTACTTACTTTATTTAGTTACTTGAATATGAACAATAATAATAATTGCAGACTCAAGCACAGTTTAAATATGTTTTTTATTTCAGATGTAAAAAAAGAAATATATTTTCTGCCAGGAAATGAATTAAAATTTGTCGTCCTACGCCAATGAAATATAAAATTGTTTTTAACGGTTCAGTACATCTTTGCACGTGGCAGATCAAATATATACGTTTCTTCTGTCGAATTTTCGTTATGAAAATCTTCATGCCTTGCTGAGCTTTTCATCTATTTTATTGATATGTAATTGAATTTTTTTAGTCTATCGAGTGTTTCATTTAATTTTTTGTAATATACTTATGTAATGTTAAGATAACCGACTCTCTGATGATGTTACTTACAACATTATAATATAATATCAACATCATTAGAAAATAAATATTTTTGAACTACTAAGGCCTTTCTCCATATAAAAAATTCTTGTTACACTCCTGACTAGAGTGCGGAATACATGCGAGCAAAATGTCATGAAATATGCATTAAATATGCATCGTAATAAGGCCAAAATATGCCCAATATATGCACAATATGAAACAAAATATGCAATATTTTACAAATATTAATGTAAATCTCAAAATAAACTATATTTTGTCAACAATGCACAAGAATAACATTTAAAATAAACAAAACTACGTACCTATAACTTCTGGAATACGAATGGTGTACATAAAATAAATGTAAATGAACAAATCATTTACCAAACGAACTGTTACACATTCCGCAACGTAACATAAATTAATGTAGGTGGTATCAAATTTGAGCGAATATAAATTTTATACCACATTTCAAATTTTTTATAAAAATGGAATTTTGGGTTAAAAGGTATACAATATGCAGTTATATGCATTTATAATAAATATATGCAAAAATTTGTAAAATATGTAAAAATATTGATATATGCAAAATATGCAAAAAAATTATACCATATTTTGATCTATTTTTGTATGAAATGCAAACATTTGTTAAAAAATACTAATATGTAACAATATATGCAAATGCATATAATCCGCACTCTATTCCTGACCAAAAGAGACTTCACATTTGAAATATTAATATTTAATTAATAGTAAATTATTCACCATTTAATTTAATCTACATCACGAGTAATGAACAATTAATAAATTAATATTTATTTGGATTTGTCTGGATAATTACATCTCTATTATGATTATGGAAATTTTCCATGCGTTATTACATTGCCCACGTTTTAACGTCCAATTAGTGAATTAGTTGCAATTTTTTATATGTAGTTATATACGATTCAAAAAAATTTATTGACATTTTTAGTTATTTAAAATTTACTCAGTTTGTTACCTATGATATGCATTTTGTTTTAATTGGATGATGTTTTGATAAAATTACATTAATTCTTTGTTTTATTTCCCGATAGAGATAGTTGCATTTAAAAAATGACAGCATTATCTGCAGCTGATAGCTGATATTAAATTACATTATCAATTTATGTTTAACTTTACCGTACCTTTACTTATTTATTTTATGAACATTTTATCTAATTAATTTTGTAATTAAAATAATCGTCTTCCCACATTTAAGCCGGATTATTAAAAAAAAAATACAAAGAAAATTTTCGGAAAATTTATAACTTATCATTTGCTTCTTGTTCGATTGTTCAGAAAAATATATAAAAAAATCAATTAAAAAATTTAACTTGATATTTCAGAAATCAGAATCGACTCAATAATGTTTTGAGATTATGCGAGAGATTCAATTTCTTGAAAAAAGCTGTTCGTTCCGTTTGGTTATTATTAAATTTGTCCCTGGTATTTCATCAATCATTAATTATCCTACAACATTCGACTAATTATCTTTTCATGAAAATATTATCATCTTAAAAAATACTTGCATACCAGTGCTTTCACTCCTGTATAATACTCTTTTTTCCCGAAGTACAGACACACCCTGTATAGCAGTAACAGTTGTTTACTCGGTTGTTTATTTCATCAAACGATACACTTTTACCACACATTTTTATATCCCACATCCCAAACCATTTCCTCTAACCTAAATGACCAAATAAACCTTCAATGTAATTTCATTCCTCATAAACCCTCTCGATAAAAACTTCCTCAGTTTCACACCTCCGTTAATTCTTCTTCTCCTTCGTTTCCCACGTTAGTAAACAGCACATCATTCGATCCGATCGTTCTTCATCAAGCGTTAGTACGTAGTTCAACATCACCATCACCATCGCTATGGAATTTTCATTGATCGCATACACAAATGATATTGTTCATTAGGTCGTCATTATGGCACTTTATCTCTAGACCGGCTATGTCTGTGAACCCTAATGGCTACGCAGGGGCGTATTGGTGAAATTAAGGGGGTAAATGATCCCGTGAAAATAAAAGGTGTTTTTGTGGTAATAAAAGGAGATAGTAATTGAATGTTTTATTTGGGTTTTTCTTTTCAGAAAAATAGTATATTTCATAACGAGAATCGAAAGTGAGAAATGTCGTGCGACGAACGAGATGCAACCGAGTGAGGCAACACATAAGCAATACGATATTTACTTTCGAACGAGTCATGAACGATATTTTTTATACGACCACAAAAAACTTTTTAATATACACACAACATTCAAATGACATTTTCATTTTAAACAATAAATAAACAAAGCTGCCTGTCTATGTTGATTTGGTCTCATAATTACGATATAACCATACCGTGCTAGCACGATATTCAAATCATGCTAGTTCATGATATTTTCAGCTTTCTTGAGTACGCTGCTGCCCGGATATCTATTATTTTTTGTAGAGATCGTCTAAATATTTTTTCTTTCATGACTTTAAGTGCATAATATGCATAATTTTAATATAAACAAACATCTATCTAAATACAAAAACACCATTTACTAGAGCTGTCATGAGTCATCAGTATCCAAATAAAATTGTACCCGGATGTAAAATTATCCGGATACTCGGATAACCGTTATCTGGACAACTAATAGTCATAAATAAAAACAACACGTACATTTTAAAAATATATAAATATTCTATGATTTACGAAGCAAAACCTTAGCCTAAATATTGGTTACTAAGATACTAAGATCCGACATTTTATTATGCGATTCTACTATCGAAACTACGGCTGCGAAAAAACATCGATCTAATCGAAAGATCGATCGATTGATCAATATGATTACAGGTAATCATTTAATCGATCAATTAATTTCTTTGATCGATCAGATTTGGATGATCGGTCAGATTTAATTGATAGTTTGGATTTAAATGATCGATAAGATTTGTTTGATTGATCAGATTTGGATGATCGATAAGATTTGATTGATCGATAATTTTTCTGTCACTGAATCATGAATATGTTAGCATATACAAGTCCCAATTTTTGTTATTAACATACAAATGTAATACCTAGAAAAAATCATTAATAACATTACCAGTCTTTCAATATTTAATGCAGTTAGATCAATAATTAGATCGATCTAATCGATTTTATCAATTTAATCGATTTGATCGATCAGATTGATCAGACAATCAGATTGATCAGATCGATTATATCGTTGAGATCGATTTGATAAATTAGATCGATTACAAATGATCGATCTATTTAATTGATCCAATTTGACCGAAGATCGATCATATAAATTATAATTTTAATATCTTTAGGGAATAAAATGTATTACATCGCTAAAAATTCAATAATATAATATTCATAACGTAACACAACTCTTTTTAAAAAGTTTAATATTTGTTAATTCCTGCCCTGTCTACGTACACTAGGACTACACCACACATCCTTTCCTTGCCTTATCACCCTACTACCCTAGCTACCCATGCGTCAATTCGTACATTTGCATCCCCACCACAAACCACTAGACTACCCCTTCCACTCTTATTCTCCTACCCTGCTTTCCTGAAAATCATCAAGTCACCCTTTCTTTCCGTTTCCCTGCCCTTCACCTTCTGCACTTCAATTGTCACCGTGAGGCACTTACATTTACCGACATTTACATCGTCACAGTGCACTTGGATCTGGAATATGAGAATTCTGCTGCATAGTGTTTCGTGCCGTATTGTTTCGTCCACTAAAGCTTGAGACGATCCTCTACCGCGCCAGAAAACAGCCAAAAACATGGATTTCGCGCGCCACTCTACAGCGTTTATTGTTTTGTTAAATATAGTAATCAAAAGATATTGTTGAAGATAAAAGTACAATCTACAAAATGTAAGATGCAGAATTTTAAAATTTTGCTTTAAAATCGAAATATGTTAATTTGAATTTTGACAATTTTTGTTATTTTTTCAACACAAATAGCTTCTATTTTAAAACGAATTTAAAAAATTCGATCGGTTATTTCGCAGATCCAAGCTTTGTTGACAATATGTTAAAATTTTAAATTAATTCACTTACAAATAAAAACTGTACAGTGGCGTACGAAAATCTTCTTTTACAAATTTTGCAGTTTTTTTTACAAATACGTGTACCAAAATTATTTTACCCCTCGAACATAAATTATTTGTTATTTTTATGTTTAATAAAACAATAAACGCTATAGAATAGCGTGCGGAATCAATGTATTTGACTGTTTTCTACCATGGGTAGACGGGTAGAGGTTCACCTCGGGTTCACCTTTATAGTGTTTTCCCACGACTATATACAAAACTATCAGTTTCCACACAGTTACCTAGCTACGAAAACAATATCACACAACCGTTCAACCCGTTCGATATGTTATCGCATTTTTGTTTCACCTTTTAATAGGCGTGTGTTGTCTTTCTGACATTTGATAATTTTTTCCTGTCATTAATTATTTCGTGATAAATTACATTATTCCATTAAAAGAGATTTATCCACATAAATTATAGTATTATACCTTATTTCAGCTAAGAAAAAAGTAGATGGCGCTGAGAATGCAGTCTGTTTTACACTCACACATTTTATTAGTTCAAAATTTGACACGAATTTAATAAATAAGGTATGTTTTATAAATAAAGCTGTCGTCTATAGAATCATGCAGTTAATTATTTTTTCACGTAAAAAACAATTTTAGTGACTATACCCCTCATCTATTTATTATTTGCAGTAACCATATGACAATATCGATTATACAAACCTTTGTATTATCGATAATACAAACCTTTGTATTCTCGCTGACGTCACTTGAGTAACAAAATTTGTCAATTTTGAATATAATATTTCGGTTATAAATAAAATATCATCATTCAGGATATAGTCTAGCCGTATACCACTCGACTATAGAACATTTTCAGCTCTGAAAAGAAAATCGATAGGGCTTTGTGACAATCGAGTCGAACAACCCCCTTAAGTTAGGATTTTTTGGAGCTACAAGCCTTCAAACTTTGAGATTTTTCATTGCTCAAACATGCGATTTTTCAGGGGGTCGGGGGGAGCGAATCTCTTCGGGATTTTTGGAGAACGTAGAAAAGGAATGTATCTCCAGAGGGAATTTCCAGATTTTGGTTAACACGTCCCTAAAAGAAATGCCCCACATTTTAAAAACAGTCATTTTTTTGGTTCGGCCAAGTGGCTCGATTTTGTTTTTGAGCAGTTTGTACAATTTGTACAATGTATAACTTAGCGGTGCACGCAATCTTTTATCCTGATAGAAAATAAAAATAAGAAGGACATGTTTAGACGGCCGAAACAATATCATTAAGCGTGCTGTACGAAAGAATATAGAACGAAACAATCCGACAGCAAGAACTATGTAATGTCAGTGTGTGAGAGTAAAGTACGTAAAATGATGGTTGTTAAATGCTAAATGCGCAATTTTCAGCCGTACGTAGGTGGACAATTAGGGAGATTATGGTTTTGAGGTTTAAGGTTAGGTGGAGAATAATGGAGCACGGAACGTGCTCTATTGTTGGTTTTGTTTGAATGTAAAATATGTAGAAATGTCAAGAGTGAGATGTATGAATGGGTTATTTTAGAAATGGCGTTGTGGGTTATATTTATTTTGATTTCAGGGTCACTTTAGATTTTTACTTCCGGCAACAGAAGTATAAAAAATGAAATAGTTTTCCTCTCCACACTTGTATTACAATATACCTACTATTTATTTAACTTAATGTTGTTTAAAAGCAATTAGAAATATTTTTAAGTCTTAATTATTTTTAGTAAAACTGTAATTTTTTTAAAAGTTATTGTGAAGTAGATACTTATATAGACGAAATTAAATCAAGTAAATTCAACTATTTTTTTATTTTAGGATATATAAAACACAATTTTATATATTTTTTACTACAAAGAATGCATTTGCAAAATTTATTCCTTAGAAATATAATTTATAAATTTTCATTCTACAATTTGATTCTGCGGTTTTGTACCACCCGCATATATAAAATAAAATATCTTTCAATTCTCTATTTTAGACCAACATATTCGTAACTTCACAGAAGTATGTGTGTTGATTTTTTGTGTTCTTGTCATTTCGATTGTGTTTTCTGGTCTAATTTCTTAATATTATTGAAAATAGAACTTGGATTTAGCAAAGGAGATTATGACAGTTAGACGTCATACAAAAATTTGCATCACAATAATAATTTTTTGAGGTCTCCTTTCAATATAATTGACTGGATTTCTAATTTGCTGTTATAGAGAAGGTTTCTATTGTGAAACTTTAAATTAATTGTTGTATTTATTTCAGACTGTATACTAGATATTTACCTTATATACCAAGAGAGAAACATGAAGAAGAAAGTTTAGCCACCGAACCCGAAGGACAAGTGGGATAATTTCTTTGAGTGAATAAACATTCGTATCTCACGAGGTTTGTACAATATTTTATTCAATTTTCAAGAAATTATTTCAAATATATGGATTATAAATTTATTTTGACATAACAAAAAAAAATAATCAAAGCGTTTTTGTAAGCTGTTTTCTTATTACAAAGCAACTATTTACAATACACATATTAAAATGCATCTGTCGGACGAATAGACACGTCAGCCAATTTAAATGTGTTTCCTCTATTACTTCTAATTTAAAATGCTTTTAAAGTTTTCTTTAAAAGTTATGTAAGTTGTTGATTTATGACAATTTTAACCAAGAATAAAAGAACGTAAACAACAATTCCTGCAAACTTTATTTAAAACTTTTCCCACATTTGTCACAATCTCCAAAGTTTACAACGCCAGTAAATTATAAATTTTTCAGATATTTAACGACGCTCAGTTTCTTAGTGTAAAATATGGAGAGAAATATCTTCAGAAATAGAAATGTATTATTATTAAATCTAATTAAAATGATATGAATCTCAGGAAATCATCATAAAGTCTTCTTCATTACTGCGATTAGAATTGGAATTCTCAACTTGGCTTTTATTCTCGTTTCGTTCTCGTCTTCGAGTCGCAAAATGAAATTGATGTTAAAATTAATTTGTGTCCAAGTTTTCAGAGCGTAATTGAAATTTCTTACAACAGATGGTGAATATTGTTTGTAAAATACATCGTGGAGCTATCAAATATTTCAACTTGGAACTTACAACTTAACCAACTTAAAGTAAACGAGTAAACTTAAAGTAGTATATTTTAAAGATTATGTATTTGAACAGTAGTAATCATATTGAAAATATATTTGATTGAGTGTTATAGTACAAAGAAATTAATTTGAGCTATCATATTATAGTAAATAGTAGGGCTGTCAACGGATTCCGGATATCCGGATATCCGGATTTTAAATTATCCGGAATCCGAAATTTATCAATCAGGATAAACCGGTATCCGGATAAACCGGAATCCGTTCGGTATCCGGATAAATCCGGTATCCGGATGAATCCGAAATCCGGTTTCCGGATAAATCCGAAATCTGGATAAATCCGAAATCTGGATAAATCCGAAATCCGGATAAATCCGATATCCGGATGAAACCGAATTCTGTATCTGGATGAATCCGATATCCGGATACAACTATATTAATTTAAAATTAAAACTTAAAACAAAACTAATAGTAACAGTTTTCGCATGGATGAAAATGTCCCAATGCGCGCCCTGTGGTCTTCAATTTAAAGATTTAGACATTTTTATCATGCTACCGCACACTGCATACAAAGGAATTTGGAGGCAAATATCAAACAAGTTTCGAAACATAATAATTGAACTAACGTAAACAGTAGGGCTGTCGACGGATTCCGGATACCTGGATTTTAAATTATCCGGAATCCGAAATTTTTCAATCTGGATAAACCGGAATCCGTTCGGTATCCGGATAAATCCGAAATCCGGTATCCGGATAAATCCGAAATCCGGTATCCGGGTAAATCCGGATTTCGGATTCCGGATATATCCGGATTTCGGATACCGGATTCCGGATATATCCGGTTACCGGATTTTTCGGATTCCGGATAGACATATATCCGGATATCCGGATTCAATTTTTTTCGGATTTTGACAGCCCTAGTAAATAGTAGTAAAAAATTAATGAAACTATTTATAACCTAATAAACTATAACCTAATTGAACTGAATCGTCTTATAGGTACTATTTAAAAGATTTGCTACACCTCTGCACGAAACTTTAATAGGTTATATAATTATTTGATATACTGAGTAGGTACCTATAGAAAGAAAATATTTTTTTCATAATTCGAAAAAATAAGGATAGTGAAAATTTTAGTGCGATTGGTTTGAAAGTCCATTTAACTGTTTATTTATTAGGTAATTATTAGGTACGTAAGTATTTGTAAATAGTATGATAGTATTATTTATAATTATAATTTAATTTTATAAATAACAAATAAACAGTTAAATAAACGTTCAAACTAGTGGCACTAATATTTTCACTATTCTGATTTTTGGGAATTTTGAAAAAAATCTTTTTTTTCTGTAATCAGTATATCAAAATATATAACCTATTAAAGTTTCGTGCAAAGGTATAGAAACACCCTGTATAATCTTTCGCAGTATGACTGTGTAGCATTTTTTCAAGAGCTATCATTTGATATATGCCATAAAGGGTACATTGCCCTTTAAGATTTTAAAATTGAGAGTGGAAGGGGTGAGATGAGATGATTTAAAAAAACAAAAATAATAGTAAAATGTTGCCGCCTACATTTTAAAATATATAGCGCAAACTGGATATGCCTATCACAATCCGTTCCCAAGTTAAGGGTGGATCGTCTTAAGCACGCCATCCCATAAAATAATAGCATAGAGCCCTCCATTTTGGATAAATTGGCTGCACTGTTAACCCCAGTGTCTGGCGGGCATTATAAATAAAAAATACTGAAATAAAACACGGTAAACTGAAAAAGAATAAAACAAAAACCGACAAAAACTCTAACACAAATGAACAAACCAAACAACGCAAATACAAAATAAAAACGGTTGTCGACGACCAGACATGACGTATAGTTACAAAAGTGGCCAACTTTAGGTAACATAAAAAATGAAAGACACTAATTATGGGTATAGCTGACACTTTTATGCAAATGCATAATTTGTTTGTTTATACACAATAATAGTTTGATATCTGGGCGAATCATGCATAATATAGCATGTACTAATAATTTGTTTTTGTTCTGTTTTTGTGCATATTTTTCGCCAATTTTATCAATTTTTAAACATATTTTTAAAATTTCACATAAATTTGTTATAAGTATTAGCAAAGAATTTCGGATATACTACGATTCTACCATGAAATATATAAGTTTAATAACATATTTTTAATTAAGTTGGTAACTCCGATAAAAAAGTAAATATTAGTAAATTATTTATACTGAACGTAAAGAAGATTTTTCAATCAGACTGTAATATAATATTCTTTTTCCGTGGGGTAAATACATAATCATTGCAGATGAGTATTGGTTTGTCTCATGTCCTTAAAAAAATGTTAGATTCGAGATAATACGGTTTGAAAAATTTAATGAAATTATTTTTTTACTTATATGTAAATATGGAAGTAATTTATTATTCGGTATAATAAAAACTACGTAAAAAGTGTAAATTTAATTGTAATTTGCTTGCATTTATTATGAAACAATGGACATTAAGACATTATACAACAAAAAATACAATAATATAAAGGACAACAAACTATAACTCTATTTTTCGTGTCGTATTTGCCGACATGGACCAGTGAACTTGGTACATAATACTACGTAGAACATTAATATACACAAATCACGAAAAAAAAATGAACATGAGACAAACCAATACTCAGCCGACGATGTGTTGTACAGTGTACTGTAATACCTACCATCTAAAGTCTAAAGTATTCCACAATTATTATTTAGAGCCCGGATTTTAGGCAAATGCCTATTCTTTATTAATGTAGGCATCTAGAAAAAACTTGCAGCAAAATTTGAATTAAGAAATTTTAGTTGATATAGATCTTATTGTATTTTGCCTATTTGGACTATTTTATGAAATGTCGCCTATTTTGTTTAATTTTGCCTATTTTAGACCTATATTTAATTTTTTGATTTAAAATTTTAATTATTAGCCGTATGTACATAATAGTAAATTTATTTATTGGTATTTTTTTACAGAAGTTTTTTCAACGATTTTTATATCTGAGTATATACATACAAGCGCCTTCTTTGTAGAACCACGCCTCTCAGGGCAGCAAAATTACTATTTCAAGCTTAGTTGCCAAATTTAGTTTTTTTTGTTTGATTTCACTGTAGACTTGTTTCTAACTGCACATCATTGCTTCGTGCTTCTTACCCTCCTTGCTTCGTACTGTCATTCTTGATAGAAGGTCCAGTGCCCAGTGCAATTGTCATTTTATGTTTGAGTAATTTATAGTAACAGTAAGTAATTCATCTGCTATTATGCCAAAAACAGCAAAGTCTTCGCCAAGTGATTTAATTTACAAGTGAATAAAAATAAAATATAAATTCACTTGAAAATTTCAAAATACATTTAAAAAATATTCCAAAGATTCCAGATAAGGTTGGAAAAATTGTGCATAACAAATTCAAGGAAGTTTTAGTACGCAACCCGAATTATTTATTAATAAAAGATTAAGCAGATGACCTGACTTTGGAATCATAACAAATATTAGTTATTTTAAGTATGCACCATGCACATCGTGTGATGTAGAAAGCTCATTTTCTAATTACAAATTTTTGCTTTCTGACAGGCGAAATTGTATAACCTCCAAAAATTTGAAACTTTGAAAATTAACAAGCTACCGTAGTACCTACCTATATTCTCGTATATTATATTAAGCAAAATGCAAATGCCTTTTACATCACACGCAGTGCATTCATATAGGATCATAATTTGATATAATTCGAAATTCGAATATAATTTATGTAAACGAAATTTTTGTTTAATTTTTAAATGCAAAAATTAAAGTTTATTTATTTCATGGCAATTTTTTTCATCGCCTAACACATGCCTTAAATTTTTTAAATGCCTATTTCATGGCCTTTTCTTATATATAAAAAAGCTTAATTGCCTGCTTTTTCTAACATTTTTAGTGCCTAAAATCCGGGCTCTAATTATTATTGTGTAGAGTTATTTCTACAACAATATAATTTTTTTAAATAATACATTTATCTTTGGCTTTATCATGTCCGTGTTATAATATTACGTTTATTTTTATAGTGTTCCCAATTTGTCACATTTAATCTGTGAAGAAATAATATTTATATTTCAATGAATATTGTTTGCGTAAAAGGTTTTCTACTTAAACAGAATAACATGCCATAAACAAAAATCAGTACCTACCAACAAAATAAAAATTAATGTATCTTCATTTCACTTAAATTACCTCTAAAATTACAAACTCTCCCCGTGATCAAAGCAAAAGCAAAACAGTAGGTACTCAAACTGATTAATACAAATTTCCACTTGAAAATCCGCCTATTTTACTTTCACCTCGTATTTACGTTTTCAATTGTTTGAAAAGTTTAGAATTTGAAATCCAACCCTTTGTACACACCTACAGCTCTGAGAGGCATTTGTTTTAGACAAAAGCTCGCGTTTATGGGCAAAGTATTCAAAGTTAGTAGACAAAATCCGTTTCCGTATAAAGCGTTCTACAAACTTATACTTATTTGATTAGAGTTATAGAGTTAGAGTTTTGTGCCGAGAGGTTGGTAACACTGAATGGAGGAGGATCATTAAACTGGAAAGCTTGGACGAGACTGGAATAAATATCAAATTTATTTTTTACGGTTTTGTGTGGATATGAATTTAAATTATTTTTCTCTCTTTGTTAAAAGCTGTTACTTTTATTTCATGATGAAAAGTGGCAATTTTTTAATGTAATTTAGGAAGAATATTTTTTAACAGATGGTATTAACCAATCATATTGCGTAACAATGACGTCAGAAGACGTAATGCAACCAACAGAATTGAAAATGTAAATCATGTAACTGACAACATATTATATTATGTAGATCAGATTTTATTTAGTAACATTAGTTACAATAAATAAATAAATTTGTCAAATTAAACGTAAAAAATGTTTTGCAAAATGAGTCGTTTTGGTGGTGTTTTTACAGGAAAAATATTCTTTCTTAATAACATTCGAGATAATAATTTTTTGTAAATTTTTTTTTCTATTTTTGTCTATCTTATTGTAATTTCAGTCTACAAAACATCACGGAAAATTTCCCTGAAATACGTTTCGTGTATAATTGTCAGATGATGTTTTGTGTCGTGAAATTATTATCAACTGTAACAACCCAAGGTTATTGATAATTACAAAATAATTTTGTCACATCCCGAAAGCACGTTGCTTGGTAACCGCCCGATGCCTAAAAGCAACGTGCGGTAATTGTGACAAAATTATAAGTTATTTATCAATGGTCGAGGGTTATTACCTTTCATAGTATTTAATTTTTCCCGTCAAGAACTTTAAGTAAGTACATATATATATATATATATATATATATATATATATATATATATATATATATATATATATATATATATACCGTACGTACTTAACGTCTGATGAGGAAATTAGTTAAATAAATAGGCTCGTAAATAGGTATTTTTCTCCCTAGTGTGTTTCATGTTAAATGTATTAAGTAAGTATGTATTAACCTTAGAAGGTATACAAGGACAAGTACTTAGTAAGTTCCAAGGTCGTAATTTACGTATTTATCTCCTTAGGATGTTAAAGTATAAATACTAATATTATGTACCAGTAGGTACCGTCAATAGTCGTAAATTAGTGGTGATAGTTATTTTTGTGACTAATGCCTAAAATATTACTTTATTACACAAGAATGAAGAAAGAAGTGTATAACACGAGTAGTAGTTTAGGTTTCAAAATGCATAAGCATTTTAGAAACAATACGTAACTTTTTAACTTTATTTAATGTAAAAAGATTGAAATGTAAAATATCAAACCGTGCTTATTTTGAGTAATATACACCTAAGGTTACATTTGTTCGCATTAGTTTCTAGTGGGACTATATTTTTCTAACAGAATCTACTACAATAAAAATAAAGTGAGCTTTGTTTTCTCCTGCCATGCAGCTTTTTATCATTGTACAAAATGTTATTTTAAAATGCTCTCCGTAATTTCAGTGCTTAACTCGGTTATTGTTTGCGTGGGTATTAAATTTTCAAGAGACACAAAAACCCTAAGGATTAAAAAATTTATAAAACTGAAATATTTAATTAAAATATATTTTTCTCGCAGAATATTATTTTCAGTGGTAACAAAGAAATAAAATAAAGTCTCATATTATTTATAAGAGCACTTTGGTGTTCTTTATTATCTTTAAATTTACTCTTCTACGATGATCTTTTTTAATCAAATTTTTTTAATTTATAAAATTGGTCACATTTTGATTTAAGGAATTTTTATTTGTGCAATATATGTTAGTTTTTGGCAAATAAAACAAATTCGAGTTGAAATTTTAATGAAGAATAAAGAAATAAATAAATAAGTAAATTGCTGTAATTTCTCTGACTGATTCACCGATTATTCCCTAATACTCTCTGTTCCAGTCGATTACTTTCTATTATAATAAAGACATAGTTAATAAAAGTAAAAATCACAAATTACGATAATTAGTAACAAATAGATAACTTGTATAAAAATAGAAACAAAGTTGGTTAAAATTTGTAGTGTAAAATCAAATTTCCTGATTTTATATAAATTTGAAATTCGTTCAATATTAATTATTTCGACCCTAGTACATAAGTACAGGCTGAACAACTAAAGTTTCACATTCACAAACATAAATAGTAGGTAGTTTTTTGCGCAACTGTCAAACAATGTTTACATTGACGTACGATATAATTTGACTTTGTACTTATCTTATAATGATTCAATTTGATTGTTTACATTAAGTACTTCTGTATTAAATATTCATATTTATAATGGTTAAGTGTAAGAACAGCTTTGCTGAACTTCGCCATTTGAAATAAAAGATATTATTATTAATACAGGCAGCGAAGTATAACCAAAGATAAACGTTTGTCTGTGGTATAACATTGGTGTACAATAGATTTCACGGCCTTTACTATTAGTAACAGCTGCGAAGTTGAATTTCGCAGACTGAATAATAATTGTTAATGTCAAACATTTTTGACAGTTGTCAAAAGATTAAATTGTTTTTTTTATTAGTATATTATATGCATTGCAGTTGCACAAAAAATATAGTATATACCTCGCCTGCGAAATGTGTTTAGTGACCTCGACCTTCGCCTCGGCCAAAAATTTTATCGGACGCTAAACAGTAACTATTTCGCAGCCTAGGTATACAAGTAACTATTTCGTAATTCTATGGTGCTGCTTAATTTAGATCATACATACATATACATGTATGTTCAACAATTTAATCATTTTGATTACTTTACCGCTTAAGGTATGACATATGACATGAAAAAAGCTGGTACCCCCACTTTGTTAAAAAAAATAAAAAATTGGTCGACAATTTTAGACTCATTTTAGACAATTTTAGACCACCAATTTTGAATTTTAGACCATCTTCCATTTAGGAGATTGGACAAAATCGTAAACCAAGCACTCAAGCTGGTACCCCCACAAACATAAAATCACAAAAGGTCTGGTCTGTAATTGTAAAATAATTTTAGACTAATTTTAGACTACCTATTAGTCATATTGCTAATTTTCCAAATCCACCCCTTGGGGAGAAATTGGACAAAATCGAAAACCAAGGACTCAAGCTGGTATCGCCACAAAGATAATATCACAAAAGGTCTGGTCTGTAATTGTAAAATAATTTTAGACTAATTTTAGACTACCTATTAGTCATATTGCTAATTTTCCAAATCCACCCCTTGGGGAGAAATTGGACAAAATCGAAAACCGAGGACTCAAGCTGGTATCGCCACAAAGATAATATCACAAAAGGTCTGGTCTGTAATTGTAAAATAATTTTAGACTAATTTTAGACTACCTATTAGTCATATTGCTAATTTTCCAAATCCACCCCTTGGGGAGAAATTGGACAAAATCGAAAACCAAGGACTCAAGCTGGTATCGCCACAAAGATAATATCACAAAAGGTCTGGTCTGTAATTGTAAAATAATTTTAGACTAATTTTAGACTACCTATTAGTCATATTGCTAATTTTCCAAATCCACCCCTTGGGGAGAAATTGGACAAAATCGAAAACCGAGGACTCAAGCTGGTATCGCCACAAAGATAATATCACAAAAGGTCTGGTCTGTAATTGTAAAATAATTTTAGACTAATTTTAGACTACCTATTAGTCATATTGCTAATTTTCCAAATCCACCCCTTGGGGAGAAATTGGACAAAATCGAAAACCAAGGACTCAAGCTGGTATCGCCACAAAGATAATATCACAAAAGGTCTGGTCTGTAATTGTAAAATAATTTTAGACTAATTTTAGACTACCTATTAGTCATATTGCTAATTTTCCAAATCCACCCCTTGGGGAGAAATTGGACAAAATCGAAAACCAAGGACTCAAGCTGGTATCGCCACAAAGATAATATCACAAAAGGTCTGGTCTGTAATTGTAAAATAATTTTAGACTAATTTTAGACTACCTATTAGTCATATTGCCGATTTTCCAAATTCACCCCTTGAGGGTGAATACCACCCCCTTCGTATAACGAGTACATAAAGTCTGAAAAAATTGTTTTTTTTACCAAGTGGGGGTACCAGCCTTCGAGCATATACTGACTAGAGAAGTAATTCCCTATACCAATGCATAGCTTGTTGTGATCGGAAGATATGCAGTAGGGGGGACTTGCGGGGCTGGAAGTCATGGTGTATTGCGGGCAGCGTTTTGCTGTTATTATTTGTTACTTCTTGTCACACATGTCATTTTAGTATAACCCTAAGTTCTGCGTTTACTTTGTGAAACGTTTAATGAGGTTGTGTGAGTATTATTTTACTTTGTGGAATAATACTAAGAAATTACGCAGCCCTCAATACATCACGGCTTCCGACCCCGCAAATCTCCCCTACCGCATATCTTCCGATCACAACAAACGCCGTAAGGCGGCCTCTAGTCAGTATATGCTCGAAGGTACCAGCTTTTTTGACGTACCCATATGGCAGAAAACAGTCAAAAACATTGATACCGCACGCTATTCTACAGCGTTTATTGTTTTGTTAAACATAATAATAACAAATAATTTATGTTTGAGGGGAAAATTTAATTTTGTCACCCATATTTGTAAAACAACTGCAATATTTATTAAAAAAAGGGTTTTCGCGCGCTACTGTACAGCTTTTATTTATAAGTGAATTAACTTCAAATTTTTATATGTTGTCAACTAAGCTTGTATCTGCGAAATATTGTATAAAATTTTTTAAATTCATTTTTAAATAGATGATATCTGAGTAAAAATAACAAAAATTGTCAAAATTCAAATAAACATATTTCGATTTTCAAGCAAAATTCTGCATCAACCATTTTGTAGATTGTACTTTTATCTTCAATAATATTTTTAGATTATTATAAACAATAAACGCTGTGGAGTGGCGCACGAAATCCATGTTTTTGGCTGTTTTTTGGCGCGGTATAGCGGATCCTCAAAGAACATTAATTTAAAACATAATAATTATTGTATGGTGTCAAATAAATCAATTTCCTAATTTTACATATGTTGTCTCACAAAATTCTAATTCTTGAAAGGATTTTTCAACAATGCAATTAATTGAATTTGAGGATTTTGCTATCATTTCCAAACAGTTCTCCTTTCTACTAGTAGCGTGGGATTAACTTTCGAAATAAATAATAGTGCAGTTAAATCAAAATCAGGGCCTCTATTTTGTAACTTTTAGCAACGCTACATGTTATAATATTCGCTTATTGCTCTCTGGCGACAAAATACTGAACGTCTGATATGACGTCATATCGACGTCATATTTGCAGCAACAGTTAGAGAAGTGTTGCTGCATCGAAGCGACAGTTGCTGCAAGCGATTTTTGACAATTACTTAACTTACGTTTAAATTATTTTTTATAAAGGTTATGTGTGATTCATACTTGAGATTTTTTTACAAATTATTGGTATAATAAGATTCATTTATTTGCAATTTTTTAAATAATTGCTGAAAACTGTTCATGAATGAAGTTAGCAAACTATAAAATATTTTCTGAGACTAACTTCGGATCTAATTATTTAAAAATAGCAATTCTGTAAGTGTGACTACGACTAGTAACTGTTGCTACTGACATCATCACTACAACAACAGTAACAGTTGTTAAGTTACAGAATAAAGGTCCAGATTATTTTTAAAATATTGTGTAATTTATTCACTGGATATAAACTGTACATCAACTGAAAAATCTAATAAAGGATACAAAAGCCTATAAACTTTCACCCCACAAATGCACATCAACATCCCAGTAATAAATCACCGTTTAAAAAACGAAACGAATTCATTGAATAAACTCCGCTCACAGCTCTGAACAAAATGATAAATAATCTTCAGTCTTTCAGCCTTCACTTTTCAGCTCTTTCAGCCACTGAACGCTGAAAGGTTAATGCTGAAGGATGCGGTGATGGTTTTATCTTTTCAGCCGCGTTGTTCAGTTGTTTTGACGTTAGGTCAGAAAGCCGTAAACGTTACAGACGAGGCGATTTGTTTTTGTTTTGGTTTGGAAAAATAAAAAGTTTACTGGGATGGCTGTGTGCTATATTAAGAAAAGTTACGTAGGTATATAAAAAACATTATAGTGCATTGTTATGAGGTTTAAAAGTAGTATTAGTAAAAATAACTTATCTGTGATAATTTCTGTAATTTATATTTTTCAATACCTACACCGAAAACGCCACCTTTCGTTCCGATTATTATTTATTAGGAACGAAAATGAGGTGTTTCTGACCAGTCCGTACTTTCCTTCCTAGGGAAGAAATGTACTTTTCTCTCGCTGTATGCGGAATTCCACTTGATTTTTTCCTCCCCTGGGAAGAAAAGTACTTTTCCTCCAGCTTTATGCGGGAATCTACTTGATTTTTTCCGCCCTGGGGAAGAATAGTATATTGTGAAACTAGGGACGAAAGTAGAGTTTTTCCGACGAGTGCGGAGTTGGCAACACAAAATGTATAATAATTCCATAAAATAAATAAAATCTAAATAATCAATAAAGCGGAAGGAAAAGTACTTTTCCTCTCTAGGGAGGAAAAAATCAAGTGTTGTACACACAATATACTATAAATTGTACACACTTTTGCACATAATTCTTGACTATGATTGGTTAATTATTGGTTTTTTTAGTTCATAACTTCTTGGTTTTGTCATAAAGTTAGTTGTTTGTACTTGATTGAACGATGTGTTTGTTTTATTTTATTTTATCGTCTTTGGACGAACATTTTCTGTAACAAATTTTATATAATGACAATTTTGATATTCTAGTTTTTAACAATTATGTAAGTGTACCTGAATATTGTAAATTTATTTGTTTTTAATGTGTCTTTGACTTAGCACCATGAAGAGGGCTTAATTAAAGTCGAAACGTTGTATGTATTTTAATAAATTTACTGAATTCTCCAAGAACTTCTCTACTTTTATATTAAGTAGGTCTCATTTTCTATTGGTGCCGCCATATTGTTGCGACCAAATACGCTTGTGTTGTTTGTACCTAACTTTGATATCGAGCTGTTGGAAATTAATTAAAAATTAAAAGATCAAAGAACAAAATTTGTGCCCTCGGCATAATACAGATTATCCTTTTGAAACTTTTTTTCTTAAGCCACCATTCGTTTAAAATGCATTACAATACATGTCAAAATTTTAATTTTTGAAAGACATTTAGAATCAAATAAAAATTATAGTATTTTTGTAATTCATTAAATGTTTTAAACTGAATCAGTATTTAAATAAATAGAAAACAGTAACTCAAGTATCGAATCGAGTATTTGTTAGATCCACAATGGTTCTAAATTGAATAATGCAAAGATGCCAGGCGACACAAAAACAACCGATATGAAACTATACTAATTGTAGCATTCCATCAGTCATTCATTTCATAAACATGTAATAATTGATCAAGTGTACTTCTCAACACCGTTTTCAATTATTATTTCACACAAAGTTAGGAACATTGCTTTTAAAAATTAGTTTAGCTGGTTATCCTGCGTATTATATAATAGTTATTTACATTATAAGTGCGGTAGGTTTAATTTTACAACGCGAGGTTCTATATTAAAGTACGACACGAAGCGGAGTGCTTTAATATAGAACCGAGCGTTGTACAAATACCTAACGCGCATGAGCCTAATGAAAGGGTATACATTCCTAGTGTTATTCGTTACTCATTTGTTTACTGAAATACAAAAAAATGAATGCTGTCTTATTATGGAAAATAAAATGTTAAACAACTTTTATATATAATTTTTTAAAGTTGATATTTACCGAGATATATACTATATTCCATACATAGTGGGAACCCTGTATAAATATTTTGGAAAAAGTATAAAAATAAGGTGCGTCAGGTAACAATCCCTTGGGGGCACACGCCTCGATGTCCCCATGTAGTCGGTGTTCATGTTTCCATCTCGTCTGATTTAAAATATTTAATTATAATGATACAGTTCGTTTTCTATTGTACAAAGAACTAAAGTAGAAAATAAAGTACTTCAAATTTTGGGCAATGACATGATATAGGTACTCCCATTGTTTATGTCCAAGCTTAGTATATGGTCTGATAGGTGTAAGTTTGAACATGGCCGAATACTAGTTTGTCCATTTTGTGTTATTGCAAAAGGGTCAGACTGCATTTTTAATCAGCAATTTAATTCTAAAGATCATTTATTTGTCATTAATTACTACATCAAACTTTAATACGACGACCAAAGTTCAGTGAACATATTTCAAGTCAAGCCGCACCAATTTCCTTCCTCTTGAAATCTCACTCGCTGTGTATCGTATTAAAGCAACAAAATAACAAAACAAACGCTACAAAGTATACAAACTCAAATCACATTAAGAACGTATTTACCAACGCCATCCCCTTCACTCACTTCCGGTCGTAGGTGGCGTGGCAATCGCCGTCGACCGTTCACGATCCTGGCCGACAACACACGAAGTGAGAGATAGGTGGATTATAGGACGACAAGAGCTTAAAGTTGTATACATGTAAATCTTTTAATTATAAATTAGGAGGAAACGTAGGAGCGCCTGCAAGCGTTGGCAACTTTTGTTTTATGGTATTATGGTAAAGTTTTTAAAGTTTTACACAATGTGGGATAATTAGAGTTTAGTTTAAAGTTGGTTAATTATGGAATTATTAAGGACTTTGCAGTTTTTTAGTTTTATTAAATATTCACTCAGTGGCTAACGAGCCAAGCTAATGTGCTAGTGGAACTTTATTTAAAAAAACATAATCTGGTAAGTAAAAATTAAAGTTGAACAGAATTTCTACGGAAAATCAAGAAAATAAAATGGAAAACTTTATTGATAAATTTACCATAAATAAAATATACTATTATTGCACGAGATCTAATGATAAATAATAGGTACTTAAGAAAATACATTTTTACGAAAAAGAGTCGCAGAATCATACTTTTAATAAATTAAGGTGGAAATTCGTTCGTTTGTATTATGATTCACAGTTGATGGCAGTTAGATACATCAATTACACAGGTCTGCGATGGAAAAATTGTTGCATAATTAATAAATGATTTTTATAGTATAGTTTTCTCTTAATCTATATCTCAATTTTATATATTTGAGATTTTCTTCAAATTTTATACCCCAAACTTGTACCTTATTTTGAAGCTGAACCTTACGTGATAGACAAAAACTAATACCATTTTTGAAATCACCGCAAAAAACTACACAAAAATCAGTTAACAAATCTCAAACAACTTTTAATTGATTTTTTTTTGCAGACCTGTGTTATTGTTCACTCGTTGTTCACTATATAAAAGAGACAGCAAATGGTTAATAATTTTGCCGCACAAATACATGAGGGTTGCACGCGTAAAGTAATTTTGAGCACAACATTGAATTTTATGGGGTTACTAAACAACGATTAAACTTTATTCACGTTTAATATTAAATCGTATTTTTTATACCTTTTCATTCATCTTGATTTGTGAAAAACCTTTCGATTAAGATTGCAGCGCTATAGTAGTGACTTTAGAAGTTGCCAAATTGACATACGTACGAAACTTTGCAATACGTACACTGTGACAGACTGTAATATTTGACTAATTTTCTGTATTTTTATTAATACTTAGATAAAACTGATAAATAGTATAACCATGCACGAAGCGTAGTTCTTCAAAATTTAATGTCTATTTGACAACTTCCAATAAGTAACTGTCACCAGATGGAGATCTCTTAGGAAGAGTTACACCTATTATACTTTCGTGGCCCAATTCCTATAAATAAATCCGTTTTTAGTGCTGTTTTCATTATTTATATAATGTAATCCCGAACTACAGTTGCAATATAGTATTATTTTATTAGTTAAATATTTTTCTTCTTATGACGAAAATGTACAGTGATTTGCTTCCATAATTTAATTTAATTGCACGTTGCTATTTGGTATTACTTATATTGTTAATCTTTTTTTTACCATTAAGGTCCTTCAGCAGCTTAGGCTATTAGGACCGATACTTAATCATTTTAAATATTATTATATTATAACATTCAAAAGTCGTAGAAATCACGGAAGCACACCTTTTAATTTTATGAACAAAATAAACCTCCTGGTTTTCGTTACCTACATTAACAAAGGGCCCTGAACTTCACTTCTCATGTTAAATCAAATATGAATCAAATAAGTAAATTAGTAAGTGATCCAGTTCAAATGAATAATAAAATGAACCAAATAAGAAAATTGACCAAGTTATCATATGATCAATCAGTGACAGCGCCAGGGGTGAGGCCGGGTGGGAAAAACATAAAGCTTCACATCCCTCAACAAAATGTAACTTTTAAGTAATTATAAGGCATTTGACCTTGAATGAAAAAAAACTTCTACAGTTTATATTGCCACCACAAAAAATTGCTGAAATCCCGCCACTGCGTTTAAGTGCCTCCCAACAACTTATACGGCCAACTCGTGCCCGCCCGTCAATTCAATCCTGGCCCCGTCCCTGTGATCAATATTATTTACTAAATAAACACAGGGTTTCCCAAAAGTCCCGGGACGGAGCTATAAATTTTGAACGAGTGTAGAAAAAAAAATTGAAAATTTGGGGATCTCTAGAGTCATAAAAACTTCATTCTTAGATAGTTTAGAACTTCCACGCAACGTAGAGTTTTTTTAGGGGATGACCACCCCAACATTTTTAAATAGGAACCACTGTCAAGTTTCACCTTATTTTAAAGGTAGGAAATGAAAAAAGGAATATCCCCATAAACCAAAACCCGATCTAAATTCTGCCCAGAATTTAATTTTAATGTTTTTTTGCACGTTTATTACGATTTGAACAAATGTTCAAATTGTCGACCTTCTTCGGTCTCGCAATGATTCAAACGCTTTAGTGATCCCCAAATTTTCGATTTTTTTCTTCACTCGTTCAAAACTCTTATAGCTCCATCCCGGAACTTTTGGAAAACCGTGCATATCAATTTAAGTACCTGCTCTACTTACAAATCAAAGAAATACGAATATGAATCTACAGCTAACTGCATTCACCTACCTGCAACAAAAACAAACAAAAGTTTTGCGATGTTTCGAGCAGGATCTTGGTCATTTTGAAGCAGAAGTTAACATGTTGACTGGATCTGTTGAGTCACTGTTGGACTCTTGAGGTGTGTACATACTCCAAAAATTTTTTAGTTTTTAAGTAATATTTCATATAATGTAACTCAACTAATTTTTCAAATTATCAACATGTTAACTTCTGCTTGAAAATGACCATGATCCTGTTCGAAACGTCGCAAAACTTATTACTATGTTTTACAATAAATAGGATTTATTCATATTTCCAACTTTAGAATTCCAATTTCGGCTTATTAACCAATTCAAATTTTTTCTAAGAATGATAAAAATATTCTGGGATGGAGTTCTATTTCTCGATTCAACTAGTTTCGCCGCCACTCACTCCTTCTATTTCTTATCTGCAACAGTCTAAAAATTCACCCTCGTTATTACATTTCCTGATAAAACTTTAGGCGCCACTGGTCTGAAGTTTGAAGTTCCAAGCTGCAAGTTGCAGGACTAAGTAGTGAACTTGGTTTCTTATCTAAGTTCACTAAAATCAATACGCGGACCAGTAGTGTAACGTTGCAGCCTGAAACAACACCCAAATTATTACATGCGAACTTTTCTCCGAGCTTTGCTCTGAAACGCGCGCAACGCGCAACCGAGACTGAAAACTTTCCACGACTAAGGCATCGGACAGAAAAGAAATGAACATTTATTGCGCAATTTTATTAGGGTTGTTATGGTTTTATAATCGTGCTTGTGATAGAATTTGAAAATGGTGAAGAAAAATGTAGTTATTTTATTATATTTGAAAATCGCAAGACACCAATAACAGCCAATGGACGAATTGATTACAATTATAATAACCATGGTTATATAAAAATTTAGCTTGAGGAACTTAAGGAGGTACACTCGAGTGGTTGGAGGTTAGGGGCATCTCCTATACTCGTAATGTATTTCATATCAGGGTTTCAACTTTTTTTTTATTGTATGTAAACGCAGTCTATTTGAATTTTTGCTAATAAAATGAGATTTAAATAACTTAATTAAGAATATTATATATTTTTGTTATGTAAAAATTGTTTATTTTATAAGATTTCATTCGGCTAAATACCAGTGTAAACTACGGCAACGCTGTGCTGTACATGTCATTTTTCACGGTCTTATGTCAATCTGACAGATAGTAAAAATGTAAGCTGAAGAGAATTCTGCACTTGAAATTTCATTTAAATCGTTGGGTATGGATTATTATTTATCATTTGTGCATAATATTACCTTTCATTCTTGTGAAAAACTTGTGATTATAGATAGATAATGTTTTTTTTCTGGTTAAATTCAAATTTCACGCTTTTCAACGTTGCCGCATTTATATTATGTTCTCGCCAATATTCTCCAGTAGGCATAAACGTCAGTCTTTCGATTAAGAATTCTTGTTAATTACGTGGTAAATGATGCTTGTATTACTTTTATCCGGTCTATGAGATAATAATGTACGTTTTAAAAAAGCAATTGGAATTTTCTGACATTTCCTTAAATGCTTTTTACGTTGATTTAAAAGTAGTCCCATAAGAGGCCATGTAAAATGTAGTTTTTTAATATTTATTTTTGGATAATCTACGTGGTGAAAAATTATGAAAAAATTCAGGTAACATTTTTACAATGTTTTGATTAACCCATTAACGCCCAACAGTTTTTTTTAAAGGTAA
The DNA here is from genome assembly GCA_947534325.1 of Agonum fuliginosum. Lineage (NCBI taxonomy): Eukaryota > Metazoa > Arthropoda > Insecta > Coleoptera > Carabidae > Agonum > Agonum fuliginosum. Next base: position 6,161,798 of record OX384043.1, read on the forward strand.
TTGTATGAAATTTTGTTTATAAGTTTAATGTGATGTTAGAATCATGGGAAAAATAAAAAAAAAATTTTGATGCGTCAGTTCTTGCAAAATAGGTGTCATATATATATAGGACACTGGGCAAATATGATATCTAATTTTAGTTTTCGGGCAAATGTTGTATTTTATTTATACGTTATCAAACAATACGAAAACTTAATAAATATAAACAATATCATATAAAATTAAGTAAAATAATGAAAAATAAAAATAATAATTAGTTGACAACAACTCAGCTCAGCTGGTAACCGCACACGCGGTAAATAATATCTATACCAAAAACTCACAATATCTGAGTCTACCATACCCAAGTTGGGTAAAAGGTGTGAAAGATAATGTATGTTTATGTATAATAATGTATTATTTTGTAATAGCATGACTGGAAAGTTAAAACATGGAAAGTTATATTAAAAAATACTTCGTTCGGGTTGAACATACATTTACACATAATATGTTAATATTTTGTGACAATTTTCTGACCTTACGTTTAAAAACTGCAAAAAAGTTAATTTTTTAATTTTACTGATCAATAAATTAACAAAATAACTAACACGGTTCAAATATACATGCAGACTGCACATCAAGCGCGCCAAAAATATCTGCCCAGTGTCCTATGTATATGACACCTACTTTGTTTACTCATTATTTTTGCTGACGTCAAATTTTTTATAATTTTGATAACGAGGGATGAAAAATATATTTATTCTTAATACAAATCTGCATCAAAAAGTATCGTAAAGTTTATTTGACTCTATGAAAAAAATTAATAATCCGAACAAAACAACGAGCTTCAATTTTGTAAATTATATATATTATCAAATTACAGCCCTTATTTTTATGTACGCTACAAAATAATTTTTTTTAGATAACCTAAGGTCTAAATAAACGTTTAATTATTAAATTTATATAATCAAAGTATTCAGTGATTTTAAATGTAATATTTTTTATGCTGTCCTATTTATATGACACTGGGCGTTAATGGGTTAATTTTGCAAAGTTTCATTAAACTCTCTCATTATTTCAAATGTCGAGTGTACCTCCTTAACTGAAATTAATAAGCGGAAACTTTACTGTCATATATGTCAGTTTGACATTAAATTGAAAATTGGTTAAATTGTCATTTTTAATGTAAATAAGCAATTAATAAGGTAAATAATACATATTTATTAATGATAAATACAAATTTAGTAAAAATTTCAAGTTTCTATTGTAAAAACAATTCAAAAATAGAGCGGCGGTGCCATTGCGATTTTCTTACCAAATATGCACTCGTGCATTAATTTATGTCCAGGAAATTTTTTATCGTGCATTCCAACAACGTAATTAGCTCTCGTGTACTACTCGAGATAAATTAAGACGTTATTGGAAAGCACTCAAAAAAATTTCCGGAAAGATTTAATACATATGTAGTCCAGTCAAAATAGTAAAATCAGAGGAACTAAAAATACTAGTTCCAATTTCTTCAGGTATGTGTAGGGGTGGATGGGGTTCCGCCGAACAAGAAAAAATAAAGTCCGATTTTTTTGTTGATATTTTGGCTTAATGAATGCCCTAAAAAAATTTAAGATAATGTATTTTATAGAGAAATGATCTTAAAATTTAATGAAAGAGACCGTAAGACAATATTTTTATTCGTTCAGATATTATAGTTAATTAAATACAAAAATTACGAAAAAAGCAAATAAAATAAACTTTTATTTTTTGGAAAAAATTGTTAATTTTGGAAGTGCCATATCTCGAAAACTATTGAACGTATAGAGCTGCGGTTGGGCTTTAATAAGCTTTCATTTTGTACTAAACAACTTTTTCACTTCAACACACCGTTTTCGAGTTATAAGCGAAAAACTGAAAAATGGAACATTTAAAGCTAACCTCCCCCACCCCCCAGCGGCACCGTGATTTGGGGGAACTTTATTTTTTCTTGTTCGGGGAATCCCCCCTCCCCTACACATTCCTGAAGAAATTGGAACTAGTATTTTTAGTTCCTCTGATTGCCCATTTTTGTTCTAGATTGACTGGACTAATGTGATATTATAAACGAAAATTTTTACTAGTAGATTGAGGAACTTAACTGAAATTAATAAGCGGTAACTTTACTGTCATATGTCAGTTTGACATTAAATTTAAAATTGGTTAAATTGTCATTTTGAGTGTAAATAAGCAATTAATAAGGTAAATAATACAATAATACAAATTTAAGCACTAAAAAAATTGCGGATAGAATTAATGCATATGTGATATTATAAGTGAAATTTTTTTGTGTGTAACAAAACGAGACTTTTTTCAATAATAAATTATCTATAGTCCTTATCACATTCTTGTTCACTCCTTGTTGATGAAACGTCTGTCTTTTCTTAGTTCAGAAACTGATGACATGGAGTATTACCACATCGCAAATAAAAATGTAACGTGAAATTAAAACTTCACCAGCTTAAATAAATTTTAGCTCCATGTATGACATTGTGACGTTGTAACATTTTAAATAAAAATATTATATCGCATCCTCCAATGTCGTTAAATGTCCATCGTACTCACATGAATTTCTGAGCACCGAAGTAAAAATTTTATGGAAAATTCTCTGGGAAAATTGTTAAAAGCCATGTAGACCGGATTTGCTTTGACAATTTATTGTTGTCAGTTGCAGGCGCTTGGACGCTTTATTTTACGAGTGTGGTGTGGTCGACTCGTACAGGGTGGGAACTGGGACACCAACCCTGAAATTAGGGATGCGGTCATTGCAGGAGAAGAGGATTTATATCGAGAATCAACGAGTTTATTGGTTTTGTTTTAACTCAATTAAAATTTGTACCAAAAAATAATTAAATGAATACCAAAAATTAATGTCTTTAAGTTTTACTCGCAGATATACAAATCTCACGTGGCCACCACAATACCTCCCGCCATATCTACTTTATTCTTTTTACTTAGGTATTACCTATACAAATATATTAGTACTACTAGGTACTACTACTGCTACTACTCACAAATATATTTTAGTCATTTTATTTAAACTGCAGAAGAAGATTAAACGATATTTTACTATTGCCACAGTCACTGTCACTGTCATGTCATAATAATTTAAATATTAAATTTTACGTAGTAACAAATGGACTACAAGATACCGAAATACTAAATTGTACCATATAGTTTCTTTAATTATTCTTAAATGATACCAGATACAGAAAAATTTATAAAATACCGATTGTAGGTAATATAATCACATAATCTTTCATTTAAAATTTTAAAAAATGTCTTCAATTCAATATTTAAAAAACGTACTACTTCCGGTTTGTAGATTGAAACCAAAATTATATTGGGCTTTTAAGAATCGTATTGAAACCTTAGATACAAAATTTGAAATTTTAATATTTGATAGGTACCTACTTTTTGAGTTATCGTGGCCGAAAAAATTGTAACACACACACACGCATACACACATACATCATCTCGAAAATGTTAAATTCTTACTCTAGCGACCCTAAAACGTGCATATCCACTATCTTACTCGGTATTCCCAAACATTCTATCTTCCTACACCCCGTACTAATGTTCTGGTCTCTTCCCCAATTTACCGTGTTTGACATATCAGGCTAAATTTTCTTGTTTAATAGCAGCAAACCTAGTTTGTTTTAAATTATTTTTGCAATTTGTTAAAATAATCTTGTAATTCAATTTGGATAAAAACTTTTTTTGGACAGACCGAAAAAATGTTTCAGATAAATGTTATAGTAGATAGTTTAAGGATTTTATAAATGTTTTATTTTCAAAAATCGATCGAGTGGTTTTCAAAATATCTTGTTTTGAAATTTTTGATCGGTCGCCATTTTGTTATTTGATAAAATAGAAAATAATTCTAAATACAAATGTTTTAGAGAACCGAAATCAAATGCTGAATTTTTTTTATTTTTTAAATATTCCTTAAAATAACGGAGTAATGACGATTTTCCGAAAAACAAAAAACGCCTATAACTCGGAACTGGGGCTCCAAATCAAAAAATTTTAATAAGAAAAGTTGTTTGTTTCGATGAGTTCTAACTGCTATTTTCCGGTGTTACAACTTAGTATTAACACCCTGTATAAGTTCTACTACTACTACTACTATACTCACAAATATATTTTAGTCATTTTATTTAAACTGCAGAAGAAGATATAAAGCATATTTTACTATTGTCACTGTCATGTCATAATCATTTAAATTTTACGTAGTAACAAATGTTAATCGATCATGGACTACAAGATACCGAAATACTAAATTATAAATATATACTTTATAATTATTCTTAAATGATACCAGATACAAAAATATTTATAAAATACCGATTGTAGGTAATAATCACATAATCTTTCATTTAAAATAAAAAAAATTGTCTCAAATTAAATATTTATCGAAATATTTGAAAAAAGTACTACTTCCGGTTTATAGATTGAAACCAAAAATAGGAGGTGCACAACTAGATGCTATAGCAGTCCTAAATACAAAATTTCAACTTTCTACGTCTAACCGTACGTACGTACGTACAGACGTCACGACGAAACTAGTCATAATGGATTCAGAAAAGGTCAAAACGGATATTTCCATCAAAATCTGAAAACCGAAATTTTTCGCGATTACAATACTTACTTCTTTATTACTCCGTACAAGGAAGTAAAAATGACATTAATGCGATATTTAATCAAGTTGGTATCAACTTAAATAGTTTTGGAAAAAAGATAAATTTATTTAAATTTTGCTGAATAAAGCATAAAAATTAAAGGCGTTACGAAATAAGTTATTAAAACTTATAGTCGGGGAAGTACTGTGGTGGACACAGCAGATTTTTTATACCTGTTGGACAGTGTATTTTTAAATAAATAAATAAATAAAAACTCACACTCGAAAATCACAATACCTCTCTTATAGAATATGAGGCGGGAGGTAAAAAGGTAGATGAATAAACACATGTATGAGTTCTGTGATGTTATGGGCGCGAAATGCATAGAAATATTTCACAATGCAGTACATATTTGAACCTCAACTACTTTATCACTTTAAAATACAACAATATTTCACAGCATAGTGTTAATAAACCTCAAAAATATTAAAATATTACTTGATCGCTTCCAATCGCGTTTGTAACCAAACTTTCCATACTGTTGGCAACGCTAACAACTAACATTCTATTTAAAAAATAATTAATATAGGTATTTATAGGTATCTATATACGCATCTTTGGATTGAATCAAATAAAGAATATCTGGGTAAACATTAGGATAACTAATTAAAAATTCCAAGTTATAAGATGTTTTTTTTTTGTATTTGCACACTTCTTGTTGTTGTGCAAGTATTAAATCTGCACTAATAAAATGAATGTTTTATAATTGATGTATTTACAGCATAAAATCTAACCATTTAAACTTTATGTTTATACAGCGAGCTATTTATGTATGTTCGTGATACAAAAGAGTTAATGTATCTATTTAAAGTTTTAGTTACAAAAGTAAAGCGCAAATGCTTTCGAAAATCAATAATAATACTTCATATTTTCTTAAGCTAGACTATAAAATCTATTTTTATCCATACTAGTATGCATCTATTTTCTACTAAGAACTGCAACATTAATATTGGGATTCTAGGCAGTTCTTAACTTCTATAAACGTGTCTATAGTAACTTATAGACCAATCTTTAAAAATGCTATTCTGGGCAAATCTATAGCTTACAGATTTCTATAAATGTCTTATAGATTTCTATAAATTTCTATACAGCTACTGATCACCATAAGTACGTTATGAAAATATTGACATGTGTCAGAAATATTGAAAAATGAATCATAACTAGCAAATTTTACAATTTCAAATCAATTATCAGAAGCACATTATTGCTGAGAAGTATATGTGTATAGAATATATTATATTTTATTAAAAATTTGCTTCATAGTTTATAAAAATGTCATCATGATTGGAAATCGCTTGGAAATAATACAGTAAAATTTAGGTTCAACTGAATTCATTCAATATGAATGACAATTATTATTTTTAACATAGTTTGATTAATTAAAATCAATAAAAATCTAGAAAACTGTCAGTTACGGATTTTCCATAACTTATAGATCTATAAATATATAGAATTTTAAGATAATGTTCCCAGAATCCCATCATAAGTCAGCAGAAATAAATCAAACTTCATTCATTAACTGTCAAATATCTATCTCACTAGTTCAAATTCTCCCAGTTTGAAAATGTAAATCTGTGAATCTCAATGCGAAATCTAATTTTCAATTACTGTTGATTGATTTGCGTGTCCAGTGATTAACGTAAATTAAATAATACGGACGTGTGGAGATTTCATAATTGGTTTTGACGGTCAGCGTTCAGAGAACCGGTAACCAGTAGCAGTAACCGGGTCCAGGGTTTAGGATTTGGTTCCAGGTTTCACTTGTAATCTGATTTACTTGTTGGTTTTGAATAATTCCGACTATAATTAAAGCGCTGAAAGGAATTTTAATATTCAGTTTGAATATGACCAATTTGCAAACCAAAGTTTTCAACACCCAAAGACAAAAACTGTTTTTGTCCCATTGATAAATCAATTTATTAAATTCAGGTAGGCATAGAGGAATGAATGTATAATTTTTGGGTCACAAAAATTTTCTTTAACAGGAATCAAATTAGTATAATTATTAGGAAGTGTCTAACGCCACACAGCGTGAACCTAGCGTGAACGTAGCGTGAACCTAGCGTGAACCAAGCGTGAACCTAGCGGAACCAAGCGTGAACCTAGCGTGAACGTAAGAAAAATCGGTTTAACGCATGTTTGAATAACCTAGCGTGAACCTAGCGTGATCCTATCGTGAACCTAGCGTGAACCTAGCGTGAAAGTAGCGTGAACCTAACGTGAACCTAGCGTGAACATAGCGTGAACCTAGCGTGAACCTAGCGTGAACGATTTCTGTTGGACTCAAGAAGGGTTTTGTTAGCATAGATTAGTTTATGTCAAAAAAACGGATTTCTGTTGGATTCAAGTAGGGTTTTGTTAGCATAGATTAGTTTATGTCAAAAAAAACGGAGTTCTGTTGGACTCAAGAAGGGTTTTGTTAGCATAGATTAGTTTATGTCAAAAAACGGATTTCTGTTGGACTCAAGAAGGGTTTTGTTAGCATAGATTAGTTTATGTCAAAAAACGGATTTCTGTTGGACTCAAGTAGGGTTTTGTTAGCATAGATTAGTTTATGTCAAGAAAACGGAGTTCTGTTCTATTACCGTACCAAATTTGAATGCAATCGGTGCAGTACATTAGGAGATAGCTAGCCGCCATTTTGATTCAAGTTTGCGGACTTACATCGCGAACCCTCTCTCTATATTTTATCTGATATATTTTTTTCATTTGAACCTTAGCTTTAACTTAATAAAATGATTTATTTGAACTGAACTGGTGTAAGTAGGTAAACTAATATTAAATAAATAAAATATTTTATCTAATGTAGGTAGACAGATTTATTAGAAAATGTAACTCGGCATAAACCTAGCATAAACCTAATTTAGCTTTATAAAACCTCGTATAAAATTTTAGAAATTGCTAAATTTCTTTTACGTATTTTTAGCGAACGTTTATATGCATTAACATACTATAAACGCAGTGTTGAGCCCATAAGGGTCAAAGTTATTAGCTAGCTACTTAATTTGGAAATATGTAAGTTTGATCCATTGATCTAAGCTCTAATTCATGTGACAAATAAAATACAATTACTATTGATGATACAATACTAAATTAAAGCATTAAAGGTATCTGTATAGGGAGAAAGCTCAAGCTCAGGCGACTTGATTTATGAAAAGGAAATTGCTGTGCTTGTAGATTATGTGCGTATTGATTATTTGAATTATCTGAAGTATAAATTTTCCAGTTAAACCCCATCTAGACCAAAAAAGTATAGTAAACCTTTGCTAAAACGTTAATGGCTTTTACTTGTTAACTAGTTTAGATATCTTTATTGGGATTTATGATTAAGACGAAACAATGATACAAGAAAATGCAATGCAGCATCAGGCGCAAGCAAAAAGTTATATTGAGTACATATCAGAGTGTCGACAAGTCATAGTTCCGACAAGCCACAGCATCTAAAAGTCATAGCGTATAAATGTCATAGCATCGACAATTACCCCCACTCCTGAGTTCATAGCGTTTAACTGTTAGAAAATGGTTTGTTTTGCTGGTAACAACACAGCATTTTCTCATTACCAATGTTTTCAATACACTGTAAAGCCTTGTTCATACATGGACACACAGCGGACACATAGTATGTGTAACACTCTTCGACCATATACAGGGTGTCTCTGTACTTATGGATCAAACTTTAAGGGTATATGTAACACGTTCTACTGATAACGGAACAAAAAGAATTTTTTCTTCAAACGTCAGAAAAACATAATATTTCATATCTCCATAGAAACAGCTAAAGTTTTACTTTTCTGAGAGCGGCAGACAATAATATTACCTGTCAGATAATATTATCTGCCGCTGGTGAATCAAATTGCAGCTGTCAATAAAATTTAATTCAAATTTTTATTAAACAAAATAAATCAAAGACGACTATATTATTTCAATCCGAATTATTTTAATAAATTTTCTTACACGAATATCAATTTTATTGTAAGGTTTCGACGTCTGAAGAAAAAATAGCATATTTTATGCGGAGCTAAGTGACTTTTTATGGCTCATCTGTAGTTACTGATTCGCCACAAAAAGTTCCACTTTAGCTCCTTATTAAATAATATACTATTTCAAAAATTCGCAAAATTAAGGGTGGTTTTCGGGTGGTTTACTTAAAGGAAATATGTTGTGTGCCACTGGTTTCATAGCTGTTTGTATTGTTTTATTCAAATATGAACAATGCACGTAATTATCTAATCCAACGCTGACATTGTGTAATGAAGAAATTTAATTAATTTAGTAATGAAACCAGTGGTACTCAACATGTTTTCTTTAAGTAAACCACCTTTAATTTTAAGAATTTTTGAAAAATTCTTTTTGTTCCGTTATCAGTAGAACGTGTTACGTATACCCTTAAATTTTGATCCGTAAGTACAGAAACACCCTGTATAGGTATAGACAAACGACGCAAGCTTTTGTTGTGAAACCAAGAACTAGCCCAGCGGGGAGAAAAGGTATATCACTGTATGGAGCGTTGCTGTTTGCGTATTTAAGGTTGTTTACTCAAAATCACTATACAATTTTTTTTTAAATATCTCAAAATACTTACTTCGAATTAATAAAACCAAGCACATCAATGGAAATCGACCGGCACAACAAACACAACAATAACAGAATCAGTAATTTGCAACACTCCACACTTCACACAGTTATTCAACTCCTTTCCTTCTTCTTCACAACACTGTATAGTACAGCACTGAGTGTTATCTATCTATCCTATTAATGGTCGAAGGTGTTACTTGTGAAATAGAGGGACCGCTATTTTGTGACTTCTATGTAACTAAAGAAAATAGTTATTTGTATAACAAGTTTTGAAGATATAGTTTCATCGAACGCGAACGAAAATTGCAGCCCGAGCGAAGGGAGGCTTCCAATCGTTTAAGTTCGACAAAATATTTTCTATACGTGTTATACACACTATTAATTATACTCCTGCAAAACAAGGAAGTTAAGAAATTTACTGTAAAATTTTTAAATTTTTGTGAACTATCAATGTTGTTGCTAAAACAATGGACATTAAAAAAAAAACTGTGTTGCAAAGTACCCAAAAATGTGCGACAAAATACTTTGTCGCACACTTGCGCCAAACAGCTTCTTTCAACATTAAAAACAAAAAGAAACACGTTCTTCATTTTGTTTCTGTGTTGCCTGTGTGTCACATGTGTGTCTTCTATGTGTCCATGTGTGAACAGGGCTTAAAGCAAGGGTGGACTGATAATAATAAAAATCAATGTGATTTAAAAAACAAATCATTGATTTAAATTTTTACTGATCCAATTTTATTTTCTGATGTTACAAATATTCCCAACATCAATGATGCCCGTGGTACATACAATAGTAGATGTCTAGTCTGACTATTATATTTAAAATATTCCGCGCGCGATATTTCGCTTTGACGTTTCAGATCTTATTAATATTTTTGGTATCCTAGCAACAGACAGGAAATATATTAATTTCAGAAGAAACAGGTGAGTGATGTGCTGAAATTATTACTTATAATACCTACCATAAGTAGTCGTAGTTATGTCGATTATTTTTCTGGTAGTATTACGAATGTTCCTTGTGTTTGGATATGAATATTACAAGTGCGCAGCACGAGTAATATTCGCAAGCACGAGGTACATTATGTGTATAATATACTACCAGAAAAATAATCTACTTAACTACGACTACGAATGGTATTCAAGAGATTATTCATTGAATCAGATCCAGTATTAAATTAATATAGCAAAAAATGCAGTTATCCATGATTTCAGGAAACAAATATTTTGATAAAATTTAAACGTAATGTCAAATGTGTTTACCGTGTTTTTTGGCGTTTCTTTACAAATAAAATAGTGAATTTCAAGTGAAAAATGTTCTAGACCTTTGAAGAAAATCCAGAGATAGAAATGGTGCAATAAAAATGGAAAATATATATTATTTATAATAAAAATGTTCATTTGTTAATTAGTCACCTAATGGTCAGTTGCACCGCTTCCACTTAAATATTAAGTTTTCCTTAAATGAACAATATCGAATCAAAATCACATTGTCAAACGTAGAATAACATTGCTGTCATTAATTCGATTCGATGTTTTTCATTTAAGTGACATTTAAAATTTAAGTGGAGGCGGTGCAAATGGCCATAAAAGTATTAGTAGTGAATAGTCGACACACAACCTTACTAGTACAAAAGTCTACTCATTTTGATTGACTGTGAAATTCAATATTCTGCATTTTGACAGATGACAGATAATGTGAATTATCATAGTAATTTCTTAATGTCCTAGGGCATAATGTAGTATATAACGTACCTCGTATCCACGACATAAATAAACTCCATAAACCCGAAATAAACAATTACACACTAGGAAGACATAAATATTATAACAATAACAACTGATTTATTTAGTGCCAATGGAATACAACCAGCTCTTAAAATATTCCGCCCAACAAATTCTCGCGAAAATAAAACAAAGTTACGAGACTCAGACAATGTAGAGTGCTGCGAACTGCGCTTAAAACAAGTGAACACCGAACACACACACAAGAGTTGCGATGTTTTATAGTCTAGTGTTACGCTGCTACAGCAGGAACTGAAATCTAAGAAGGCCTGGGAGGGAAATAAAGAAGTTGTGAAGATCACGGCAAATAATTCACCGAGATATACTGTGCTCAAATAAGCACACGCAACTATGGTGGCCCTGATATATTCTCATTCTCATAAACACAATGAAATAAGAGTTGAAAAACTAAATATTGTATAGAAAATTGGTGTTCATATTACTATTTTGTTCATGTAAAATATAACATATTGCTCATAATCAGTGTTGTGACTAATCTTGATTAACTGATCTAAATAATAATAATAATAATAATATGATTCTTGATATTATTTATACGTTATGCAAGTTAAAATTAAGTAAGGTAGTACACCTAATTAATTTTTAATCTGTTTTAATTGTAAACTGTAGATTCTGTACTAGTTTTTTTCTCTTTTTTTAATGTAATGTCATCAGTAAAATATTTTGTCTGATATTGATCTTATTTATGATCGAACAAAAAGATCCGTAATTCTTGATCTGATTTAAAAATAAAATCCAATCATAAAAATTGATCTATGATCTGATCTAGATCATATTAAATGTGGAGATCTTGATCTTGATATAGATCATTTTTAAAATGATCTGTCACAACATTGCTTATAATAAAATAATTAAACAAGTAGGTAGGTACCTAGTTATATTTTAAAATCGTATATTATTAGTACCATGTACATAATTATACTTCTTCTTCCCATAGCACAAAATCCTTCGCAGATTTTGGATTTTTCAGAAGCTTTCTAGATCGATACATCTTAGTGCAGTCAGAATATCGATCCTTGCGACGATCAGACACCTACACCCTACACGAGGGGTAAACCTCTTGAAAATATCTCTACACTTTGCTTAAAATCCCTGTAAAATCATTAAATTCTCATAAAAATCTTTACAACCTTTAGTAAAATCTGAAAAATATGCAAAATCTTAATAATATTTTGTTAATTTTCTTAAAATCTATAAAATCCAGAGTAAAATCTGGAAAATCCGTAAAATATTAATAAATTCTTCTTAAAATTTATAAAATCTATGGTAAAATTTGAAAAATCATGGTAGGTACCTAAAATATTTAAGGTCACCCAAAAATCCTGAATAAAGTATTATAAAATCCATACAATTTTTGTAAAATCCGATCATAAATCCGTAAAATCTATAAAATCTGTATTTCAAATAACGAACCTATGTAACAAAAGTTTTGGCTAAAATGTATCACTTATGTAATTTCCAAAATAGATTTAGCAAGTAACTGTTAGAAACCAAATGATGCATTTTCATTGTGTATTCATGTGTATGTTATAGTTTATGTCAGTTTTTTGTAAAACATGGCGTACAAGTTAGAATTACAATAATGTATTTATAACTTGGTTTGTCAAATGGCAAAATGTGACAGAAAACATATTCCGAAACCAAAATATATAGGTGACCAACCTCAAGTTTTAACAGTTGCAAAGGCTGAAGACTAGTAGAGACAGCAAAAACAGCATGGTATGTCAACTCGAAAACTTATAGTGCAATTCAGTGAAAATATGTAGTTGCTACAGATCTATATAATTGTAAATATTAAACAAAATCGCAATGAAATTTATAATCATATGAACATTTTTATATTTGTCAACAAACATTGATGTGATTTTGTTCAATATTTAAAGATTTACAAATTTGTAAAACTTATAAATTTGCACAGAAACCCATCATTAGTCGCAGGTTTCGTGTGTTACACTTTACAGAATGCTAACCAGAAATACTTTGAAATTTAGGAAAAGACAAAAAATGTTCGAAATATATTTTTTCTTCGCCTGCTTCTGAAAGTTCATGTTTCTACATTGAAAGCAGCTGTTTGTCGCAAGTGTGTTGCAAAGTACCTAAGTGTGTTGCAAAGTACCTAAGTGTGTGACCAAGTACTTTGTTGCACACTTATGGGCACTTTGCAACACAGTTTTGCTTTTTTTTGAATGTCCATTGTTTTCGCAACAACATTGATATTTCACAAAAATTTAAAAATTTGACAGTAAATGTCAAAAATTCATGGTTATTTTTGTATTTTTTAACTTTTTTGCAGGAGTAGAAAAAATAGTGTGTATAACACGTATTGAAAATATTTTGTCGAACTTAAACGATTGCAACCCTCCCTTCGCTCGGGCTGCAATTTTCGTTTGTGTTCGACAAAACTATTTTTTCAAAACTTGTTATACAAATAACTAATTAAGTAAGCTAGAACAGTACAACTTTGTAATCTAAACAGGTAATTAAGCATCCCTTTAATCTGAATACTACTGGCCTTCGAACAGTTTTGTATTTATTGCCCTATAAATAATAAACATGTCGAAACCGATTTTAACCATGTAAATTATTATGACAGCAAAGCCTGGTAGCCTGGATGGTCCATAGGGTTTTAATTAAAAATTAAAGGTACCTGCAATTATATTTTCCTGGTAACTCGATAATCCGAACAAAGAAAAATCGCCACAAACATTTTGCGGAATTATATCAAAATGGTTTAGTTTTACATTCGTAAATCTTTAAAACATTAATAAAGTTCCCACAATGTTTGTTGACAAGAGACAAGTACTAAAAATGTCGACTAGATTATGGATTCCATATCGATTTTGTTGAATTCTATTCTATTATAAATCTGTAGTCTGTAAAAGTTACAGATTTTTACAGAATTCTAGCTTCTAACAATATATTGTTCGAGCATTATGCATTTAAAATTGGATATGTTAAGAAATATTTATCAAGGTAGATAAGTTTACAAGAGCTCTAGCCAAAATCAAAAAATATAAACATCTCGATAAATCACACTAAACAACCAAAGAATAATAGGTTATTTATTTATTTAGAATTCCATAAACTAAAAATATTACAATAGGTATAATTAATCATATTTTCTATTTTAGACACTTCAACTTCAAAATTTAAGTTTAAATGAAAATAAGAAACCAAGAATATAACCTTTTAATATAAGCTTTTACATAAAATATTCAAATATTTTACAAAATTCATTAAGAGTTACCTTTTAAAATCTCCTTTGAATAATTTAGAAATTACTTAGGTAAGTACATTTTAATTTATATTATATTAATTATCTCCGCTTTCACGAACTTATTTTATAAAATATTCAAGATCATGGATTCTTAATTTTTTTTAAAGATCAAAGTACTCTTTAGAATAAATTAATATACCTAGATTAACAATAGGTACCAATGTTTAAATTTAATATCAACTTTCTTTTCATATTATGCAAAAAAGTGCTTTGAATTTTACAGAACAACAATAGTTTTATAACACTTCAACATGTCTGGCTTTTTAATAATAAGAATAGATACCTACCATCGAGGGGTTAACCACTTTGGAAATTTAGTGTACAAATGAAGGAAGTCACATTGAAGTACCATGGAAATTCGTGAAGTTCCATGGAAGTTCGTGAAGTACCATGGAAGTACGTGAAGTACCATGGAAGTTCGTGAAGTTCCATGGAAGTTCTTGAAGTACCATGGAAGTACGTGAAGTACCATGGAAGTACGTGAAGTACCATGGAAATTTGTGAAATACTATACGACATTAAAGTTAACAGTTAATAAATATCGATAAATCATAGCTCATTTTTGTTGCAAATTGTTATTTCTACACAAATACATAACGTAGTAATGTGTATAGTTTAGTAGATAGGTATAAGGTTTAGATTAATTTTATTTTTATTATTTTTTAACAAGTTATTCATGTTGAAATCCAACTGACTATAATTATGAGTTCGATAATAGTAGGTCGACAGTGTAAGGTATATTTCCGGTATATTTGTAACGATATGAAGGACAATAAAAAATAAAACTTCTTTTAGGTAGGTAACGTTGGCGATTAACATTGTTAACATGCATTATTGTACAAATTTGCGTCCTTTAAAATTTGCATAACTTCCGTGGCAGTTCATGGAAGTCAAAATTTAAGTTACTGGAAGTCCACAGTTTCATGGAAGCTTTTGAATTTCTATAGAAATCTAGAAGACCAATATAGTGCACTGTTCCATTTCAGTAGTTTTAGCTTCGTAGTCCAGCGTATCTACTGGTTAAATAAAAGCGAAATAAAAAGTTATGTTCTAATACTTGTATTTGTTTATTCGTGTTGGTTTATTGTGAAATTTGTGCTAGTTTAAATATTATCATGGAGAACACAGAAGATTTATTTTTAAACGAAATTGAAAAGGAACTGCAAGTAAATATACCAGTGTGCATTAAAAATCTTCTTAAGATATGTGGTATGACGAATCATTTATCTCTTATTGATATTACTGATAACGATTTACAAAGTATTGAAGAATTTGCACAAAATGATTTAATACACATAATTAAGGAAGATCAATTTGAAGAGTATTATGGTGTATATAAGACAAATCCAAGCAAATTTAAATTTTTAATTGGACAAAAGAAATTGATTCTAAAAATAAGTGAGCATGTGAAGACAAGACAAAAATTTCAAAACGTATTACATAAAACAGAGGAAAAAAGTGCAAAAAGGTTTAAAAAACACCATCCTAATACGACCACTTTGACATCTACCGATACCCCGACCGATACCGAGAATGAAGATAGCACCCAACAAAATTTAAATTGTGTTTCAGAAAATTTAACAGAACAAAGCAAAGTAGTTTCAAGATTGGCAAATTCTTGGGTAAAAAACAATGTAAAAGATCTAAATATAGAAAAACGTAATTCCATTATCTTAAAAATGCAAGATATGGAATATATATGTACACTGGACAATGATATATTGACATCTTCGATTCAATGTTGTATATGCTGTAAAAAAATTAAGGTAAATAGCGAGTAAATAGGCTTCTCCACTGTAATTTTTTTATACAAAACCAAAACTAATGTTCGAGATATGATTTTTTAAAGTCTTGTATTTGCTTGTGACGTTGTAAGTATCTCCAGTGGTACTCTAACAGTTTGTTTCACTAACATTTTCCTTAAAATTAATTATTTAATTATTTTATATTAAAAAGTAATCTTCCAATGTTAAAAAACATATTTTGTAGCAGTTAAAATTATAAAATAAAATCAAACAAATAAAATAAGCAAGAATAATGGAGTAATGACAGATGGTAGTACCCGGTAGTACCATTTTCTGCCGCAGCATGTTATCTTCGCGAAAATTTTACGGCCAACAACAACGTTCCATATGAAAGAAACCACGCCCAGTATCTATACGTCATGAAACCTAAAATAATTTATATCTTTTAAATGAAATTATTTATACACTTTTTTTCTTCACTATTAGTCTTGACTGGTATTTATGTTTTTATCATTATTATTCCTTATTTCGATTATGGTGGAGAAGCCTATTCCACAATAACAATAATATTTATTGAACAGAATATTTCACCGCATGTTGTTGATTGGTACATAAATTATTTTCCGATGAATTTATTTGAAACATTCTTTCGACTTTTTTGTGTAAAATAATATAATTTTAGAATCAATTCGAACGGAAAAGCCGGGAAAAGCGTTTTCAATTTGTTTGGCAATTACCTACTTACTTAAAATTCATTAAAAACAAAATACGCGCATTAATTGTTTATGTATATTTAAAGCAAAAAATTGTGTACTAAAATAAGATCTTGAAATACACGTAAACTGCAAACAGCATAATTTTTATGTAAGGTTTATTCTGAATAAATAATTGTAGGTACATAACATCAGACGACGTTGGATACTCACTAATTTTTACAAACACTTTATGAAACATATAGAAGGTTACAATCAAAATAATAATACCGAGGATAATAATACAACCGAGAATACAACTATGAAAAGAAAAAAAGGAGCGCAAACGAGTATTCTAAAATATTACGAAAAAAACGAGGAAAAAAATAAAACTACCCCTGATATATTTTCCGTAATACCCAATGATAAGTTCAATTTTGACATTCATAAACCAGGTTCATCTGGTTTGCAAAAAAGAGAAAAAACTGAAGAAAATATTTTATCCCCGATTATATCAGAGGAAAGTGAATCAGAAAATGAAGAATATGATGAGAAATTACTAGCATTGCCACATAATAATAATAAATTAAATGAGAAGTGGAAAAAGGAAAAATATTCTAGAACCTCAAGAGCGAGGCGCGCAAGACAAAAATTCACTGAAGAAGCATCAAAACAACCACTAATAACAAATTATTTTAAGCCTGTAGATGACATAGTAAAATTGCTAAATGAAAATTCAAAATTAAAAAGACTTTTGCTTGAGCAGTCTACAATACTAAACATAAAGTCAGAAGGGGACGAAGATAAAAAAATTAATACATTAATGCAACACTTTTTGGACACAGCTATAAAAAATAAAGAAAAAGTTTATCTATCTGGCCATGACAACCGGTATAGCACAGAAATTAAAAAATTTTGTATATATTTGTTTATTGTTGGCGGGAGATTATTGTATGAAACGTTACATGCAAATTTAAAAAACACTATACCTTCTATATCTACTTTAACAAGAGCTCTAGATAATTCTGGCCAATATATCGTGGAAGGAATGTTACGTATTAGAGAATTAAAAATATTCTTGCAAAATAGGAATCTTCCTCACCTAGTATGGTTAAGTGAAGACGCGACATCCATTACAGGCAGAATTCAGTATTGTAAAAAAACTAATAAAATTGTTGGATTCGTGTTACCATTAGATGAAAATGGAATGCCTAAACAAAATCATTTTTTAGCAAATTCGGCAAAGAATATACAAAGTTATTTTTTGAATGAAACTAAAGCGAATTACGCATACGTTATCATGGCTCAAGCACCAGTGGACAAAAGCCCATCTTTTTGTTTATGTATTTATGGCACTGACAATCGCTTTACATCAATGGACGTCCAATCAAGATGGAATATAATTAAAGCACAAATGAAAGATCACGGAATTGAAATATTAGGATTTTCTTCTGACGGAGACACTCGCCTTTTAAAATCAATGCGATCCAATTCAAATTTTCAATCCGATAGTAATAGTCTGTGGCATTGGTATCATATGGATACTAAAAATGGAGACATATGCGTACAAGATACAGTACATATATGTACAAAATTACGGACGCGACTTTTAAAACCCGGAATAGTATTGCCTATGGGTAATTTCACAGTTTCGGTTAAACATATTGAGTACATTATATCAAAATTTTCGAAAGATAAACATTTATTGGTTATTTCTGATTTACAACCAGATGATAAGATGAACTATAGAGCAGCTGAAAAATTATCATCACCAAAAGTATGCAACATTTTACAGGAACATGTACAGGACAGCGCTGCTACAGAAATTTACCTAAAGTTAATTCAATACATCATTAAATCTTTCTTAGAAAAAGATGTAACATTGGCCGAGAGAGTTTATGCATTGTGGTACTGTGTGTTTTTTTTGAGAATTTGGCGATGCTGGATTAAAGTAACCGACAGCTTTTCAGTAAATAACAATTTTATTTCCTTAAATTGTTACATATGCATAGAATTAAATGCGCACGCATTAATAAAATTAATACAAAAATATAGGGACGATGGCAAACTTTCAGAAATACAATTCACGCCATGGCTATTTAGTTCGCAAACTTGCGAACAAATATTTCGCGCCACACGTTCTATGACGTCAACATTTTCAACTATTGTTAATTTCAGCATGCTAGATATTATAAACAGAATTAATAAAATTCAAAATATTCATGAAATAACTACAGATTTAGCCGAAAAGTTTAGTTTTCCCAGAGAACAGCGAAATTCAAGATTGGGAAAATCGACTCAAACAGAAACAAGAAAGGATTATTTAATGACTGACGACAATATTGAAGGAACTGTTTTGCGAGCTTTACGGGAAGCAAAAAATGATTGTGATCGACTTGAAATGACTTATGATGATGATTCATGGAGTGAAGTAAATATTTATGATACTAGAAAGAAAATAATTCCAGAAAATGAACAAAAATTTGACGACATAGATAACAATGAAATATGTGAAAATTACAATTTAATGGATGATAAAATTGCTATGCGTATAGATGATTCTACAGAAGAAATTATTAATAATGATATATTGTTGGAGAAACCTGATGATTTGCCGAATGATTTGCCCAGTGATATGGAATTATTAGGAAATAATTTTGGTGATTTTATTGAGATGAAGGACCAGAACAAAGAAGTATTAAATGAGACGAGTCCATTTATATATGTAAAAATCGGAGAAAATATGAAAACATTACGAAAATCATCGTTATGTTGGTTGTTTAATGAACGTACATCCAGGTAAAATATTGTTTAACTTTTGTTCCAATTTGCTGCATTCATTTAATTATGTATTTTAAATTTAAGGTTGAGTTCAGACCGGCTACTACGAGTAAGGGCGGATAACATTAACAGTAAAAAAAACGATTATTGCAACATAGAGATCATGCCAGAAAAATATTACGCGGTTTATTATTCCGAAAACTGGTACATCGGTCGCGTTTTGGATAAGTTAAACAATAATAGTAACAGAATAAAATTTTTGAGAGAATCGCTGTGTGTGTACTCGTGGCCAAAAAAAGACGACATTCAATCAGTTGACTCTAAATATGTATTTTTCGGACCTATTAATATGTTAGGTATTGGTTCAATGACCATCACAGAAAATGACCGTACGTTAATTAAGAAAAAATTTAAAGAAATGAAGCGGAAAGAGGAGGAAAATGAAAATTAATGTGATTTGTCAACTTATAACGTACTAAACCCGGTACCTAAATAAATAAAAATATTTTGATAGCCACGGCACAACTTGAAATATTAGGGTTATTTACTACTCTGTTCCACAGAGGTTTCATTAAAGGGACAAATTGACGTAGTATTGTGCGTCGAATTTATTTCTCGGAAATGTGCTTATACTTCGATAACCAATCGTAAAATTAAATTCGTGTACGATAGCCAATCACGATGCAAGAAGCCACGTGGACTTGTGTTCCTTTAATGAAACCTCTACTGAAATGGAATAAAATTAAATTCTTTGTTTCAATGTCTTAAATCACCTAAACTGTATTTTATTATACTGAAGTCAAATTTGTTGAGTTATTATAATGATATTGATATCGTTGTAATTCTGTATTACTAAAGTAATTGTATTAATTTATTGTATAACAAATAAGTGATAATAAAATTACCGAACCGTTGGCGATTTTATAAATCGTTGATGTGCGCTCGTAATTAAGAGTCGTTCGTTTCATTTGAGAAAGATAATAATTGTTGTTTATTTTTTTCCCCTATTTCCAAAAATATTTCTTACACTAAGGTTCTTAGATATTCACTTTATTTTCTAATATTTAAAATAAATTCATTATTTATTGTAATAGTCTCTCAAGTACAGTACACAGTACTAAAGGACGGTATTATTGTACAGATGTTTTGCACCATGTCCCCACTTTTCTACCCTTGGCTTATGAAAAATTTAAAATACGTCTGCAACATTTGAGTGAAAGTGAAAGAGGTAAGTAGAAGATTATAAAGTAAAATATAGCTATAGGTACGAGGCTAGGTATATCTCTCACTCAACGGCTGCACAGACGTATTTCAATTTTTTTATAAACCTAGGGCGACCGAGAGGCAAAATATCTGAACAATATTATACTAGTACTAGAGTTCACGTATTTGCACTAAAATTAAACCGAATTATAGTCTTGGAAATTTCATGGAAGTTCGTGAAGTACCATGGAAGTTCGTGAAGTTCCATGGAAATTCGTGAAGTACCATGGAAGTACGTGAAGTACCATGGAAGTACGTGAAGTACCATGGAAGTACGTGAAGTACCATGGAAGTTCGTGAAGTTCCATGGAAGTTCGTGAAGTACCATGGAAGTACGTGAAGTACCATGGAAGTTCGTGAAGTTTTTTCAATTAGGAAGTTTGGTGTACAAAATTTTTAGTAGTGGTTAACCCCTCGCCTACCATCTACCTTACATAGTCTAGACACAGTATGCGGGCCAAAGAGTAGACATGGTGATAAAGTCAACATCATATCTACAAAGGATGCGAGGGGGGAGGTTGGGGAGTTATTTTCCTCCGTCAATGGTTGCGGGTTGCATAAGGTATAAGTTTTGTTAAGTATGGCTTTTAAATCATATCTAGCAAAATTTATGAAAATGATATAAACATACGTGCTCTCTCTTACATTACCTACGTAATATAAAAAATGGCTTCTATTATTTATAATACTTACGATAATGCATCTGAAATATCGAATTGTAAACGTCAGTTTGACTGATGTAGCATAAAATTTAAATAACTTTAAAAAATAGGTACCGGGTACCGAGTCCAGAGTATAAGTATTTTTATAGGTTATGTTATATTTCACTCTGTAGTTTTTTTCATTTGACAGCGCGGTCTACCGGGAAATTAGGTTGCATTTATATGTGTGCTTAAAGGTTCGTTCGCAAAAGCGCACATTTGCTAATATTCAGTAACTATCGGCAATTTCAAAATATGATATTTTAGAACATCCTATATGAGATAAAATGATTTCATAATAATTGATACATGAATTTTGTCCGATCAATAGTAAATTTTCAATATTGTTCACAATAATGTACACAGAACAGCGTAATACAGCTATTAATTTAACTTAAGCGGCCCGTTTACGTTTTATCCGAATTCCTAGAATACTCTCGATTTTACTTTTTTTCTATTCCACTCTTTTCCCCACTACTACGGTTGCCTAAAACCAGCCCGAAACTCGTACTCTGTCGTATCCTAACTATGAAATGTATTTTGAAGTTGAAAAATACTGTAAAAGTGTTTTCGTTGCGAGTAAAATGTCAAATTATTATTGACTTCAGGATAATGTTTTTATAAACATGTAATGGAGAAAGAATGGATCTACAGATGTGCCTTTTTAAAATTTAAAAAATTAATTTCTATCATGACATATATGTAAAGTTTGCATAAATTGGAATTTTTTTGAAGTTTTCGGAATTTTTATAATCATGTACAATTTTATAATCGGGGGTAATATAACTAGTGCTATGATCACCTATGATTAATCATAGCCCGAGTTATATTTGGGGAGTATATATACTGAATGAGTCCAAAATGTTTGGTTATATTTTTTCAATAGCTATCAAAAACGTTTTAAATTCTGTTTACCTTTCTCAATTTTGTCTTCACTGACATTTCCCCACCGAATACAATCAGGTTCATTCAATTTAAGTCTTATTTTTGACAAACAGCAATATTTCAATATGGAACTGACAGTAGGAAATTAATTGACAGAAACAGTTGACATGTAACAGCGATGATAAAAATATCATCGATTTGATAGCCTCTTACTGCCCTATTTTAGCCAATCAAATTAGTCAAATATGTGTCACCTGACACATGAATTATATATTTAAAATTTTAAAAAGAAAAAGGCACATTTGTAGATCTCTATTAAATCCTTGTTGAAATAAAATTTTACTATTCTTGTACTGGCCACAAAACACTCGCTACGTTAGTACATTTTATGCTGGATTTTAGGAAGTAGACGGGCCTCTTAATTTTAAAAATTGTTCTGCATGAAATACCATTCATCAAATTAAATCTGTGTAAATTCTAGATTTTCTCGTTAAGAACTGAGCCACATTTCCCTTGAGCTTTTATCCTCCAGTTTTATTCCTGCAATTAAAACCTCCTGCAGCAATAATTACACCTTCAGCTTTGAGATATTCCTGTTCGTGTTCATTTCATTTGAAATCATTTAAACATGAAGAATATGAAGTTACAGAACGCCGTGTGTTTCTAACATTATAATTAATTCCTGCTGTGAGAATAAAATTCCTGCCGTTACATAATTCCCGGCCGTTGTATAATTCCTGCGTTTGATGCTGCGAAGCTATCGATTTTAATGCAAATGAAATATCGACGATAGCTGACGCATGTTGTGTATTATATTTCAAACCTACGCGACTAGAAGACTATAGTGCCGGCTATTCCAAATTCTAATGGATGAAAATGTGAGCTAAATTATTCCTGGCATGCTGGTATTTGTTATGGTTATGAGCGTGTTTTAAATTACTGGCATATTGTCAATTACTGCACAGTACGCAAAATAAGAGATGGCCGGACTAAAGAATTTCAAACTTGTGTACAATATTAATCGTGCGGACAAAGATTATTATTAAATTTGTTGGCAGGAACTGCTTGGCTACCTTGAAATAGTGTATATAGAAGTCGTCCAGCTCGGTTTTTTTTTTTGTCGGTTGCGTTCAAGTGAGTAATAAGTTGGCGAATTGTGACTCAGCTCTGTGCAAAACATAGGTACATTATTTATCTCTCTTACCGCTACGGCCAACTAGCTGCATGAACTATTGTAGCTCATTGAATTATTTTTTTCCATGAATAGCTGATGTTAAAATTCTACTTTATCGACTATTTTGAGTAGATAAAGTAACGCTTTAACCGCAAGGATATAGATAAAGTAAAATTTCAGTAGATAAAGTAAAATAAGAATATTTTTACATTTTTTTCTTTAAATTATTATGCACACATTTCTGCATCTTCTGAGATACAAGTAGTATGATGAAAAACATCACAAACAAACTCCGAAATCGAAATTGAATTTTTATAATAATTCAAATCAAAATTGGATTTTTTTAACATATACCTACGTACTTACTAAATGAAAAACAAAAACCCAACAAAAACCTTTTATTTTTTCTCGGAAAACAGATTATTATTTATTACTTACCTACATGTAATAAGATGTAATAAACTTTGAATTTTATTTGACAGCGACATTTGCAATAATTTGCAAATTTACACAAAACTTTATTACATTTTTTTCGCAAAAACAATATAAGTTGACGTTTAATAGCCAATCAGTATATTTATTACGACAGCGAGGATATTTAATGCTGAACAGAAGTTGTTGAATGATAAAATAAAATAACCGATATGGCGGCAATTTTGTTTACTTATTGGGCTAGAGTTGTTAGAAAAACTCATTATTTTTTTGTTAATTTTATTTAAAATCCAATATTTCGTATTATTTTCTTGGTAGAAAGTAATTATTTTCTACCAAGAAATATTGTGAAGTTTGTGATATTTTTGAAATGTCAAACTACTATTCTATATAAAATTTGCCAATTTTTTAATAAGTTATATCTTTTTTATCCCTGATGAAATATTGGATTTCAAATAAAATTAACAAAAAATTCATGAGTTTTTTCTAACAACTCTAGCCCAATATACAAAATTGCCGCCATATCCGTTATTTTATTATTTAGGATTTTTAATGTTCAAAATTTTTAGCGACTGGTCTATAGCAATGACGTGTAATCTCTGCATTGGCTTATTTACTTGACGTTATCAAATAATCGCTATGATTCTTTATTTTAACCCTTCATTACTATTGATTATGTGTTATTTGACGTTATCGCGAAAATTAAAATTACCTGATTAACCTTCATAAATTATGCACGTATGCAAACAGTCGGGAACATTTGCTTATCAAATATAATAAGTTATGATAATTATAATTATTATGACTATAATATTTACTCATTCTCTTGATATGAGGACGAAAGTAAATAAGACTGAAACACAAAATGTGTCAAGTGAGATTGAAACAAATTAATCAACTTCTAATTAAGTAAATTTTTATGTGTACCTATAATTTTTTATTACAACAGTTTATTTAGCGAAGTTATACTTTTCATATTTTTAACATTATAATATTGCAACCTTAAAAATACAAATTGAATTGCGTTATTGTTACTAAAAACGCACTCGAACTCGAATTAGCTATATAATCGAACTCTTTCGGGTGTTATTACAACTTTATTGCAAACTCATAATAGAAAAAACACGATGAGCATGAAGTTCAAATCTGATGCGGCCAGCACACAACCTTCCGCCATTTCTAGACATAAATACGTACAATCCGGTGCCCATTTAAAATATACAAATAAAAATCTGAAATATTCAAACAGTGCATCACCTGAATCACTTCTGTGTTGAAGCCATCCTCCATTCAATTACTACATTTCATATCTCACTTATGACTTATATGGCGTTAGCACCTATGCCCCTTGAGTATACCAACGTGTCTCTCGTCTCACCTGTCAATATTTTTTTACGCAGAAACAAAAATTAACCGATTATGGATTACAAAATTTCAACGTTTTATCCGGTTTTATCTAATATATTTATTTTTTAAATTTTACTACAGTTCTTGCTACCAGAGAAAGTCATTTTTTTTACGTAAGTTGCAAATAACTTTTCGTCTTATTCTTATTACAAATATTTATCCAAATTTATATAAATTTTTGACAATTAATCTTTTCAATCTTCAAAAAATATTACTTCCGGTGAAGATATTTGTACCAAAATCTAATGAGCTCTTGCAATTTAAATACAAATGTTAAATACCAAATATCAAAATGTTTGGGTAATTCGTATTTGAGTTATCCGACCTCCACCCCGGCCTTGACCACATTCATACACACATACATACACATACATACAGACATCATTGTGAAACTATCAAAAATGAGTTGTAAGGACCCTAATTCGTGCTCATCCACTAAAAACTCACTACCCGATTTTTATCATGATTCCAATACCTACCTTCCTTTACAGGTATGGTGGAAAGTAAAAAAGTAGAATACAATTATTTTCTCTGACTTCTACATTAAGCAGTGAAATATTATATTACATTACTAGCAAGTTAAACATTTTTTACTGCTGACAGGAGGAAATGACTGGCGAGCCTTGAAGCAGTAAAACAGTTACCTTGCGTGTATTGTACAATATTTTACTTGTTACTCATTTGTAAATCAAAATAAAAATAAAAAATTATAACCAAATTCTGTCATTCACAAACCTGTGTTCTGTCAAAAATTGTCGTACATGATTTCTCATAAGCCTTTGGAAGTATTACTGTGGTTAAACCGTTTATTGTGAACATTTGACTTGCTACTAACTTGTTAAATTTTTACAAGTTAGCTGACAATTTTACAAATTAGTAACTTGTAAAGATTCATTTTCAAATATAATGTAGGGATTGATTAAATAACGTTTTCAAGTAAGTAACAACTAACAAGTAGTGATGCAGACGAGACGAAACTTTCTCGAATCTCGTCTCATCTGTCTCGATATTTTTCGTCTCGTCTGATTTTTTTTTAAGTTCGAGACGAGATTACAATGTCAGCTAAATTGTCAAGTCAACCTGTCAACATAGATCTATCATTTAACTGGCATTGACCAGGTAAAATTATTAGATAAAATTGCCCGCACCCTGCAGTATATTTAATAAACTTATCAATATTATAAAATAATGCAATTATATTATTAATAAACGTGTCAATAAAACTAATAGGCTAAAATATGACAGAATGACTGCCGTGGCTTGAGTTTCATAGACGAGGCGGAGCCCTATTATTAAGGACGAAAGTGAGGTATTTATGACCGGTCAGTACCTACTTTTCGTCCCTAGGGAGGAAAAGTTAATTGGAATTTCGCATAAACTGGGAGGAAAAGTATTTTTCTTTTCTAGGTAGGAAAGGTGCTAACCGGTCAAAAATACCTCACTTTCGTTCCTAGCAACAGGAACGAAAGGTGGCATTTTCGATGCAGGCATTGAAAAAATAATTTATTTGCCTAGGCACTAAAAGTGATGTTTCACAGGCTTTCAACTGTCAAAAAATAGCACTTTAAATGTCAATCGGCGAAATTTTTTTTGTCAAAATTGTCGAGAAATCGTGACGAGATCGAGACGAGATAACAATAATCTAGACGAGAAATAAGCGAGATGAGATTAAATTTTTCACATTCGGGACGAGACGAGACGAGAAGTGAAAAATCTCGTCTCGTCAAAATTATTTCAGATTATTATATGATGACAATATGCTTATTGTTAAAGAAATAATAAATTGGTACTATGTGATGGGTATATATCGGGTATCTACCTACTCTGACTCCTGACTAACAATTTCTTATCGTCAATTTTCCTGGTGAGTATCGTTAACTACATAATATTTTTGTTTTTGTTTCAGGTTTCAGTTATATTTAGTTCTAATTTTGTCTTCCTCGTGGCCATGGCAATGTTGATAGTATTTTGTTTTTGTTTTACATTAGTTATGGTTCTGATAAGCTGAGAATGTATCTTCAGTGTAAACAGGAAGCGATTTCATGATTCTGTGGCGCTGTTAGTGTGAAAATAATCATTTTATTACCTTAAAACAGTTACACTAATGGCCCGTGATTCCTGTCACACACGATTGTCGATTCGAATGCAAATGTGGATGTGTGCAAATTAGTTTTACGTTTTACGAAATTAGTGAAGAATTTTAGAGGAAACTGTTACATATCATTTTTGACTTATACTAAGAATTATGTTATATGTTCTAAAGCTAATCAGGATTAATTATGTTCTTAACAATTTTTTTAATACACTTTACCAGTTACGAAAAATAGACTGAAAAAAATAATAAAGTTATGGTACCACAGACACTGACTGAATATATGACTGAAATTGAAATGCAACTAACCTTTTCAAATTTTAATGCAGTCTGAAGTAGAGCTAAAATCACCTTTTAAGTCGGAAAAGTTGTTTTACATTTTACAGAAAACCAAAATATGCCTATGTCTAACTTAAAGCACTCGAACTGCACAAAATAGCGGTTCGGGTGCAGTTTGTGGTTCATAGACTTTATTATATTAGTCCAGTCAACGAAGGATCATTTTGGGCAAATGACGGTTCAAAATCCGAAAGTTTTGAAACTTTGTAGCATTGTTCGGGAAGGTCTAGTAATGAACATATCAAAAGTCCTGACCCGTAGGTGGTGAGCGGGGGCATGGGGACCACAAAATGGCTGCCAAAATCTGGTTTTTCTATAATATCTCGTTATCGCTGCATTGTAGAGTACAAGTACTTATTACAAAGTTGTAGAGAATAAAATTTGCTACAATTTTGATATAAACCATTTTTCCCCAGATCAATGGTTCGCAAGTTATGATAAATACAAGCGGAGCGTTTTGTTTGCTCTTTGCAAAAATGTTGAATTATTCCTATTGCAACTGTAACTTTCAAACAGATGAACATATCGACTTCCGGTTTTAAATATTCAATTTAGCAGACATCCAAATTAAAATTTTCAGATTTTGGGGACCCTTGTATAGCAACATTTTAAACAAAGAATGTAAATAATTTTTAATTTTTTTTCTTTAATTTTTGTGATTTTCTTACTATAATTTCTGAACTAATTGAGATAATGACCTCCGGTTTCCGGAATTGAATTTTTTTAGACAATTTCCTATAATATAAATTATATTAAAATTTTAAGTATTTTTCGAAATAAATATTATAGAAAAACCAGATTTTGGCAGCCATTTTGTGGTCCCCACGTCCCCGCTCACCACCTACGGGTCAGGACTTTTGATATTTTCATTACTAGACCTTCCCGAACAATGCTACCAAGTTTCAAAACTTTCGGATTTTGAACCGTCATTTTTTCTATTTTGACTGGACTATTCAAAGTGATGATGACAAACAAATATTTGACAGTTATAAAGTGTCATCTATAATGTACAACTTAATATTGTTCTGGCGAGAATTTGGAGAAGGGGAAACGGTCTGCCAATATTTCTTGTAAATAAGAAATATTGTTTATTTTAACCTGTACAAATGGCAGACCTCATAATTTATATAAATTTTACTTTATTTAGCCCCATCTTCTCACGCTTGGAGCTGTCTGATCCGGCCACTTAGGACTGGCAGACTGGACATTCCATCTTCAACAGATATGCAAGACCCAAACCCTTCAATTTCACGACTAATAAAATGTCCACACTAATTTGACCACTAGCTCTTGGTCTATTAACTAATGCCCAACTCAGCCTGTATAATAATTAAAGAAAATACAACCATTTTGAAAAAGTTTTAAATTTTAGTTCAAGCTTCAAGCCCGAAACCACGAAACCGTTCCGAATCGATTCGACTTCGGTTATAGTTCGGTTCGAATTTGAATCCCTATATGCTCTATTCATTATTCATTTGCATAATAAGTGTTAATAACAAAAAGTTGTAAAACAAACTAACACGAATTTACGACAAATCTTTCGTCACGAAGTCGAATACGCCAGAAAATATGTGAAAACTTTACAGTTTCCATCATAAAATTCCAAACAACGGTTTACTCTGTTCTTTATCCTATAAAACTATACGTAGAAATGTAATATCTCGTATATTTATAGCTATAATACTTTATTTCTGTCTGAGCACTCTCAAATATTTTATGACTATCCGTTCTTATTGTAGTGCAGCACAAACGCATAAGATACAATACAATATACAATTCAGTGCAATTTCAATGCATTCATTCGCATTCTTGAGTGCAAATAAGAAACATGAGAATTGCATAAAGGCAAAGGCTAAATTTAGAATTTTAATATGATTGAGGTATACGTGTGTGAATTTGAATTTTTACGCAAGTTGAAGGTGGAGCTACATCGAACGTGGAAATAAGCTTATGCTTTACATGTTTTATTGCAATATTCAGGCGACTGGAATTATATTTAGTGAAGCAAGGAAATAAGAAAGAGATTTATATCGCAAAAGAGATTATAATACACGAAGGCACAGGTAGAATATTTTTTCCGTTTCTTATTCAAATAAAAAAAATTGAACCGACTTCTGAATTCCCACCTCTGAAAAGTATAAATTAATATTTTGTCACCTATTTTGGTAGAGCAATAATTAAATATACCTACCTATCAATTTGAAATCGGCACAGAGACCAATACTACTACATTTGGTGCCAACTTCAAATTGACAGGTATATTTAATTATTGCCCTACAAAAATAGATGACAAAATATTATTTTATACTTACCAGAGGTGGGAATTATTTAGAAATCGGTTCTATTTTTTATATTTAAAATTTTTCATTTCACACTTTATAGTGATTTTTCCTTTTAGAAATAGATTAATTTAAGTATATTATTACAGACGAAATTCAATCTCAATTTTTTTGCAAATTGATCAAATAGTTCCGTAGATAACAGGTGGTCGCCATTTTGTTTTCAAGATGGCGGACTGAGATTTAAATTGCCTAAAACCTACGGCTACGGGGAAGATACTTAGTTATTTAAAAAAAAATCATCTCAATCGGTTCAGTAGTTTTCGAGTTTGTGCATGTCAATATAGTTGTGACAGTGTTGTTACAAAAAATAAAATGTGTGTTTTTATTTATTTAATTATAAGCCTTGCAGTTGTACAAAAACTATTGTGCATAACTCAACTGCGAAATGTGTTTAGTGTCCCCGCGAATTTTTAAGCCTCGGCAGACATTTCGCAGCCTAGGTATACAAATAAGTATTTTCTACAACTGACAAAAAACGTTGACATTTTTGAATCCTTAACGAAGCGCGAAGTGTTTTACAAAATCTTCTTTTTGTTATGTTACTACCTTGAAAACCAAGAAATAAAATTGTTTATGATTTGATTAACGTTTTCTCACAGTTATTGAAAGTTATTGAATAGAGAAATGTTCAAAGAATCTAATGCTGAAAACCGGAAGTCTGTATTATTATTCGTTTAGAAATTACACTTGTTCAAACATGACAAATAAAAAATATTTCTATAATTTTCCTGTGCTCTCTTAAAGAAAATCATTAGATTTCGGCTAAACGAAGATGTTTCAACATTTTTGGTATAATGTATTTAATAGAGAAATGTTCAAGGAATCGAATGCTGAAAACCGGAAGTTGATATTTTTATTCGTTCAGAAATTACACTTGTTTAAACACAACAAATTTAAAAAAATTCCATAATATCCATGTGTTCTCCTAAAGAATATCATTAGATTTCGGCTAAACGAAGATGTTTCAACATTTTTAGTATAATGTATTCGATAGAGAAATGTTCAAGGAATCTAATGCCGAAAACCGGAAGTCAGTATTTTTATTCGTTCAGAAATAACACTCGATTAAACATAATAAATGAAAAAATTAGTAATATACTAAAATTAAAATAACTTAAAATTCCGGCTAAACCAAAGCCTGATGAAGTTAAAAAATATATACGTCTAATAGAAAAATATGCAAGGAATTGAATGCCGCAAACCGGAAGTCGATAGTATATTCCATTCATAAATGGCAGCTATTTTTCTGAAATCTGAAGTCTAATTCACGGGCTCTCAACGATTCCAAAACGGTGATTAGCCTTTTCCCGATTTTGAGGGAAATAAATAAACTGACGATAAAATTGGTAAGGGCCTTTTTGTAGTACATTAAATTACCAACATTTTCGTAAAAAAAGTTTTTAATTGGTGTCACCGTTCGTGAGTTATATGCAAAAATCTCATCCTCAAGGTCTTTACAAGGTCGTAGCAATGGAAGCACACGCGATATCGTTTAGGACTTTTAGTATGTTAAACTAGAAGCCATTATGAGCGTATATACCAAAATTCAGCTGTCTATCATTTTTTTCCCCTATTTGCCAAAACATTATCTAAAATGCCTGGACTATAACTAGGCAAGCCTCGTTTATGCACTAGTCACAATACCAGTGTTGGCACACAGCGATATTCTCGACCACAAGGCTGTTTCGGGCCCGGCCACGTCTGCTACTGTCCCGTGTTGAGCCAGTCTCGTCGGGGCAACCGTCTAAACGCTGCAATGTTTGTGACGAAATTTACGTTGATTCAAAATCACCGACCGAATATTTGCAAAAACATTTTGACACAATAAATTATTCCGCGTTCTTGAAGAGTATAGCGATGCATGGTTCTTCTACGTGTATTTTACATCTGTTTACGTCACTAATGTCAAAGTCGCGATGACATGAGACGTTAACTGCAAAAATGAAAGCATTGCACCAGCTTGTATAAACATGTCATAATATAATACTTAAATTACTTAAATATTTAATATTTAATTGTCATACTATTCGTATTATTCTTGTCTATTGCGTTTTACGTAACATCAAATTATTGGATTTGAGCAGTAAATTAAAGTTCAGTTAATAAAATAACTCAATACAAGTTTGTAGTTTTATAGCGGATTTAGTTTTTCCTAAGGTCATTTCTGATTAAAAAAATATATTAATCGTTAGTTAACTGAATTCACATCTAAATACTCTATTTTTTTATAATTTACTGGTACTAAATGACATTAATTAAATAAGCTAATCTAATCTTGAGGATTAAACTTACTTAAACCGAAGTGTAAACTTCTTGACAATTGCTAAGCTAGTTGCTAGTCTTTTGTCTTTTCATAAGTAGATAATAATATCTCAAATAATTTATGTTTTGGTTTTTATTTATAATTTGAACAATATTAATGACAGTTCGTGTTATTCTTAATCTTCACAATATTTTCAGGCCGCATAAACTCTCGTTCGGTTTCGATAAATTATAATTGTATTTATACTTGTATTTATAAAAATAATTTTGGCAAAAATTTCCTTTTCCTTTATATTAATCCATAACTTTAGCGCCGTGCTATATTTTGATGCAAACTCGAAAATGATAAGAACTTTATGCAAAACAAAAAACAATAAATATAAATTATGGATTCGAAGAAAGCAGCATCATATTTAGTTTTATAAAACTGAGTCTTATTTTTTACATGCAGGTACGCCAAATTTACTATTTTTATTAACGGGCATCTACTGACTCTTACCATACGAATTATTATTTATTTATATGTAAAATTATAACATTTTTCTGAATTTTACAAATTCAAATAAGTAAACTTATCAATAAATTATTTTTTTTGTATGCATAAAATTTTTCTAACTAGGTGTGTAAATTGTTCCTTCCAATAAAAGTGTTTCCTTGAGATATTTCACATTTATCACAATTATACCGAAATAGATCTTATCAAGAAAATGCATATCTTTCGTGCTAAATATAAAACTATATATGCCACATTATCGTTTTATCAAATATGGTAATCCACATTTTGATAAGAAACAAATTTAAGTCAAATATAGCTCGTAATAATTAAAATATATGAAACGGATATTATATTATAATTACACAAATTATAACTGTACAAATTTAAAACCTTCAACGTTATTAAATTTTTGTGAGAAAACTCAAGAAAAATATTGCAAAATATTTCTAAATTTAAACGTGTAGGTAGGTACATAATCTAAAGGTGACCATCTAGATCTAAATATTAAAATTTCATCCACGTATAAAATTGAAATATTTTATTATAATAATAAAGTTGGCTTCTTTCCTTTGAAGAAGACCTTGGCAGGTTTTAGTTAATAAAATTTTGTGGAAAATTTCTTTTCGTAGGTAAGCGCCACACAGCAACTACGTTTATTATTGTAATAAATCTCTACATTAACAAACAACAAACATTAGTTGATAAGAAACATATTTATTACTACATTATACTTTACAAACTGTTCATAGTTTCATAGATAAGACAAGGTTAAAATTAAAAATATCACTAAACTATTAGATGAAAATATTATAATAGGTATTACCACGATTTATACGCTTCACAACATACGGTATTATTAAAAAATGCTGCATGCTGCAAACAAATAATAAATCAATATCAGTTGAAACTTTACCAATATAATAAAAATTATTTATTCAAATATTATTCTTAGAGAACTTTATTTGTAAACATAATACCGATGAATTTTAAAGCACATTTGAATTTAAAATCATATTTAAAATGCTAATAATTTGACCTTAAATCTTAGCACATAGAAATAAACATCAATGAATTACGCAAGAAAATTTATTAAACTTCTTATCACTTTATTATGTTTAAACAGAATTTTAAAATTTCTCACATTTTATATAGTTTTTGGAAGGAAAATGCCTTTAAACCTATGCACAAAGTTGTGAATCACCCTGTATGCAATCATCATACAAAGTCACTGTATGTATGTACCATTATGTCTCACATGCTAGCGGTCCTTGTACCGAATAAGTACCAAGTCGTGGGATACCACTAAATATTAAGTATTACTTTTCTGTGATAAGAATAGAAACCTCTGGAATCATTACAATCAAAGTAAAATTAAAAATAAATTTTTCATAGTAAACCTTTTTATCTGTAATCAGTATACCAGATGTCCAAAAAAGGTAGGTACGCTCGAAATAATAATAAGGCAATCGCAATAAAATTTTATATGGGTAAACTAGCCATAAGGAGACATCAAAATATATATTATTTACAAAAATATCACTTCCGGTTAAACCGGAAATGGCATCAACTTTCTTATTTCAAATAGAACACCCAATATATTTTTACATATTTTAATTCTACATATAATTATCAATGGAATGATATATCACAAGTCTAGATTTCATGCAAAATATCGCACAAAAATAAATATACTACCAAAGGTATAAATATTATTTAATGAAAAACAAACAATCAAATTAAAGAATTATAGAAGATATTTAAAGTAGCCACCATTTTCGTTTACACATATTCTAGACCTAGACAATGCTATGCCTATTGTTAATAATTATTTTCACCTACCTATCGTAATTGTTTTTACAAATATCAAATTTTGTAACCATTCTTGATTTTCTTTATTTCGACGTTTTCTTGAGATATTTTGAATGAAATTTAGACTTGTGAATTGTGATATTGTGATACATCATTGGATTCAGAAACGTACGTGAAAATCAAATATGTAAAAATATATAGGAGGTTCCATTCGAAATAAAAAATTTATGTCATTTCCGGTTTAACCGGAAGTGATAGTTTTGAAAATAATATATATTTGGATGTCTTCGTATGCCTAATTTCCTCATATAAAATTTCATAACGCTTGCTTTATTAATAAAAAAGTTATTTCGAGCATACCCTTTTTTTGGGGCACCCAGTATATTAAATTATATAACCTATTAAAGTTGCGTGCAGAGGTATTGCAACGCCCTGTATAGTGTCACACAGACACGACAAACTGGTTGCCAAAACAAAAATAACCTTGAAATAGATTCGTCAAAAAAATTAATAACCATCCAAATTCCAATCTATCTTTATTACCAAATATTCTTCATCTAGTATATAATTACAAATGATTATTCCTTACAACTTTATTTACGTATCATTCGCAGTTTTAACTCTTTAACACCTGAGAAATCACTGACGAAATCTGACCGAATTCGTGTGTTCAAGGTCACGATGACAAGCGGAATGTTGTGCATTTGTTTTGTTGTTTTACATTACAATTATACAGAAAAGAAGGCTATGGCTATGTATAGCTTGCAGTGAATATGACAGTTGAAAGAGGAAAAAACGCTTTTGTTTTTGTAGTACCACAGCCGCCAATTTGCTATTCTGTAGCGATCACGTGAGCTTAGGCGCCAGACGCCAGTATATTATATATGGAGAGTGTATTTTTTATGTTTGGTGCGAGTGGTACCTACAAGAAGATTTGAATAAAATATGTTGCAAGTGTGTATGTGAGGGTGTGTTCATTCATTATCAACTATATTTTTATTAATTCATTTCACTTCAAAATTAAAACGGGTCAATAAGTACATGCAGTTTTTTATTATTGTATAAATATATACCCCAATTAGTACAAAAAAGAACAACGGATCCTAGTATAGCGCAGTAGCTTAAAATCGTATTTTGTTTTGTAATATGATTAAGTATAATCTTTTTTAATTTTCTAGGCGAAAGTTGGTTTCAGATATGTCATTTAAATATAGAATTATTTTTTTCTTATATTTTAAATTAATAATGTCATAAAAGTAAACTTCGAGGTAAACTTTGCCAGTTTTATTTAGAAGGTATAGAATTGAACAAATCTAAAATTTAATAGTAGGTACAACTAACTTTCTTCTACAAAATAAAAAAAATCTATTTTTAATAGTAATTATACGAAACCAGTGATACTAAAAATGAATCGCGCATGTAAACTGCCCTTAATTTTCCAAATTTCTAAAAAATTATTATTAGTACATGCTCTCTAAAATCGTTACTTTGCGAACTGTTTTGAGTTTTAAGTGGATGAGCACGAATTAAGGTCCTTACAACTCATTTTTGATAGTTTCACGATGATGTGTATGTGTATGTATGTAGTACAGGCCGGATTTCTGGAGGTCGGATAACTCAAATACGAATTATCAAAAAAATTTGATATTTGGTATTTTATACTAATTGGAAGAGATGCTACGATTTTGGTACAAATAACTTGACCGGAAGTGGTATTTTTCCAAAAAAAATATAGGAAATTCTGCGATAAGTTACAATTTGTCGTACGACATTTGTAAGAACAAATTATATCTGACAATATTTACTTAACATCTTTTCGATATCTCTTACCAATAAAGGAAAACTATTTTTGAAAGATATATAATTTTATCTACCACGATTTGTAAATCACAATATAGGAAAAAAATTAAAAATAAAAATGAAAGGTAATAATAAAGTAAAATTTTTATCTATAGAGAGCTAATTAAAGAACTAAGGACTATAAAATTATTTTCAAAAAGTTTGTAAATTTATTGCAAAATTATAATTTAAGAAAGCCTAACTAAAACCAAATTCACATAAATTACAGTGTTCAGGCGGGAGGTCGTGTGCTGGCCACATCAGAATTTTTTGTACGTAATTTTATTCGAATTACGAAAATATTATTATTATTATTATTCGAAAATAATGTAATCAAACTATGCAAGCTCGCAACACTGTCGGCTCGCCGGCTGGTATTGCTGGTACCGTTTTCTACTTTTAACAACATAATGTAATCTATATTTTTTGTATTATATACATAATATAAATAATCTAATAATTATTATCTAGATAATAATAATTTATCTTGAATCTGTTATCTAGATAATTTCTTTAATGATCATCTATTAACTTATCTAGATAAATAAAAAGTTAGTAAGTATATTTATCATTATTTAGATAAAAAATATTATTTATTACACTGCGTAAGAGTACAATAGATGATATGTTTATCAGTCGCATTATTGCCATTTGGTCGGTAACGAGAACGCATAGTGTCACCAAGATTTACGTTAATTATGTTCACAGCCTCTTTATGGTGTGATTTTATGGATTTTATAGCAAATATAATTTAATTTATTTGACAATATCTCTAGTATATTGATGGTTTGATTACTAGTTAGTACATCAATATGTAAAGTGCTTGGTAAAGTGTTCAAAGTGTAACACTTATCACATTTAATCGTATGCAAAGAGCAAGAGGAAAGGAATGTTGTACCGTTTTCTACTCAGTTGACACTCCAGTTCTAGTCTACGCAAATTTTACCGGCACCAGCTTTTTCTTCATTCTCTCTTGTATATCGCCTTTGCACATCAATATCACATAACCTAAATTTTGTATTTTATGGCACATTACAAATTTTTATTATAAGTACATAAAGTGCAGCAACTTTAAAATGATTGATTAATATAAAACATCGTAACTACATGGAAAGATAACAAACATAATCACGACCTTCATCTAATTTGGTATAAAAACAAAGTAGTTTCTGATAATAAAAAATATTAGTACAAAAGTCAATGGTTTAATTTAAGATTTATAGAATCCAACAAACTTCTCATATAACATTAACTAAAAGAAATATGTATCTTTCTCTTATTTATTTATTCAATCATGAGTATTTTCTATTTTATTGATTTTAAAGAAGCTATTATTAACACTAATAATAAAATAATACTTGTTATCAGATTGCGTGACAAAATTACAAACTTTAGATTTTAATCTGTAAGTATTTTGCGAGGTATTTTGATACCTAAATCCATTGAATTTTGTAATGTAATGGTTATTACTTAACACAGATAATTTACAAATACTATATTCAAATATTGAGCAAATAAAAAAGAATACACTTAGACTTACTGTGCAAATCTATAAGTTTTAGAAATTTGTAAATCTTTAAATAGGTACACTATGTTCCAAATGTTCTGCCCCAGCCTTAGAAAATCCCCCAGTGATCCGCAACCATTGTAGCACCATTCGTCAAAATATTCGAAATACGGCCTTCTTAGGTTGTAGAAAAAGACAGCATGCGAAAGATAGAAGCAGTTCTCGGTGAATCATTACTAAGTCAGGTAAAGGAAAAGTGTAGAACGTTTGCTTTGATCTTTAGTTTAGAAACATATTTTTCTTAGTTGTTTTCATCACTGCATTACATTTCTACACATAAATTGTATTATTATGAAATGACAGTAATAATGTTTCAGTAAATTAAATGAGAATAAAACATATCAAACTGTTTTATTGAAATGCGTGTTGCAAGATTGTATGCATTAGGCATAAATTAAAAGTTTTTTTTAAAGAAACTATGAATTATTGTCCTAAAAGTTACAATTATTATCAAGATTCGTTACTATCATATTTCCCGTTCCTGCCTAAATTATTGCACTTACGTATAAACATCTATGTGTTAAAAATGTATCCGTGAAAATTACTACTTTACAATCATTGTTTTCCAAAATATCTACATAAACAATATAATTATTTGTATTAGTCTTTGTTTAAATAGGTATATAAAAGCAACTAATGTTATGATCGATTTGCGACGTTTTCCGAAACGAATAAATATAAATATACAGAACAAAACCCAAACAAATAATTTATAAATAAAGACAATGAGAGTAACAATTTTAAAATTTTTATACAAGTAAAAATTTTAATTTACTTAAAACACAAAACAATAAATTCAAATAAATTCAATTGTGGCATTATGGTAAACATGTGTGTTAGACCCGTGGGCCGCCACGCCACGCCGCCGGTATATATTTCACGCCGACGCCAATATTTTTTACGGCGCGCCGCCATCAATATTCTAAATTAACTAAAAATTTCGACATTGTTAATAGGAATTTTAATAGTTCATATTAAAAAAAAAATTGTATCATATGTGGATGGCATCTAATAAGATATTTTCCATTAACTTTGCTACACATGTAGATATTACGAAGTTAGATACAAGTAAATTTTGATGTGAATACGCCGGCGTACACCGGCGCGCTGCCTAAAGAAAAGCCACTTAAAAATTAAGCGTTTATTTTTAACAATTCGCCGCTGCCACTATTATTCTCAACGCTGCACAAGTCAAATTGTGTGTTAATTAATGTAGGTACTGATTAAACATTCAAAGATTTACTGTGTATCGGGTTATGAAATAAAAAATCGTGTGGTGATCATTTTTTATAATCTTGTAATTTTGCCCGGGAATTATTGCTAAAAATGATATTACTTGGATTTTTTTCTGTGTAACTTTTTATCGTACTTATTGTTATTATGTATTTAATGTAAACTAAATTAAAATATTGAAAATGAAATTACTAATCATAAAAATAATTAACAATTATAGGTAATTCTGCATATTTTTGATTTTTTTTTCTATTTTTTAATTTAATTTAATTAATTCAATATACTTACTTAGCAACCCCGTACAAAAATCATTCTTCAAAATGTTATCCATATTATGCTGCAATTAGATTTTTTTACTTTCAATTTATTCGGTCAGTTTAGGATAGGATCGCCTTCATTTTTAAATTTTACCTTTTGCCTACCAATAATTATCTTATGTATTTAATATAAAATTTGGCAATAAGTTAATTTTTTAGTTTTAAGGTATTGTGGCATTTTTAAGATACAAATTTTAATAAAATTGTTTATTTAAAAGAATTTTTTCATTTCATAATAACGCAATTTTTGTTTAGAAATGTAACGAAGTGAAGAAAACAAAACTATGGAAATTGTGTTTCTAAACCGAAACAGAGCTCAAAGCAATTATTGTTCTACACTTTTCCTTTACCTGACTTAGTAATGATTCACCGAGAACTGCTTCTATCTTTCGCATGCTGTCTTT
The DNA here is from genome assembly GCA_947534325.1 of Agonum fuliginosum. Taxonomy (NCBI): domain Eukaryota; kingdom Metazoa; phylum Arthropoda; class Insecta; order Coleoptera; family Carabidae; genus Agonum; species Agonum fuliginosum. The sequence goes on from OX384043.1 coordinate 6,201,923, forward strand.
TTCTACAACCTAAGAAGGCCGTATTTCGAATATTTTGACGAATGGTGCTACAATGGTTGCGGATCACTGGGGGATTTTCTAAGGCTGGGGCAGAACATTTGGAACATAGTGTACACTATGTTCCAAATGTTCTGCCCCAGAGATTGGAAAACCCCCGTTGATCCGCAACCATTGTAGCACCATTCGTCAAAGTATTAGAAATACGGCCTTCTTTGATCGTAGAAAAAGACAACAAGTGAAAGATAGAAACAGCAGCGGACTAACCCAGGTATAGGGTAAATAGTGTAGAACAATTATTGCTTTGGGCTAGGATTCAGTTCACTGTTAGAGAAGAACACATTCTCCATAATTTTATTTCTTAATATTTGGTCACCTGAGTATCAAACATATGAAAATTTTAATACGTGTTGCAAGAATATATATGTGTTGTATCATGTATTTTTTAACAATAACTTTATTGAGATTCATGGTCTGTTATAATTATTTCTTTCCAGTTTCTAAATTTTATGACTTATTTTTATGTTGTTTGTTTATATTGTTATTTATTAATTATTTTTAAATGTGTTGTATCAGTATCATAAGTTGGCAATCAATTTATGATAATAACTTCTTAAGTTGCATGTTGCGTTATTATTATGTTCAACTTTTGTCCATTCTCTATCTCTAGACAACAAAATAAAAAAGTAATTGTTCAATTAAAATAAAAATAAAATTGTATCATTATGTGGATGGCATCTAATAAGATATTTTCCACTAACTTTGCTACACATGTCGATATTACGAAGTTTTTGATGTAAATACGCCGGCGTACACCGGCACGGTGCCTAAAGAAAAGCCACTTAAAATTAAGCGTTCATGCCGGTGCGTCGCCGCCGCCGGTTTATTTTTAACAATTCGCCGCCGCCACTATCAACCTCAACGCTGCACAAGTCAAATTGTGTGTTAATTAATGTAGGTACTGATTAAACATTCAAAGATTTACTGTGTATCGAGTTATGAAATAAAAAATCGTGTGGTGATCATTTTTTATAATCTTGTAATTTTGCCTGGAAATTATTGCTAAAACTGATACTTCGATTTTGTTCTATGTAACTTTTGTATCATACTGTCAGTGCCAATAATTATCTTATGTATTTAATATTAAATTTGGCAATAAGTTAATTTTATCATTTTAAGGCATTGTGGCATTTTTAGGATACAAAGTTTTATAAAATTGTGTATTTAAAATAATTTTTTCATTTCATAATAATGCAATTTTTGTTCAGAAATGTAATGAAGTGAACAAAATAAAACTATGGAAATTGTATTTCTAAACTGAAACAGAGCTCAAAGCAAATATTGTTCTACACTTTTGCTCTACCTGGCGTAATCCGCAATGATTCACCGAGAACTGCTTCTATCTTTCGCAAGCTGTCTTTTTCTACAACCTAAGAAGGCCGTATTTCTAATACTTTGACGAATGGTGCTACAATGGTTGCGGATCAACGGGGGTTTTCCAATCTCTGGGGCAGAACATTTGGAACATAGTGTACCTACCTATTGAACAAAAATCACATCAATGTTTATTGACAAAAAATATAAAAATATTCATATGCATTGCGATTTTGTTTAATATTTAAATTTTATAGATCTGTAGCAACAACAGATTTTCGCAAAATCCCACTATTAGTTTTACCTTTTAAGAATACCGCGCCTTTAAATATAACTTACTGATTTAAGTAACTATAAATTACTTTTCAATATGAATCCAAAAATAAGTTCTGTGATCATTCTTCCTAGAATTTTAGACGTAAAATCAATAATAAAATAAATGAACTACGTAATTCAAAAGTGTGAATTGCACTCGAAATTACATTTGATTTATGTGGCAATAAAATACGACTGAAAATATACTTCTATAATAAATTTTTAAACTACTAAGCCTTCATGCAATATTTCATTTTTCCCGGCGATTATTTTGCAGTTTAAACTTGAACCTTTTATTTATCATACGAGTTCATATCATCATAAATACAGAGCCTGTGATATTTCGCAGAATTTTCATTATTTTCATCATTTTTCAGTATTTGCATAGTAAAGTGTAAATATAAGCCTATTAACCTTTTAATATACTTAATTCAAAACACAATATACGAGTAGATTACTTTATTTACTATTTTAATTCGCTATTCATTGCTTCTATTTTTATGCAGAGATTTTGCAATACGTACATTATTCCAGTTCAGGGGAATTTAAAGAAGCAGGATTACTGTTGATAATGAAAATTTACTACACAAGCAATCAACAAGCAACATACGAGTGTCGTAAATTAACAATTACTAATTATTCAAATGAGTGATTGGTATAATTAATCGAAAAGTTGAATTCCTTACTCACTAGTGAGTAATATACAGACATTAAAAGGCCTGTGTACGTTTTATCCGACATCCTATAAAATACTTTCGATTTTACTTTTTCTTCTATTCCACTCCCTTCGCCACAACTGCAGCTGGCCGAAACCAGCCTGAACTTGTACTTTGCAGCATCCTAGCTATGAAATGTCATTTTGAAGTTGAAAAATACTGTAAAAGTGTTTTCGTTGCGAGTAAACTGCGAGGTAAACTGTCAGTTTATTATTGACTTCAAGATAATTCTTTTTTAAACATTTCATAAAAACACAATGAATCTACAGATGTACCTTTTTAAAATGTTAAAAATAAATTTCTATCATGAGATATACCCGTGTAAAGTTTGCATAAATTGGATATTTTTATAAATCTTTCGGAATTTTTATAATCATGTAATTTTTTTATATATGTATATAATCCTTATTGCAATAAAATTATACCATTCTTGTACCGGCCATACAACACTCGCTACGTTAGTACATTTTATGCTGGATTTTAGGAGGTAAACGGGCCTCTTAAGAGACACTAACTTAATATTCTCGATGTGCATTCTGATTCAAAAATAATTAATTCCCTAATTCGCAAAAATGAAAGATAAAAGTATTATTAATTAGTATTTCTTGTAAAAATTCATATCATTTTATAAAAGTTTATGATTAAAAAATGTGTGATTTTTATTAAAATTTCTTGCTAACCATAGTGCCACTAAAATGTGCACTTCAAAAACATACTTTCAAAATGTGTAACCAATATTGAACATTCTCTATAACATTAACACTTGATTTACTAAAAATATCTTTATTGTATTGTTTAATAAGATTATACGACACTTTTTGCAATCCATTTTTTCCTTTTTTCTAATACTTTTTTTACAAAGGCATATTTTCCACGAGTTATTTTTTTCAATATCCATTTAGTCAATCTAATTTAATCTAACCTAACCTTAATTAAATAATAATTTTATTGGAAAAAATGTTCTATTGAATAAATGCATTATTGGAAAAATTTATCCTTGAAAAAAACGGACTGGAAAAATCAGATTGAAAAAAATGTATTGGAAAAAGTGTCTCACTCTCTACCGTTTAATTATTTGAATTTTCCTGTAAATAAATCTTTTGCTGTAGATATTTTATTACGCATATATTTTCTAGATTTGAATCTTCTATGTACTAAAATTCTAGAATTTTATTTTTTTGTATTGAAGCCATTCCCCTTTTCAGCCTAGTTTAGTTAGGGGAATGTGGGGCAGAATGGGGTGACGGGGTGGAATGGGAAAACGCTGTTAGCGCGTGCGCATGAGTGTAGGGATCCATTAAATAATATTTTGACGTTTAGTCAGAGGTCAAGTTTGATTAGAAGTACTATTTGTTAGTGTTGGTCTTCACTTTCTGCCGGTTTCTATGTGTGCGCGAAATTTTTCTTAGATTTGTATTTAATATATGGATGTTGAATGCAGGTAAGCGTCATTTTTAAGTTTTATCATAATGATGATTATCCAGTACATTTGATATTTAGTCTTCTTACAATTTTGCCGTATATTACGGTGAAATTTCTGACTATAATTTAAAAAAAATATATTTTTGCAATGTTATGTAGTGGGGCAGAACGGTGGGGGCGGAATGGGATGTTTTGCCTCACATGTTTTATCATAAGATTATGTAGGTATGTGAATTATTTTGTTTTATATATTATATTCAGATGGTGTGTAACTACAAAAAAAACTGAGCGGCAAAGCTGGTCGTCAGACAACGTACAACGTGCTGTAGAAACTGACATGGCCTTTATTGTGATCATTGCCTTTATTGTGATCAACTTGTGTCAAAAATGGGCACATAATGACGTGCGCGGGTTTTGACAACTATGACGATGAGTCTATATTGATTTGATAATTAATTATTATTAATTATCAAATCAATATAGACTGCCCGTTCTGCCCCACCTAGTGGGGCAGAACGGGAAAAAATGATATTTTTTCCTTTGCGTTTTTCAAGTACAATTTATTGATTTTTTATAATGGTTTTACTATAAACATGTTCTACAATGTCTAAATAAAAGAGAAAAAAATTATTTTTTAAAATTTCTAATAAATTCGTCATGTTATCACCCAAAATAAGATGCCACCCCATTCCGCCCCACCTTCCCCTACCTCCTAAGCAAAGCACAGTACAGAAGTAACCTACGGTAGGCTACTTCTTTACTTCGTGCTTTAACTACTACATAATAACTACTGATCACAAATCATTGCTTCTGTTTTATAATTATAATTACACAGATTTCAACACTGTTGTACATAATTAAAATCGTCTATTTCAGATCTCAATGTCACCACAACATCATCTATAAATATCTTCTTGTCGTATTGAATGAAAGAATTCCGTGTAGCACGCATATTAATTATTCAGCACCGTGTAATTAAATGGCGCCCGAGACTTCATTGCGTATACACAATTGACGCTAATAGTAAGTGGCCATGAACAAATGAAAAAGATCGATTTAGAATTAATCTACAGGTGGTTTTATATTACCAACCTGCCTGACCGAGTACGGAAAATGCGATGTTGCTTTGTTTGTTTACAATGAACAGCTGACAGTCACATGAATGAAAAGTTAGACTCGTAATAACATAAAATGTCGTAGGTCGAAGTTTTTTGTCGGACTAATGGATGTGTTCTACTTAATAACACATTTTTTATAAATCTTTTACATGACATTCAATTTACTTTATTGCATTGTAATAGGTACTTATGCATGTTATGTTCAATTGTTTTGGCAAATTACATCATTTATATTGTCAGATAAAATCTGATAACTGGGGATAATATTCAACGGAGTTTAACGATGGTTATTACTCACTAGTGTCACTAGAGGAGAATGAACGTTTATTTCACGACTCATGGGCAAGTGTCCTAATTATATACTTATTTAAATGAGTAATTTACACTCTTGTAATTTCAGTTATCATATACGATAGATAGGATATAGGTACATATATCCTATACCTTATTTATCAATAAATTCTTACCAGAAATTTTGTTGAGTGCTTTTCAAAAATGTATGTATACAGAATGTTCCACAACTTAGGACAAAAAAATTAAAGGGTATATACTGTATAATGTGCTAATCATGAAACAAAAATATTTTTTTTAAATTCGCAAAGTTAAGGATAGTTTACTTGACGTGTGTACATTTTAGTATCACTGTTTTGATGGTATATTTGATAATTTGACATTTATTAGTATTAGATATTATGTAAACAATTTACTTTAATTGTAGAAGATTTGAAAAAAATTATTAAAAATAACTACCGACCAGTGGCAAAAAAATGTTTGCTTGAAATACGATGCAATATTTTTGCGCATTTAAAAAAAAATATTTTTGCTTCAGGATCAGCACGTCGTATAGTATCGAGTATAGTATATACCCTTTAATTTTTTGTCCTAAGTTGTGGAACATTCTGTATTTATTAATTTCAGTTATTTTGGTCTAGGTAGCTAATAGTAAAAAATTTCCGAGAAATGTATAGATAATTTATTGAAATAAATTCTTCCATTGGCTGATATTTGTGATGCGTTAGTCATATTAAGCTTCAAATACGTCGATTTTCACTGGAAGATTCTGACGGTGCTATCATCTCAAATTTATTGAATTTTTTATTAATTTTTAACAGCAAAATAAAGTATCATTTTAATAACGTCAATAATAATCAAGATAAAAACATTTTTATTGGCGTTATTTAAAAAAAATCTGACGTGGACACCACATGACTTCCTTGTACGCCTCGTGTGTTCATACTTTTCTTAATAACTAAAATGTAGAATAATATAAAAAATTCTTTTAAATTATTATACTAGTACTCACAAATATATTTTATAGTCATTTTATTTAAACTGCAGAAGAAGATATAAAGCATATTTTACTATTGTCACTGTCATGTCATAATCATTTAAATTTTACGTAGTAACAAATATTAATCGATTATGGACTACAAGATACCGAAATACTAAATTATAAATATATACTTTAATTATTCCTAAATGATACCAGATACAAAAATATTTATAAAATACCGATTGTAGGTAATAATAACATAATCTTTCATTTAAAATAAAAAAATTTGTCTTAAATTAAATATTTACCGAAATATTTGAAAAAAGTACTTCTTCCGGTTTGTAGATTGAAACAAAAAATAGGAGGTGCACAACTAGATGCTATAACAGTCCTAAATACAAAATTTCAACTTTCTACGTCTAACCGTATTTGAGTTATGCGACACACATACGTCCGTACGTACGTACGCACGTACGTACAGACGTCACGACGAAACTAGTCATAATGGATTCAGAAAAGGTCAAAACGGATATTTCCATCAAAATCTGAAAACCGAAATTTTTCGCGATTACAATACTTCCTTATTACTCCGTACAAGGAAGTAAAAACTGAAAAATTTCAATATTTTGATGTTAGCAATTAATAAAAAAACAATTTCAATAAATTTGAGATCATTGAAATTTCTAGTAAAAATCGACGTAGTTCAACACCGCGATTGTCCTATGGTAACGCATGGAAACATTCGCTTAAAATATGTAAAAGCAATCTAGCAATTTTTAAAATGTTCACGATGTTTTACAGATAAAGCCGAAAAGCAAAACTTCAAATATTTATTTATAGACGAAAAATGGAACTAGGTTTATGCCGTGTTACATTTTCTAATAAGATAACGCATGTAAAAAATTGCACACTTTTTCATCAATTTTTTATATGGTTTCCAAATATTTTTTCAGAATTCTAACTGGGCATAAACCTAGATGTATTCTTTGACAAACATCTAGTACCTGTTTTTCCTTCAAATTTTTAATATGCAATGAGTAAAGCAGAAACTGGTACACCTCTAAACACGCAAATTTTATTACGGAGACGGTATCCTTAATAAACAAGCAAAAAACTTTGTACAACCATTTTCTAAAGTTTTTATTTTTGTAATTTCATGAATACTATTTTAATCGCTATATTTGAACCAATGAATTTTAATGAAATTGTCATATGTCTAAATCACTAATCATTTCAGATTCCAGGTACAATTTGCTAATTTGATTTACACTGAAATACATCACAATTGACATAAATCAGTTCGTTCAATTTTAATAATTAATTTAACACTGCAGCAGTTCGTGATTGTACTGATTTATTGAATATTGATTTACTAAAGTGTAACATACAGCTAATAAGTGTCAGTAGGCCAAATATCCTGGGTCTTTATATGCTAGGAAATCTAAAGTTTTGTTTATTGATAAAAGTTTGGTTTGACTATGACTAAAGATTCAATTGTCTGTGAAATGAAATAAATGTCCAATTGCAAAAGGTTTGCTCAAAATTTCATCAGTTTACTAAAATTTTAGAACAATACCTTTATAATATAGAGTGTACCATAACTTGAGGTACATAATTGTAATGGCATAAAGTATTTAACGTACAGATTTTGGAACAAAAAGATTTTTATCAAAATTCCTATTAATAAGGGTAGTTTATTACTACAGGCGAACATTTTTAGTACCACTGAATACTATTTATATTGAATAAAGACAGAATTATGGCCCGCTACTAAATTCAATTATTGTATTATGCAAACTTAGTTATACATTAGTTACGACGTAATATTTAATATTAAAATTACCTATCAACCAGTGGCCCAAAACGGTTTTTTTTACAAACCTCAAAAATAAATTTTTCTAATATGTACCTACCTTAAGTTATGGTACAGCCTGTATAAATTGGTAGTTACTAAAGAAAACATCAAAATGTCTCTTGTGAGATTGATTTCTACCTATTTGTCAAAATTTTAGCATGTTGTTTAGATTTTATGCAAATTCATTGAGAAAATCATATTTAGATCAGGAATCGCAATCGTTATTATTTATTACCTACACAGGTTTTATCTATTTTAATAAAAAATCTATGATTAATCTACTGTGACTTATTTCTCAAATCGATACCATAAATGCCTGAGCATTTATTTCTAGTCCGAGTACCACTTTTCTATCAAGAACCATATAGCTAATTCGCAAATGATAATTACCTTAAATCTAAATTTAAAGCTATATGTTAAACTAAAATTACAAATTGAAAATTGAAACTTTAAAACAACTTTGGTAGGTGGTATACTTATGGCCATTTGCTCCGTTATTACATTTTTAAACTCTTTTCTACAAGTTCAAACTATTGTTCTTCTATCAAATTTATATTTAAAGTTTTATTATAGTTACTAGTACAAGAATTTACGTTTTTAATTATGAAACTGTTTTAGCATAAGTATAGAGATAGCAATGGTTTAATGTTTATTGCAGAGCCTTCTACACTCTAATATGTTTTATGTGTAGCCCTTAGCCCCCTAAAATATTTGGAAAATATTACATGCTACTTCTATGACCCGCCGCTGTGAAAAAGGTATAGCTAATACCTGGAAATAGTGCCGCGGACGAATTACTACAAAAATCTCTGGCAGACGAGTTGCGACAGACGAATTACTACCGCACCTGTGAAACTTAGATGATGTTAATACTGATGTGGAAAGGATTGAACAATTTTCAAAAATTATAATGTCCTGTTCACACGAGGAAAGTTTTTACTAAAAACATTCTTGAAAGTAAATCAAGTGCTAAGAACTGTCATAAAAGATACTGTCAATACCGGTCATAATATGGGGAAACCGCGGGGGAAACTAATCGTTTCTTTAAAATATAATGAAACTAGTGATCTTAACTATATTTAATAAAAATAATTACATTCCCCGTACGAACGGTATTGACAGTTTTATTTTATGACAGCTCACTGCACTTGTTTTACTTTCAAGAAACTTTTTAGTGGAAACTTTCCTCGTGTGAACATGGCATAACGTCCTGTGAAATCATATAGTCCTGATTATTAAAAATGATGCTTAAGTGACAAATTGGTGATCAACATTTTTAAAAACTACATTTATTACATTGTAACTTTTATTTGACAAATTGTATTAGCCTAATTAATTTATTTGGCTATGAGTTATTATTTATTTAACTAAACAAATAAAAAACAAATGAAACATGACAGCAGCAGATACTATTAAGGTACTATCTAAGTAGTAAATATTACAAAATAAATAATAGTGTTGTACTAATAATTGTATTTACTGTTTTTAGTAAATAGTTACTTGACATACCTACCTAACCTGGAAATTTGACAACATTATCTCATAATAGTTATTTGATTAAGACTAAGAGTTTTACTCGACTAAAAACATAAATTAAAGGAAAACGAATAATCGGAATTGAAGCCTAATTATTCCACATTTTCGGTAAAACCATGTTCAAGGGACATATAGTAGTCAATTTATAACCTTCTTATTACTGGGTCAAACTAGCCCATTTTTATATTATAATACTTTTGTTTAAATATGAACAGAAGCACTATAATCGTTAAACGTTGATGACTATAGATAACAAATAAATGATTGATGATATTTTAAGTAAAAGTTTAGTCACCTACATACCTATATTTGTTTTATTGGATCCTATCGATTAAAATTTAAAATAGAGTATTGTGTAATCAATCATCAATCTACCCCACGGTCAAAGAAGATTAGGTTTATCAAGTAATAAGATTTTACCGGTCAACCGCGAACCGAACCTGAACCGTTATTTTGTGCGGTTCGATTCCCTGTAAATTACCCATGAGCCATGAGTATAAAAAATATAAAATATGATATTTTGTTTAAAAATAAATTAAAATCCTTTTTTATTTGACAAGAGTGTTACCACTCTGTTGATGAATATAGGTACTTGAATGATATTTAACTTATGTTGATTTATTGTAAGTATTTATAACCTAAAAATAATTATTGTAATTTGACGTGCCACATATCTATGTACCATGATCTATTGGCAAAATAAATTTATTATTATTATTATCATAAATCATAAAGACCAATTTATTATTGATAGAAAACTGATCTAAAAATTAAAAAAAACCGCTGTCATGACAATATTTTGTTGGACGTTTTACTTTAAACGTCAATTCAATGTTTCGACTGGTTTTAATGTCAAACTTTGATAATTGATAATTATGTGAATTAGAGTAGCTATAGTTAATTTATTATATTATAATATTCTTGAATATTTCCAAGTAGATACCTACCAATGTAGGCGCTGGGCGTGAAATTTGATGGGTCACCGTGAACAAAATCGGGACGTGATTGACCATTGGACGTGAACGTGATGTTATTATTTTTGTTGGGAGTAAACGAGTACAAGAAAAAAATATTCACTTACGGAAAATAAAGATAAGTAGGTAATAAAAAACAAAAAACTATAAAAATTAGTTCTACAAACAAAATTTGATCATAAGTTATTTAAAATAATAATATTCAACAATTATAAATCAAAGACAACATCGCGTCAACAAGTCACTCAAAAACGACAAAAATACTTTTCTTGATTTTTCTACATTTACTACATTTACCTATAATAGCGCTTTTATTGACCCATTGGGCGTAAGTAAAGGGAAAACATTAAATCGTGACCCGGCGTGAACTTAAATTTAAAAAATGCATGTGCGAGTGAATATTCGAAAACAGCATTTTTAATTTCATGAGTGGGCGTTACCATGAGTCAAAAATCACTCACGCGCCCATCTCTAGACCATTCTTGATTGAGATATTTGTGCTACCTAACCTGCAAATTATTATAAATACCACTCATACAAAGAAGTTCGACACAACAAATTGCAATAACAAAAACATTTGAAAACATCAACTAGACTACGTCCTCCCACTACCTTGACTCGATGCCTCCTCCAGCTTGACTTGTGTCCACGTGCTTCAACTGTTATCCACAATCAGTCACTACAACCTGTTGTCAGTAGGCGCGCGCACTTCACAAACGCACTTCACTTGTCGCACGCGCGGGTGATCGTCACTTGTCTTGCTAGCGACGTTCAGCGTCGACTGACGGCGTGAGAGCTAACGCTGGGCGATCCCCCACCACGCGGCAGGAGGGGGGCGCCTAGATGCAGCAGGAAGTGCAGGATGGGTGGCGAGTGCTTATGTATTCTTACTTATTCAGCAGGATTAGGGTACTTGTAAGAATTGGATATTACAAATGGTTTATAACAGGAACGAAAACCCGAATGAAATGTAGCTAATTGAGTGAACCGAGAACCATATTTGGATTTAATATTTGCCACTTGGATTTAATATTTGTTACTTGGATTTAATACTGTAACAATGCGCAATATAATTTAGATGTAATGTTGATAAGTAATCTTGAAATTTATTATATTTACTTCTTCCTCGTGTAGATATGACTTAAGTTAGTTGTGTGTATATGGATCCTTCGTCTTCAGGCATAAATGCATTATACTCAGAGCTGGGCAAGTATTGAAATAAAAATACTTAAGTACCAGTACTACCTATGGTCAGTACTTGATACCAAGTACATTTTCAAGTAAAGCTTCACAATACTTAAGGAAAGTATAAGTTTTTCTTGTCAAAAATACTTAAAAATAAGTATTTTTCAAGTAGCAGTATTTTTTAAATTAATATAATAAATTGCATGGTTTGTAACATTTGTAATCTTTTATCGAGGAAGATGAATTCACTGTGAAAATGTCGTATTCTGTGGTCGCAGGTTGAACAGTATAATACTTAAACTATTGAAAATACTTAAATACTTTGGCATTATTTCAGTATTATTGTATATTGTATTATTTTCCGAACCAACTCTCCCGCTGAGGGGCCGACAACTTCACCCTCGTGGAGTCGGAATCTACCGTAATAACTTAAGTACCTATTTAAAAAGTACCTACCTACTACAGTATTATTTACGATTATGAAATGAAAATAAGTCTTAAGTACAAGTTTTTATTTTAGTACTTAAAATTTTAAAGTAATGAGTACCAAAAAATATTTATACTTAAGTACAAGTATTAAGTAGGTACTAGTTGTTATTAAAAATTGATACTGAAGTACCTAAATACTTAAGTAATGTCCAGCTCTGATTATACTGTTATTATTTTTTATGCTTGAAGATAAATGTATTATTACAATTGGTGATCCATATACGCAGCTGTAGAAGCATGAGAAAATGATTAAGTATCACCAGTAAGTGGGTGATCGTCTTCGTCCTTAAGTTTATAATATTTTTAATATTATGGCGCTTCGTTATTTGACTGATAAAGAACTTGAGGCAGAATTAGAAAATTTCGACATGGACGATTATGAAGGAGAATTAGTGAGCGAAGATGAAGATTATGTGGAAGATATAAGTGAAATACAAAGAAGAGCTGCAAAAGAATTTGTTGGCATACAAAATAATATTCAATTAGCAATTCAAACAATAATTGAAATACCAAAATGTAATAAAAACCTTCCTCCAAATACTAATTGAAAGAGAAGTCGATGCTCTGCTTGTCCAATGTCAAATGACAGAAAATATTCTGGAATTTGCGATCAGTTGTAAGAAGTTTTATTGCCCTGATCATTTCAATACAAAAACTGAAAAAATATGTAATAATTGTATTAGGAAATATGAAAATGTGTAATGAATGTACTGCTTTCTTCTTTTCGAGTTTGTCACCTTTTTACTTCCTTGTACGGACTAATAAGGAAGTATTATAATCGCGAAAAATTTCGGTTTTCAGATTTTGATGGAAATATCCGTTTTGACCTTTTCTGAATCCATTATGACTAGGTTCGTCGTGACGTCTGTACGTACGTACGTACGGACGTATGTATGTCGCATAACTCAAATACGGTTAGACGTAGAAAGTTGCAATTTTGTATTTAGGACTGTTATAGCATCTAGTTGTGCACCTCCTATTTTTGGTTTCAATCTATAAACTGGAAGTAGTACTTTTTTCAAATATTTCGATAAATATTTAATTTGAGACAATTTTTTTTATTTTAAATGAAAGATTATGTAAATATTACCTACAATCGGTATTTTATAAATATTTTTGTATCTATGGTATCATTTAAGAATAATTAAAGTATATATTTATAATTTAGTATTTCGGTATCTTGTAGTCCATGATCGATTAACATTTGTTACTACGTAAAATTTAAATGATTATGACATGACAGTGACAATAGTAAAATATGCTTTATATCTTCTTCTGCAGTTTAAATAAAATGACTAAAATATATTTGTGAGTACCTATAGTAGCAGTAGTAGTAGTACTTATATATTAATATATTTGTATAATAAGTTAAAAGAATTTTTTATATTATTCTACATTTTAGTTATTAAGAAAAGTATGAACAGTTTAATAGGCGTACAAGGAAGTCATGTGGTGTCCACGTCAGATTTTTTTTCATTATTTTGATTTGTTGAAATAAAATTTATGTTTCCTTAATTAATTATGTGTGTAATTATTCCCTGCAAATATATTTATCAGAACTAAAATTTAAAATAAGACCAAAAAAGTAAACTGATTTGCGTACGCAATGTTGCTCACGTTTTACTTCCTTGTACAGAGTAAAAAGGAAGTATTGTAATCGCGAAAAATTTCGGATTTCAGATTTTGATGGAAATATCCGTTTTGACCTTTTCTGAATCCATTATGACTAGTTTCGTCGTGACGTCTGTACGTACGTACGTATGTACGTACGGACGTATGTATGTCGCATAACTCAAATACGGTTAGACGTAGAAAGTTGAAATTTTTTATTTAGGACTGTTATAGCATCTAGTTGTGCACCTCCTATTTTTGGTTTCAATCTATAAACCGGAAGTAGTACTTTTTTCAAATATTTCGATAAATATTTAATTTAATACAATTTTTTTATTTTAAATGAACGATTATGTGATTGTTACCTACAATCGGTATTTTACAAATATCTGGTATCATTTAAGAATAATTACAGTATATATTTATAATTTAGTATTTCGGTATTTTGTACTCCATGATCGATTAACATTTGTTACTACCGTTACTACGTAAAATATAAATGATTATGACATGACAGTGACAATAGTAAAATATGCTTTATATCTTCTTCTGCAGTTTAAATAAAATGACTAAAATATATTTGTGAGTATAGTAGCAGTAGTAGTAGTACTTATATATTAATATATTTGTATAATAAGTTAAAAGAATAAAGTAGGTATGGCGTTAGGTCTTGTGGTGGCCACGTCAGATTTTTTATATTATTCTACATTTTAGTTATTAAGAAAAGTATGAACAGTTTAATTGGCGTACAAGGAAGTCATGTGGTGTCCACGTCAGATTTTTTACGTAAAATTTCACTTTGCGAATAGAATTTCCTATAATCTGGTGTATCGCAGAAAAATTTAAATTTTGTGTATCACATTGCACTAATGGGTTAAGGGAAGGCAAGTTTTGAATATTAGAGAAATGAATTAGAGTGTTTAAATTTTAGAGGGATACATCCATTCCCATTCCCTTTTATTATTCTGAATCCTGCAAAATAGTCCAGTCAGGAGAGTCAAAAATTAACTGAAAGTGCAATTGAAAATGGAAGCCTCGACGAATAAAATGCAATTTTTATCTTTACAAAATGATGTTCTTTAACGAAGTTATACCACATTCATTCTGTAGCGGCGAATTTATTACGTCATTCGCAATGTAGCGCCTACTATACAGAAAATTCTCAAGTCATTCGAATATTAAATGGCTGGTGCCTACACGGTGCTACTTATGAAAAATTTTCATAGGTCATTTTGATAGCAAATTTCCTCAGCTTTCATCCTGTCAAAACAGTTTTCCAAAATCTTTGATAGTTTTCGAGGAAAATGCGTTACAAGAAAATTTTGAGTTTCAACTGAAAATTTTTGTGGGAAGCGGAGCATACCGAGGTGGAGCAAATTTTTTTTTTGTTTCTGTATGTTCTTAACTACTCACATGCCAAATTTCATTTGGTTATGTATTAGTCTTCAGTCAAAACCTCTCCTGACTGGACTAAAAGATAACCATAGTGACGTGACAATCGCCTGCCAAATAGCGAGACCGATAAATTAAATCTTCAATGAGTCTTGCAAAAGAAGAATTTGTAATTATTCATTGATTGCTTCAAACCAGTTTATAAACTCTGGTTTCAAATCTATTTGATTTATTTGTAGGTTTAAAACCAGCCACAGAAGAGGCCTGAACCGAAGCCAGAAGTCATTTAAAAAAGGGGTTCCTCTTAGAGGGGTATCAGCTCAGACCGTCGACATGCCGCGCCGTACCCATGCCATGCGGTAGAAGGTAGAACAGCCACGCGGTCTTCATGCCACAGCGTCGACACTTACTCCCACCACTGTGTTCACTCCGTAGACAGTCTGTTCTGCTTAGGTTTACCGTTGCGTTCGATAAATAGTATTTGTAATATATCGTAGATGGTGGCTGGTGGCCATTATTACATTTTAATGTATTAATAATTATTACATGATGTTCAATTATACATTTAACTTGATAAATTACCTACTACTTTACAATATTGCAGATGTATAATTTATTGTAAAATACTATGGGTAAACTTTACTTGGCGGCCAAACCTGAAGTTGGCTGCAAGCTGTCAGCTGAACTTTGCGTAGTTGTGGCCGTTTAAAAAACGAGTTCTGTTGGACTCAAGAAGGGTTTTGTTAGCATAGATTAGTTTATGTCAAAAAAACGGAGTTCTGTTGGACTCAAGAAGGGTTTTGTTGGTATAGATTAGTTTATGTAAAAAAAACGGAGTTCTGTTGGACTCAAGAAGGGTTTTGTTAGCATAGATTAGTTTATGTCAAAAAAACGTAGTTCTGTTGGACTCAAGAAGGGTTTTGTTAGCATAGATTAGTTTATGTCAAAAAAACAAATATATTACAAATACTATTTATCGAACGCAACGGTAAACCTAAGCAGAACAGACTGTCTATGGAGTAAACACAGTGGTGGGGGTATGTGTCGACGCTGTGGCATGAAGATCGCGTGGCTGTTCTACCGCATAGCATGGGTACGGCGCGGCATGTCGACGGTGTGTCATTTACTCCTTAGAGGTAGGCACGGGTCGTGAAATTTTCGGGTCACGTCGTGTCACGGCGTGACCAGCGTGAGCGTGGGTAATTTTGAAAATATAGATCGTGAACGGGCGCAGTGAGCGTGAATGACATGTAAAGCCGCGTATTCATCTGAGCACGAACGGGAACGAGGCAAGGCGAGGCCGAACGATCATACATATGTGGACGTGTCACCGAGGCGCGGAAAACACCATTTGGCTGTGCGACGCACGGTCCGAGGCGGTTCGGATGCCATCCGATGGAAGTCGGTACTTCAAAAAGAAATTTGGTCAGATGTGGACGGCATTTGTTCGATTCAACTGCCTCGCGTCGCCTTACTTGCCTTCTGCCCTTCAGTCAAGTCTGTTCAGCGTCTACATGTATGCAGTGGATCGGTGCCTCGTTCGTTGCCTCGCCAGACGTCGTACGATTGCATATTCTACCAAACAAATTTACAAACGAGGCATCCGTTCGGCCTCGCCTTGCCTCGTTCCCGTTCGTGCTCAGATGAATACGCGGCTTAATGTATCGTGCTTCGTGCGTGATCAGGTGTGAGCGAAATGTTTTCGGGCGTGAATAAAAATCACAACATCACAAGTCACGACATACTACATAATTTGCAAAATATCAAGACAAAACAAATGATAATTACGGGTTATTGCTACTTATACTCCTTAACGCTCCAGCTATACAGCAAGCAACGCACAGATATTTGTCGAAAATATTGGAGCAAAAGTTGTTCATCTATTTACGATTTTGCGGAGCTAAAGTAAATTATCATTGTAAAATTGTGAGTGATAGTGAGTCAAACGTGATTGGACGTGATTCAGTTTTCAATTTCTTGAGCGCGCGTGATCGTGCACAAAAAGTTACTCACACGCCCAGCTCTAGTTCATTTTAAACAAGTTTTTATACCATAATTTTATTAT
The DNA here is from genome assembly GCA_947534325.1 of Agonum fuliginosum. Classification (NCBI taxonomy): domain Eukaryota; kingdom Metazoa; phylum Arthropoda; class Insecta; order Coleoptera; family Carabidae; genus Agonum; species Agonum fuliginosum. The sequence continues at coordinate 6,219,245 of OX384043.1, forward strand.
TATCGGTTATCTATCGTCCATGAGAAATGCCGACTGATAACCATATCTACTTACTTATGATAAGTTTATTTTCACCTCTACAAATACCAGAACTGTTTTTACATAATTTATATTTTTTTAATCCATCTTTTCATACTTGGGGATGTCTGATTCGACCACAGAATGCCAGAATGGACTTTTTTTAACAAATATGCAAAGCGCCAGTCCTTCAATTTCACGATTATAATTAGACCGCTAGCACTCTGTCAATTATTGTTTATAGTTTATGCTATGCAATTGAAAATTAAACGAACTTACCTGTAAGTGAAGTTCAATCGAAATTATATGAGAGCCTCGTTCGAAGTAATTACAACTATGTAGTAACGCTTTGCCGGTACGATTATGTCACAATGTTTAGTAAAAACAAAAAACGTAATGTGTTACGTCCCCCTGGATTCCTCTGTCTCCGATCTCCGTGATAATATTTAATCATTTCGTTTAGAGCTGAAAGAAAATTTCTGCTATTTTCCTATGGGGTTGGGAAATGGGTGGGAGGTTGTAATTACTTCGAACGAGGCTCTCATATAATTTCGATTGAACTTCACTTACAGGTAAGTTCGTTTAATCTTCAATTATATTTCGAGGCTCGTTCTCGTAATTACAACTATGTAGATGTTTAGATTTATGAAAAAGCTGAAATTTTATTGCTATATTTTGTCCTAAAACCAACCACATACTTAATAACAAACCAGCATTGTTATAGTTATCCATTTAGGATTGTAACCCCAAAATTTTCCTTATTATAATTAGACACTTGTCTATTATAACACTTTGCAATATCTGACAATTCCGCGACCAGCCAGCTGTGTTTCTTATTACTTACATCCAAACTAATTCCTCTTACACCCTGCTAATGTTGACGCATGTCTTGTACTATGCGCTGAAACCGGCTTTATATTAATTCCACATTCATCTGAAACTGTTTTAATTCATCTAGAAGAAGTTTGTGCACCTACAGCTGTATGTGGTTTATTCCAGGAAATAAAACCATTTATTGGTATGCCGCACTAATTTGGGTTTCTCTAAATAAAGGTTTAGTACTAGCCACACGTAAATTAGGTTTTTCTAAGAAAATCTAGAAAAAATTGATTTCGGCTTGGTCCTGAGGTATCAATGAAAGAATTTATCTCAATTTCAATGCCGGTCTGTGTTTGATGAATATTATTTATCTCAATTTCTGCTAAAATTTGGACTCTATGCACTGAAACTAGTGCAAATAAGGTACTTAATCTTTTTGTTAGATTTTTTAATGATAATTTATCTAACTGACTTTCAGTTGCTAATTTGTCTAATACCTACGATATTAGTATCCCATATTTTACTGAATCTTAGGAAATAGTGGTTTCAATCTGAATATTCCCTTAAAAAATCTCTTTATAAAAGTGCTATTTGTTAATAGGCCCCCAGAATATAGGAAATTGCCGACCGTGCTGAATTGGGGTTGCCGTAAACCGCACCTTGTATAAATTGAAATACTAAAATATCTAAAATATCAAAAGATCAAAACGTGACTCGAGTCACCGGGTATGATAGCTGTAGATTTCCCCTTTCACCGAAACTTTGAATAATAAAAAATATACATTTTTACCCAAGTTATTGGACTTTTGTCCGCCCGCTCCTGTGTAGATGCATGGAGCATGCTCTCCGGCATGCAGCGCAGAAGCTCAAAATCCAGGGTGCGCTTGGGCCCGTTTATCTCGGAAAACGGTCAAATTTTAGAGAAAAATCATAAGGACCATTTTTTTATCTTGATTTTTCTCTAAACAAAAAATTCTCTAAATGCTATATTTTAGCAGATATTGGCGGAAAAACGATTTTTGGAACCTTTGGGGCTTTTTCTCCCACGTACAAGAAAATTTTTTACAGAACTTTTTCTTATTTTAAATTACCTGTCAATCCCGACAAATTAATATAAAAATTACATTGGTGAGCGATTTTGTCAAGGTTGGACCCTTCATTTACTGGACTATAAGTTATATTCTGTCGTCATAAACAACTTATATCCGTGACTATCACAGAACAAAATTTTTAGTTTATAAAAACCCCTTGATATTGTTTTAGCGTTGCGCCCGATAAAAAAGATATTAAAATATCAACAGTGGCTGGCGAATAATTTAGAGTTTCGGTTTCGAACGCTTCCCAACAATCTTCCTGCTATTAAGGATAGATTGGTTGCAAATGGGTGAACTTATGTTTTGCAAGAGGATAACAATAATGTATTAGCAGAGTGACAAACTAATGGTTTATCTTTTAAACTAACAAAAAAAAGGAAACCAGGTTGCTTACCAATATACTAAAATTCCCTCTGCTTAATCTTCTATAATTTTATGTAAGACCTTTAAAATCATAGCAAACGGTGGAAATGCATAATTATATAGGTTTTTCCATGATATAGTGAGTGCATCAACAATAATTAAACAATAAGGATCACTATGCCATGAACAGAACTTTTCACATTTAGCATTTATTTTCTTTTGGATGGTATATACTAGGCGTAAAGCCAAATATTTTTCTGTTCGCACAATTTTGCTAAATTATGTAATTTGTTAAGTTGCGCTCCACTCATTTTATTAACATATGAGATCGCTGTTGTATTGTCTATTCTCAACCAGCTTTCGCAATTTACTTTAACTCTTGCAAATCAGTGAAGGTCTATAAAATTGCCAGTAAATACAAATAGTTCATAATATGTTCTTTTCTTTAAGCACGATTCCAAAGACTCTGTGCAGTTTGACCTGCACAAAATATACCCGAACCATGCTTCGAAGTATCAGGAAAAATTATTAAATTCAAATCGAATTTGAAATGTCTTATGGGATTTTTAGAACTTAAATTATTTATCGACCATTTAATTTTTGGTTTAATTTATAGGGTAAAAACATATTTTTTTCCAAATCGCCGTTACTTTTAGACAGAACTATGTTTTTATCTGTCTCCAACTGCTTTTGTGTAAAGCCAGCTGTATAAAAGAACTGATTGAAATTAATTTCTTTCCCAACAAAAATTTTATTTTGTTAATTAACATAATTTTCTTATGTTCTGGTAATTCCAACAAGTAATTACTAGAATTTATAACAACTCTAAATATAATATTTAGTACTAGGTGTTAAACTACTTTTTTCAAATATTTAGTACAACCCATGGTATTGTAAACGATCAATAATCTTTCGCAAATTAGATAAACAATGTTCAAATGAATTGACGAAATACAAAAAATCATCTAAATAAAAGTTACAGAACTCCTTGCTATCTTAAGCTCTGTACTACTATCCTCATAATTTTTGTAAAATGAAAAGGACTTGTACAAAGTCCAACGGCAAACCAGTGAACTGATACGATTTGTTATTGTAAGAAAAACTCAATATTTGCTGCTACTTTTAGCTACTGGAAATTTAAAAAAATATGTACATCCTTTAGATCCTAGTGGGCATCTAAATGAACCGGGACTAAGTAATTTAGTCGCTTTTCTGGTGTTCTCCATTTTCAAACAGTTGGTGAAAATAATTTATTGAATTCTGTATAGCAATATGTAACTATGTTCACTGTTCAGTTATTTTTAGTTACCTTTGGCACAAATTTTTGCTTTAGCTGACTAGCGAAGGGCAACTCGTAACCCTTAATGTAGCTCAACTACAAAGGTATCCTTTGTAAACAATTTCCATATTTGTTAGAAACTTTAAGACGACCAGCACTTACCTCTGGAATTAATATTGCTGTGTTGTTGTCGTTGAGACTGCATGTTTACAGCTGACCTGCGTTAAGTTTTCGCTGAAAACCTGAACCTTGTTTGTATCGCTGCAGCTCGGTTGTGAGTCTGCGAAACTACAACTCGGTTTTTGGGCCTATGCTGTCGCAACTCGAGCGCCCATCTGCGCCTGTGTAGCCCTGAGGTGGTGAGCGTTTCCAGTTATAAAATATTTAACCCACTCCTCTTCTGACAAAATATTGGATAGAGTTTTTCCAATTACAGTTCCAATTACAGTTATCCCTAACTGGTTCTGCGAGTCCAGAAAATGATTGTCTCTTTTGAGACTAATCTGGCAAAAGAGCTTTTATTTCGGGTTTCAGTTTTGGTGCGGTAAAGTAGGAAACTTCGCTAGACGCGTATTTTGTGAAGTTATAATTTTTTAGTCACCTTTCCGACCTCTGTCCTGATCCAGTTATTCTATTGTTTTTCAGCATCTGGATGCAGATGCGTGTTTGTTGCATGAAGAGTGGTTCGATTTCGAATTTGTTAATGGGTAATTATTTCGGAGATACGAGAATCTCCGATGCTAATTAGTCTGACAAGGCTAGTAATTTACTTCTCGAATGACTAATTGCATATTTTTCTTCTTTTAAGAAGTTTGAAAATATGTACTTTTAGGATAAGTAATATGCATGTTTTAATTTTTATAAAATTTAAATCAATAAGATCCATTTTGTAACTGCTTCACTACTTGCGTGAGTTTCAGTTATATAATTGCAGATGTTTCACCACTTGTGTGAACTCGTACTGCTAATTAAGAGTACAATTAAAACAGACTGTTTAATCTCTCGTGTTAAATTAATCTAGCTGCTAACTGTTTGAAAATATATACCTTTTGGGATGAGTAATATGCATAATGTTTTAATCTTTATAAAACCGAAACCGATAAGATCCATTGTGTAACTGCTTCACTACTTGCGTGATTTTCAGTTATGTAATTGCAGATGTTTCACCTTTTGTGTTAACTCGTACTGCTAACTAAGAAGTCAAATAAAACAGTGCTAAACTAAGACTTCGAAGTATAAGGGTTCTTGCCCCTCTATAAGAGTTCTTGCCTCTCTATCAGGGTACTTGCCCCTTTATGCTAACTAAGAAGTCAAATAAAACAGTGCTAAACTAAGACTTCGAAGTATAAGGGTACTTGCCCCTCTATAAGGGTACTTGCCCCACTATAAGGGTACTTGCCCCTCTATAAGGGTACTTGCCCCTTTATAAGGGTACTTGCCCCTTTATAAGGGTACTTGGCCCTTTATGCTAACTAAGAAGTCAAATAAAACAGTTCTAAACTAAGACTTCGAAGTATAAGGGTACTTGCCCCTCTATAAGGGTACTTGCCCCTTTATGCTAACTAAGATGTCAAATAAAACAGTGCTAAACTAAGACTTCGAAGTATAAGGGTACTTGCCCCTCTATAAGGGTACTTGCCCCTTTATGCTAACTAAGAAGTCAAATAAAACAGTGCTAAACTAAGACTTCGAAGTATAAGGGTTCTTGCCCCTCTAAGAAAAATACCGATTCAATATTATAAAAACAAAAACATATGCAAAACCGCATCACCCTCAATTTAATTGTTATAGTTATAAGTGTATAACCCACTTTCGGACTTGTAATAAATGCAATAATCTACTTATTGAAAACAAAATTCGAAAATCATGACCACCGCCGGTAATAATTTACCTTGTTTAATTTCCTCTGAGGAAGAAGAATTTGAATTTGCCGAGGACTGCGCTATTTTCCTTTCGAGTTTCCATTTTTCCTCATCCGCGAGTCTCTATTCTCTCTTCTTTTTCCAATCTTCTTAAATAATTGCAGAACACTGTACACTAACTTTATAACATTTAATTAATCGGAGACGATGTGACCACAACCGCACAAGAAAGCGTAATGATTAAATATTATCACGGAGATCGGAGACAGAGGAATCCAGGGGGACGTAACACATTACGTTTTTTGTTTTTACTAAACATTGTGACATAATCGTACCGGCAAAGCGTTACTACATAGTTGTAATTACGAGAACGAGGCTCGAAATATAATTTCAATTGTGACCATTTAAACTGATAGATTTATTTTTTATATTGGTACCTACTTATGATAAGTACCCAGATAGTAGATTTCTTATAATAAAATATGCGTACGTTATTGTATCACACCAGATATCAGATTATGTGATTGCAAAATTGATGATAAAATGATTCCATTAATACTCTATTGCAAACACATTTTCTTTACATTTTCAAGATAAGTCGTTGATTATTATATAAATTAACAAACTAACACGCTAACACTCAGTAAAATGCATGTGCGTCACGTCAGATGGCCCCCTACGTCAACTCACTTTTTTTTTTGGGGGGGGAGAGTTAGTGCTAGGTATGTGCTGGTTTGTGCTCGACTCTTAGAGTTTGTGTTGTATAATTGCGTTTGTTATTAACAATTGAAGTTGGGAATCTGACGTGACGTTAAGAGTAAACTCTATTTGTTTATAACAATAAGTGAAAAACAATTATACTAGGAGTTAGTGCTAGGTTTGTGCTGGTTAGATATATACTTTCAAAGTTTGTGCTGTATAATTGTGTTTGTTATTAACAATTGAAGTTGGGAATCTGACGTGACGTTAAGAGCAAACTCTATTTGTTTATAACAATAAGTAAAATAAAAATATACTAGGAGTTAGTGCTAGGTTTGTGCTGGTTAAATTTATACTCTCAATGTTGGTGCTGTACAATTATGTTTGTTATTAACATTTCAAGTTGGGAATGTCACGTGACGTTAAGAGTAAACTCTATATGTTTATAACAATAAGTGAAATAAAAATATACTAGAAGTTAGTGCTAGGTTTGTGCTGGTTAAATTTATACTCTTAATGTTGGTGCTTTACAATTGCGTTTGTTATTAACAATTCTATTTGGGAATCAGGCGTGAAGTCAAGAGTAAACTCTATTTGTCTATAACAAAAACAGTGTGTAATCTATATTGGGAGTTAGTGCTAGGTTTGTTCTGGTTCGATATATACTTTCAAAGTTTGTGCAGTATAATTGTGTTAGTTATTAACAATTGAAGTTGGGAATCTGACATTTTTAGTTTATAAAAATAACTTTAAACTAGAAGTAAGTGATAGGTTTGTGCAGATTTGATATTAGATAAGTTTGTGCTAAACAATTATAGTTGCTAATAAATAAATATTTGAAAATTGACTATTCTAAAAATGTCTATCAATTATAGTTGCGGAATCAGACGTGATGCCACAAGTTAACAAAATATCATTCAAATAAAGATTAAATACGTGCTTTGTAAAATGATATTTAAATTTATTGATATTTTTATGTATCGATAAATCTTAACTGAGTTTAATTGTCTTAATTATTTTGTGTATACCTAATACTCGTTTCGCACATTGTCATAAAATGTTGGAAGCGACACTATTTTGAAATTTTGTTTTATGCTATTACAAATTAAAACTGTCTATAATGAATTGTGTATATTTGTTGAGATTCACAAATAATCAGGGACCCGAATCGCACAAAATAACGGTTCACGTTCAGTTCGCGGTTCCTGTGTTTTATCGGATTCGATTTTGTTCCGGTTTCCATATATCATATATTTTGAAAAATTATATCCGATCCGATCCGGCTTTATCCGTGATCCGATCCGATCCGTAGATTCCATGCGACATCCGATCTAATCCGACATCTGATCCGATATCTAATCCGACATCCGATCCGATATCCGATTTGACATCCGATCCGAAATCCGATACGAAACCCGATCCGACATTTGATCCGACATCCGATCCGATATCCAATCCGACATCCGATCCGATGTCTAATCCGCGATCCGATATCTGATCGATTTTAATTCAACAATAATTACATTAAATAATAGATACTACAAATAATAATTGATTTAATAATGAATAATCTTATTATAAAAGAAGTAGCAAATCCAGTAGCACTTAAAAAAGTTCACTTTACTTAAATAAACCACACTTAATTTTACAAATTTCTAAAATATAATTATTAATAGACGATAACTGTCTGCATTCGGTAGAACATCTGGAAAATAAACAACAATTATTTCCAGACTAATTTGCGGCATGAAAGTAAGATTTTATTTTCATGCCTAGTCATTTTTACTTTCAACTTTGTTTACTTGTCATGACAACTTTTTCTAAAATTTGTGACAGCTCTGATGATTTGTCACAGCTCTGATGATTTATGCAAACCTAATTTTTTTTATAATTTTAAGCTTAATTGCCGATTTAAAAAAAATAGAATACATCACGCGTCATAAAAATGTCTTTGCTTGACTCGGAGGCTTTGAAGAAATGCTCGGACGCTGCGCATCCTCGCATTCTTCAAACGCCTCCTCGTCTGCAATGAAACATTTTCATGACTTGTAATGTAATATACTATTTTTGTATGTTAACCTGAATGTGTCAAAATGGCTAAAAATAAAGCCCCACAAACTCGGTTTTGGTATTTACTACACTAACAAAGCTAACAAAACCGTACTAGAGCTCCACAAACTCGGTTTTTGTTTTTACTACACTAACATAGCAAACAAAACCGTACTAGAGCCCCACAAACTCGGTTTTGGTATTTACCGTATTTACTACACTAACAAAGCTAACAAAACCATGGCAAACACTATTGAAATTTATATTAATCTAAAACAAATGTAATATTGTATTTATGTCAAATAATTTCGAAAACTAAGAAAAACAAGTAATAAAAAGGCCTTATATCTGTGAAAAATATATTTATTTATTGATATCTCCATTACATAAATGTATAAAAACGTTAAATCACATCGGCCCAAATCCTTGCTTCCGCGGCCTAATTGCTTTATTCTAGGACAGAGAATAGGAATGAACCGATTGACACCAAAAAAAGTGAAATTCCTCTTAAACACCTATTCTACACTTTAGCCCAGGCGGACACTATAAGTTTATTATCGAAGCATATATTCGATCAGGGGTACTTAAATACTTACTGAAATAACATTATTATTATCCTAATTCGCACGCCCATGAACTTGGATATCAAACTTTTCTTCCTTGAAATCAAATTTTGATGTCATTTAGGAAAATTGCGGGTCACGTGACTATCAGATTGTTTTGATCACTCTGTATAAAGAATGGGTGCAAACTTTGGTCCAAAAATGCAACACAGGTATGAAATAAAACGTTGTACGTCATTCGTCGTACGTTGCGTCCTCAAACGTGCACTCGGGTACTCCCGTATGCAGCTGAATGAGTCGTTATTGAGGAATTAAACGTGCACTCGGGTGATCCCGTATGCAGCTGATTAACCCTTTCGTTGCGAAACCTAGCGTGCACTCGGGTAATCCCGTATGCAACTGGGAGGATTCGTCTCTAAGAGAGAGTGATCTCGATTCTAAGGCAGAAACCAAGATGCTTTCCTGGAGAAAAGCAACCCTTTTTATATTCGCTGATTCATAACCCCTCTACTCAAGGAGTAAACGTGATAGAAGATCATCTTTCTACATGCAAAACAGAAACAACGCTCTTTTTCCTAGAATCATGCATTGTTTATATGACTATGATTCGTTAAAAGTTTAAGATATAGAACAGGATCAGAGATTTAATTTTACATGCATTCGAGAGAGATGTCACTAAATTTCGAAGAATTCTGGATTAGTTAGCTAAGTCTGATTCGTCGTTGCCCTACTCATATTTTTCTTGTGATTTTTGGATTCTTTGGTAGGGTTGAAAAGTCGTGCTGTGATTAGTTAGTTAGACGAGCTAATTTTGCTAGAGGTGTTTAGATAAGGAAAGTATCATTCGTCAAACTAGGTATTGGAGTGAGATGCCAGATGGCCGAGTAACGCACCCTGCGCAACGGAGATGCAGCTATGCACTGGTTCCTGTGTTAGACAGAGCTAGCATGCGGTAGTGTAGTTCGATAGAGAAAGCTATCTAGAGATAGTGGGTGCGAGAGGGATAGCACTATGGACTTGTAGTAATTTCTTACAGCATTCATATTATATTTATTCCAGTTAATTATTATTAATATTATTCTTTACATGATTTTTAATAGATCGTTAATATTTGTTTAGACACTACTTGTTCATAGTTTTGGTTAACAGGAAAATTCTATTAGTTCTCTATAAAGGTTCTCATTCCAGTATTAAGGATTATTATACAGGTACATTTGATACCGGTTACAGTAAATGTTAAAGTATTGCTAAATAATATTAGTAGGTAGGTGTTTATAGTTGACATATTCATTTATAGTTTTCTAAAAACCTATATTTCTCACACTCATTTCACATACTTCCCTTTATTGCGTTGGTCTGGGTTGTGTCACTTGACACCCGGTCTAGAAATTGTTTATGATGACCCTTTTTAGCCTGTTGACATGTACACTCAAAACGATCACACATGCGTGATAGTGGTTCGATTTATGGTGTTTTTTTGTTATCACCTTTGTTTATACAATATTATTAATATCAACAAATTTGTTATCACAAATCTATGTATACAAACCAACAACCCGTTTCAATAAATTGGCTGCACTGGTGCACTGCACACATATCTAGTGTCTTTCATTTTAATATAGTGTCTTTCATTTTAGCGGTTGCCTGTATTGCTGATATAATGGCGGGCATTTTAAATACAATATACTAAAATAGAACATAGTAAACCAAAAAAATATAAAACAAAAACACTGAAAAATACGAACAAAACGAACGGCAAAAATACAAAATAAAAACGACTGTCGACGACCCGACGTGACGTATCGTTACAGAAGTCACTAACTTTAGGCAACATAAAAAACACAAGACACTAATTATGGGGTTAGCAGTGCTGCCAATACATCAAAAATGAAGGACTCCATGGTGGAAGCACAAATAATATACATGCCTTATGGGGATCGTAGTTCCCATTATTTTATATAGTTCAGTGGGTTTAATATATGAAAATCGTGGGAAGTAACATTAATTAAAATAAATTTTGTTATTTTCTACAGAATTATAGATCGTGACAAACGGGCTTTAAATTATTTATACAGGATGGTTCAGTTTTCAGTTTCCAGCTATGATATTTCGTAAACTAATGACAATTGAGAAAAAATTTGCATGTGAACTTATTCAGTATTATGTATTTTAGATTATAACAAGAAAAAAATATTTTTTTCTTAATGCACTTTTGATGTGCAATTTGTTTTTCTTTTATTTAAGGCCGGAATGTAGCTGTCTACGATTTCGCCGAGAAAAAGAGAGATATATACAGATTTAGTGTGTCGAACAATGGCAGCAATAGCGAACGCGCTCTAAAAGTGGCATCGTATTTGTATTCTATTGTACTAGTGGATCCGGCGCGCGTTGCTACGCCTCCAACTCGAATTTAAAGAAATCTCGTTATAAGAATTCTAAATTATTACCATACCATATGTGGTGGCAATAATTCTAACAACGCCCATGATATCATACCAAATTTGAACCAATTGGTTACCGCCATTTTGTTTAAAGATGGCGGACTGATATTTTAGTATGTTCATGTCATAAGTTAGATCATAAGTTATAACCATTACAAATTTGAACCCAATCGGTGCAGTACATTTTGAGTTAGCTAGCCACCATTTTGTTTCAAGATGGCGGACTGACATTTTAGTCTGCTCATGTTACAAGTTAGATCCTAAGCTATTACCAAATTTGAACAAACAACAATGCAATTTGACATCGTTATAAACATCAAATAAATAAATAAATTATTTTAAAAATATATTTATGTTCGAACGACGACATCTTCCAGACATGACTTTACTCAATTCTAGTTTGAACTCACACATTAAAACTATACGTATAATTATGAACAAATTGCCATATTATTAGTATGTGCTGCAGTAAAAAATATTTTACTTACAATTCGTTCGATTAAAAACAAAAGATAATCAACAATTAAGTAATAATTGTTACTCGCTAGAGAGCTCCGATAAACGCGCGCGGACGCTGCTAATCATATATAATTATGGCGAAGCGCGGCCTTCGACGCGCTAGGCACACGCCGCCGGTCCCCCGGCCAATCGGCCGATATCACCGCACCCGCTATGTTCCTGCATTTTAAATCTGTAATATCTTCGAAAATATTCATTTAAATTACATGCTGTACAGAGCCATATTGGTCTATATTAAATGCACAATGTATTTTAGGTACTTAATTGGATAAGGATTAATGCTGATTTGCTTAAAATCGCTTCGTAAATAAGTCATTATTTCTCGTAAAAAGTAAAGGATAAAAATGGTTATTGTGGGTTATCCCTAAGAGATAGACATGTACCATCGCGGACTTTTTTATAGACTTTTGTAAGGTGTACCTACAATACTGTAGTACATTTTTTATCTATCTCGTAGGGTTCAGTCAGCCTTTGCAATGTAAGCGCAAAAAAATGTGTTTATTTACGACTCACATTAGAAACCTCTAAAATTATGCATGTATTATACATATAAACCTTCCTCTTGAATCACTCTATCTATTTAAAAAAAACTGCATCAAAATCCGTTGCGTAGTTTTAAAGATTTAAGCATTTACAGACAGACAACAGGAAGCGACTTCGTTAGAGATTAGAGAAGAGATATTAGAGAATAGAGAAGAGATTTATAAGACAAAAGAAATAATCAAACGCATTATTTATAGGGAGTGTCCAACGCCACAAAGGGTGAACCTAGCGTGAACGAGCGTGAACCTAGCGTGAACGAGCGTGAACTTAGCATGATCAGAGCGTGAACCTAGCGTGAACAATTTCTGTTGGACTCAAGAAGGGTTTTGTTAGCATAGATTAGTTTATGTCAAAAAAACGAATTTCTGTTGGACTCAAGTAGGGTTTTGTAGCATAGATTAGTTTATGTCAAGAAAACGGAGTTCTGTTGGACTCAAGAAGGGTTTTGTTAGCATAAATTAGTTTATGTCAAAAAAACGGTTCACGCTAGGTTCACGCTCGTTCACGCTGTGTGGCGTTAGCCCATGCCTTATTTAGTCCAGTGCATTTAGGTTTTGACCCGGACATTCAAAAAAACAAGATGGGACCTTCAGGATATCGTTAAAAATACTCTACTGAACATCCCCAAGAAAATCCCCATAAATCCCGCGTCGGGTTTGCCGCCATTTTGATCAAAATGGCCACCGGTTTTGTTTTCTTGCAAATATTTTTATTTTTGTTTATAAAAAGTTAACGAAATGAGTTGAAATTTAGCTTAAAATGTTCGCATTTAACAGATAGTCCAGTAACCTAGTACATCGTAAGTTGCATCAAGTGGTGGTAGTAGGTTTCTATTTTTTTTTCTTGTATAGGATGTGACTGAGATGCAAAATCCAAGTTTTCGACCTCGGCAACCCTCCGGAACACTTTTTAATATCTCAAAAACTGCTAATTTTTTGCACTTTTTTCGGTTTCTTACCATTTTGACTATGAAGGAGCACGATTAAAAACTATTATATACATTTTAAACTAGATTAAATTGTCTACAATCTGAGACCAGATTGGGCTCGGTAGCCGTAACAGCTTTTCAAAATTTGGCAAAATATACAAATTTGAAACTCCAACCGTTTCTCTTCTACAAAAATTTTACTATATTCTCTCGCCGAAGAACTTTAAATTTCAGCTCAAGGAAGACCATTGAAAATTTTTGACAGAATGTATTTTATAGAAAAAAAGTACGAGGAATTCAGTGCTGCAAACCGGAAGTCAATATCATTATTCGTTCAGATATTATAGTTAAATAAACACAAAACACAATAAACAAAAGAATAAACAAAATTTTTTACTATGTTCTCTCGGAGAAAAACTTTAAATTTCAGCTCAACCAAGGCCACTGAAATTTTTTGACACAATATATCTTATAGAAAAAAGTTCAAGGAATTCAATACTGCAAACCGGAAGTCTCTATCATTATTCGTTCAGATAATATAGTTGATTAAAAACAATGAACAAAAGAGTAAACAAAAATTTTACTATATTCACTCGCGGAAAAACTTTAAATTTCAGCTCAAGGAAGACCATTGAAAATTTTTGACAGAATGTATCTTATAGAAAAAAGTACGAGGAATTCAGTGCTGCAAACCGGATGTCAATATCATTGTTCGTTCAGATATTATAGTTAATTAAACACAATAAACAAAAGAATGAACACAAATTTTACTATATTCTCTCGGGGAAAAACTTTAAATTTCTGCTCAAACAAGGCCACTGAAATTTTTTGACACAATGTATCTTATAGAAAAAAGTCCGAGGAATTCAATACTGCAAACCGGAAGTCTCTATCATTATTCGTTCAGATATTATAGTTGATTAAAAACAATATACAAAAGAGTAAACAAAAATTTTACTATATTCTCTCGCGGAAAAACTTTAAATTTCAGCTCAAGGAAAACCATTGAAATTTTTTGACAGAATGTATCTTATAGAAAAAAGTACGAGGAATTCAGTGCTGCAAACGGGAAGTTAATATCATTATTCAATTCAATACTGCAAACCGGAAGTCTCTATCATTATTCGTTCAGATATTATAGTTAATTAAACACAATAAACAAAAGAATAAACAAAAATTTTACTATATTCTCTCGGGGAAAAACTTTAAATTTCAGCTCAACCAAGCCCACTTAAATTTTTTGACACAATGTTTCTTATAGAAAAAAGTCCGAAGAATTCAATACTGCAAACCGGAAGTCTCTATCATTATTCGTTCAGATATTATAGTTGATTAAAAACAATATACAAAAGAGTAAACAAAAATGTTACTATATTCTCTCACGGAAAAACTTTAAATTTCAGCTCAAGGAAAACCATTGAAATTTTTTGACAGAATGTATCTTATAGAAAAAAGTACGAGGAATTCAGTGCTGCAAACGGGAAGTTAATATAATTATTCGTTCAGATATTATAGTTAATTAAACACAATAAACAAAAGAATATGATAAATCATGAAAACTAGCTTAAAATTTTCAACTTTGGAAAATTTACCAAATTTTGAAAAGCTGTATCTCGGAAACTATTAGGGCTACCGAGCCCATTCTGGTATCAGATTGTAGACAATTTAATCTAGTTTAAAAATGTATGGAATGTTTTTTGTGGAAATCGTGCTCCTTCATAGTCAAAATGGTAAGAAACCGAAAAAAGTGCAAAAAACTTGGATTTTGCATCTCAGTCACATCCTATACAAGAAAAAAAATAGAAACCTACTACCATCACTTGATGCAACTTAGGCCCATTATAACCATGACAAGGCTACTGGACTAAGGGCTTTCTATTGCATACTTGCTTTTTACATTATGGCAATGTTTAGAGATAATATTTAATTAGAAAGTTAATAATATGATATACAGTTTAGAGGTATGTTGAATATTTTCGTGATTTACGCCAAAAGGAGGCGTTTAAGAAAAAAAAAGATTGGTATAAAATTTGTAGAGCATTTCAAGGGCTATCGATACCATAGGTTACATTTGTAATTATTCAACAGGTGATCTCGTAAAAAGCTTTGATAAGTGGCGCGCCGCCGAGTTCCGAGCTACTCACCGGACAGCTTCGACCGGACAGCAACTCAGCAGCGGAAAACCTGTAAACGTTTATTAATACGTCTATATATACCTTATATTTACTTAGTTTGTTTATTATTTTTACTTCCTTGTACGGAGTAAGGAAGTATATTGTAATCGCGAAAAATTTCGGTTCTCAGATTTTGACGGAAATATCCGTTTTGACCTTTTCTGAATCCATTATGACTAGTTTCGTCGTGACGTCTGTACGTACGTACGTACGGACGGACGGAAGTATGTGTGTCGCATAACTCAAATACGGTTAGACGTAGAAAGTTGAAATTTTGTATTTAGGACTGTTATAGCATCTACAGTAGAATCGGGGAGACAGCCGAGGTACGTCATCATTTGGTGAAAAACTTTATAATATTAAAGTAACTGAAACGAAAACAAAAATTGTACCAAATGTACACAAAAATTAATAATGAGTTTTATAAATATGCCTACGTGTTATATCTATTCTATTAAATGAGCAAGGAATTGTATGTTTTTACGGTCATGCTATCTCGAAAACGGCTCTAACGATTTTCTCGAAAGTTGGTATATAAGAGGTTTTCAATCTCAGGAATCTAACGGAGTAACTCAAATTTTCCAGAAAACTCGTTTTCAGCGAGTTTTTCACTGTTCAAAAATACACTAGGTTACGCCTATACCACGTCTTCTCGAATATTTTACAGTATACACTTGCCGTATCTAATTGCCGCGCTGTGACTCTACCTATGGCCATACCTATTAAATAATTTTTTTGATTCCAACATAAATTCTTACCTGATGTGAGGTGGTCAAGAACGGTACCTGTGGCCACACCTATTAAATAAAATTTTAGATTTCCACAAATTCTTACCTGATGTGAGGTGGTCTAGAATGGTACCTATGGCCATACCTATTAAATAAAATTTTTGATTCCCATATAAATTCTTACCTGATATGAGGTGGTCAAGAACGGTACCTGTGGCCACACCTATTAAATAAAATTTTAGATTTCCACAAATTCTTACCTCATGTGAGGTGGTCTAGAATGGTACCTATGGCCATACCTATTAAATAAAATTTTTGATTCCCATATAAATTCTTACCTGATGTGAGGTGGTCAAGAATGGTAACTATGGCCATACCTATTAAATACAATTTTTGATTCCCATATAAATTCTTACCTGATGTGAGGTGGTCAAGAATGGTACCTATGGCCATACCTGTTAAATAAAATTTTTGATTCCCACATAAATTCTTACCTGATGTCAGGTGGTCAAGAATGGTTCCTATGGCTATACCTAATGCAGAATAATACCGTACTAGATGTTTACCAAGATGAAGATTTTTTCCTTGAAAATTTGGAAGCCTTTACATTGAAAAATCTTCAAATTAGCTTTTAATACTTAAAATCATTTACTTCTGTTTGTTATGTTCTACTGCTGGTTTTTCAAAATTTTTATTACCTAATCATTTGTTATTTTAAAATTTATTATTTTGTATAATTTATTAAATAATATTTATTGTGTTAAAATTGTTTTAATTTTATTTCAACTAAGTAACCATTCCATTATCCTTTTAAACAGGTAGTCAATTGAACAAAAAAAAATTCACAAAAAGAGTTTGGCTAATGAGACCAGATCGTAGATCGGCATCCCGATATTTATCATTAAATAAATATAAATTAGTTTATATATGTATTTAAATTACTGTATATGAATCCATCAATTTTAATTTGTTTTCTTCGAGTGGTAACACTGAATTATACCACGTTTATATGCTTGATTTACTGTGTGAGTTTCTGATTTTCTTTTGGCTTCTTTTTTACCAGTTAGGTTTATATATTTTTTCTTAAATCTGTCTTTTTCAAAACAACATTTCGTGATTGTTGCAACATTGTTACAACATGCACATCATATTACATTACGATTCAAAGAACTAATGTAAACATGTTCACAGCTGACGTCACATAATTTAGTTACATTTTTTGATGACGTACCTCGGCTGTCTCCCCGATTCTACTGTAGTTGTGCACCTCCTATTTTTGGTTTCAATATATATACCGGAAGTAGTACTTTTATCAAATATTTCGATAAATATTTAATTTAAGACAAATTTTTTAATTTTAAATGAAAGATTATGTGATTATTACCTACCATCGGTATTTTATAAATATTTTTGTATCTGGTATCATTTATGAATAATTAAAGTATATATTATTATAATTTAGTATTTCGGTATCTTGTAGTCCATGATCGATTAACATTTTTTACTACGTAAAATTTAAATGATTATGACATGACAGTGACAATAGTAAAATATGCTTTATATCTTCTTCTGCAGTAAAATGACTAAAATATATTTGTGAGTATAGTATCAGTAGTAGTAGTACTTATATATTAATATATTTGTATAATAAGTTAAAAGAATTTTTTATATTATTCTACATTTTAGTTATTAAGAAAAGTATCAACAGTTTAATAGGCGTACAAGGAAGTCATGTGGTGTCCACGTCAGATTTTTTTTATTAGGTAACAACATGTTTTTTTACAATAAGTTACATTTTCTCTAAGAAATAAGTATACAGTAAATTTCAGTAAAACTAATAGTCCAGTCAATGAATGCCCAAAAGGGGGTTGTGCTGGGGTAGTTAGGAGGTAAAAATACTAAAAGTCCCTATCCCTACCCCTGCCGCTTCATGGTGGGAAGGGGCTGGAAAGATCCCTTTTTCGCTTACCGGGTGTCTAAATTTTTATTCGTTTAGAAACTACAGGTCACACAAAATAAATTTTAAAAACTAAAATTTCTCAATTTTTCCGCGACGAAAATCTTAAAATTTTGACTTAATTAAGGCTTTCAAAAAAAATTTAAAATAATCTGTCTTATAGAGAATTGTTGGGAGAAATAAAAGAAACCGGATGTCAAAATTTTTATTCGTTCAGAAACTACAGGTCATTAAACACAAAATAAATTTTAAAAACTAAAATTTCTCAATTTTCCTCCGACGAAAATCTTAAAATTTTGACTTAATTAAGGCTTTCAAAAAAATTTAAATAATCTGTCTTATAGAGAATTGTTCGGAGAATTCAATAAAAGAAACCGGATGTCAAAATTTTTATTCTTTCAAAACTACAGGTCATTAAACACAAAATAAATTTTAAAAACAAAAATTTCTCAATTTTCCCCCGACGAAAATCTTAAAATTTTGATTTAATTAAGGCTTTCAAAAAAAAATTAAAATAATCTGTCTTATGGAGAATTGTTCAGAGAATTCAATAAAAGAAACCGGATGTCAAAATTTTATTCTTTCAAAACTACAGGTCATTAAACACAAAATAAATTTTAAAAACAAAAATTTCTCAATTTTCCCCCGACGAAAATCTTAAAATTTTGACTTAATTAAGGTTTACAAAAAAAAAACTAAAATAATCTGTCTTATAGAGAATTGTTCGGAGAATACAATAAAAGAAACCGGATTTCAAAATTTTTATTCGTTTAGAAACTACAGGTCATTAAACACAAAATAAATTTTAAAAACTAAAATTTCTCAATTTTTCCGCAACGAGAATCTTAAAATTTGGACTTAATTAAGCCTTTCAAAAAATTTGAAAATAATCTATCTTGTAGCGAATTGTTCGGAGAATTTAAAAAAAGAAACCGGATGTCAAAATTTTTATTCGTTCAGAAACTACAGGTCATGAAACACAAAATAAATTTTAAAAACTAAAATTTCTCAATTTTCCCCCGACGAAAATCTTAAAATTTTGATTTAATTAAGGCTTAAAAAAAAATAATAATAATCTGTCTTATATACCGTGAGAATTATTTAACGTGAAACATGGGATCTTTCATATCCATGGTTACGAATTTGACAGCAATGTATTAAGAGCGTTTCATTTAAAATAGAACATAGCAAATGAAATATGTATGTATTTCTAATCATTTTAGATATGAAAAAACTTGCAAGAAATATAAACATTTAATAGATATTTTTTCAGAATACTTTTTATAACAAATTTTCAAATACACGAAATAAATCAGATAGGTACTTGTCTGAGGCTAACATCTGCATTATACCAACGTATCATTTGCACCTTTTTCTTTAATTGTATACCTTATTTTCAACAACACAACCCTAATTGACAGGTAATATTTACTTGATAATGACAGCCTATGTTCTATTTTAAATGAATCGCTCTAATATATTGCTGTCAAATTCGTAACCATATATGAATGATCCCATGTTTCACGTTAAATAAAACTCACGGTAGAATTGTTCGGAGAATTCAATAAAAGAAACCGGATGTCAAAATTTTTATTCGTTTAGAAACCAGGGTTGGCAAAAAACATGTTTTTTTTATTTTAAACAAAAAAACTGTTTTTTTTGTTTAAAACGTGTTTTTACTGATTTAAAAAAAACATGTTTTAAACACAAAAAAACAATGTTTTAATCAGCAAGGAGTTCTGAAATATGCATCATTACGCACTATGGCGATATATATGCTGGGGATTCCCCTACCTATACTTATTATTATGGCTATGGGTGACAACAATAGTGAAAAACAGTATAATATGTTATAGGTACACTATTATAAGCAATATGAACTTTGTTTTGTTACGTAGTTAAAGTATTAAAAATGTTTAAAACATGTTTCAAATATATGTTTTAAACATGTTTTAAACATATATTTGAAACATGTTTTAAACATTTTTAATACTTTAACTACGTAACAAAACAAAGTTCATATTGCTAATAATAGTGTACCTATAACATATTATACTGTTTTTCACTATTGTTGTCACCCATAGCCATAATAATAAGTATAGGTAGGGGAATCCCCAGCATATATATCGCCATAGTGCGTAATGATGCATATTTCAGAACTCCTTGCTGATTAAAACATTGTTTTTTTGTGTTTAAAACATGTTTTTTTTAAATCAGTAAAAACACGTTTTAAACAAAAAAAACAGTTTTTTTGTTTAAAATAAAAAAAACATGTTTTTTGCCAACCCTGGTTTCTAAACGAATAAAAATTTTGACATCCGGTTTCTTTTATTGAATTCTCCGAACAATTCTACCGTGAGTTTTATTTAACGTGAAACATGGGATCATTCATATATGGTTACGAATTTGACAGCAATATATTAGAGCGATTCATTTAAAATAGAACATAGGCTGTCATTATCAAGTAAATATTACCTGTCAATTAGGGTTGTGTTGTTGAAAATAAGGTATACAATTAAAGAAAAAGGTGCAAATGATACGTTGGTATAATGCAGATGTTAGCCTCAGACAAGTACCTATCTGATTTATTTCGTGTATTTGAAAATTTGTTATAAAAAGTATTCTGAAAAAATATCTATTAAATGTTTATATTTCTTGCAAGTTTTTTCATATCTAAAATGATTAGAAATACATACATATTTCATTTGCTATGTTCTATTTTAAATGAAACGCTCTTAATACATTGCTGTCAAATTCGTAACCATGGATATGAAAGATCCCATGTTTCACGTTAAATAATTCTCACGGTATATAAGACAGATTATTATTATTTTTTTTAAGCCTTAATTAAATCAAAATTTTAAGATTTTCGTCGGGGGAAAATTGAGAAATTTTAGTTTTTAAAATTTATTTTGTGTTTCATGACCTGTAGTTTCTGAACGAATAAAAATTTTGACATCCGGTTTCTTTTTTTAAATTCTCCGAACAATTCGCTACAAGATAGATTATTTTCAAATTTTTTGAAAGGCTTAATTAAGTCCAAATTTTAAGATTCTCGTTGCGGAAAAATTGAGAAATTTTAGTTTTTAAAATTTATTTTGTGTTTAATGACCTGTAGTTTCTAAACGAATAAAAATTTTGAAATCCGGTTTCTTTTATTGTATTCTCCGAACAATTCTCTATAAGACAGATTTTTTTTTTTAAAGCCTTAAATTAAGTCAAAATTTTAAGTTTTCCGTCGCGGAAAAATTGAGAAATTTTAGTTTTTAAAATTTATTTTGTGTTTAATGACCTGTAGTTTCTGAACGAATAAAAATTTTGACATCCGGTTTCTTTTATTAAATTCTCCGAACAATTCGCTACAAGATAGATTATTTTCAAATTTTTTGAAAGGCTTAATTAAGTCCAAATTTTAAGATTCTCGTTGCGGAAAAATTGAGAAATTTTAGTTTTTAAAATTTATTTTGTGTTTAATGACCTGTAGTTTCTAAACGAATAAAAATTTTGAAATCCGGTTTCTTTTATTGTATTCTCCGAACAATTCTCTATAAGACAGATTATTTTAGTTTTTTTTTGTAAACCTTAATTAAGTCAAAATTTTAAGATTTTCGTCGGGGGAAAATTGAGAAATTTTTGTTTTTAAAATTTATTTTGTGTTTAATGACCTGTAGTTTTGAAAGAATAAAATTTTGACATCCGGTTTCTTTTATTGAATTCTCTGAACAATTCTCCATAAGACAGATTATTTTAATTTTTTTTTGAAAGCCTTAATTAAATCAAAATTTTAAGATTTTCGTCGGGGGAAAATTGAGAAATTTTTGTTTTTAAAATTTATTTTGTGTTTAATGACCTGTAGTTTTGAAAGAATAAAAATTTTGACATCCGGTTTCTTTTATTGAATTCTCCGAACAATTCTCTATAAGACAGATTATTTAAATTTTTTTTGAAAGCCTTAATTAAGTCAAAATTTTAAGATTTTCGTCGGAGGAAAATTGAGAAATTTTAGTTTTTAAAATTTATTTTGTGTTTAATGACCTGTAGTTTCTGAACGAATAAAAATTTTGACATCCGGTTTATTTTATTTCTCCCAACAATTCTCTATAAGACAGATTATTTTAAATTTTTTTTGAAAGCCTTAATTAAGTCAAAATTTTAAGATTTTCGTCGCGGAAAAATTGAGAAATTTTAGTTTTTAAAATTTATTTTGTGTGACCTGTAGTTTCTAAACGAATAAAAATTTAGACACCCGGTAAGCGAAAAAGGGATCTTTCCAGCCCCTTCCCACCATGAAGCGGCAGGGGTAGGGATAGGGACTTTTAGTATTTTTACCTCCTAACTACCCCAGCACAACCCCCTTTTGGGCATTCATTGACTGGACTATTAGTTTTACTGAAATTTACTGTATACTTATTTCTTAGAGAAAATGTAACTTATTGTAAAAAAACATGTTGTTACCTAATAAAAAAAATCTGACGTGGACACCACATGACTTCCTTGTACGCCTATTAAACTGTTGATACTTTTCTTAATAACTAAAATGTAGAATAATATAAAAAATTCTTTTAACTTATTATACAAATATATTAATATATAAGTACTACTACTACTGCTACTATACTCACAAATATATTTTAGTCATTTTACTGCAGAAGAAGATATAAAGCATATTTTACTATTGTCACTGTCATGTCATAATCATTTAAATTTTACGTAGTAAAAAATGTTAATCGATCATGGACTACAAGATACCGAAATACTAAATTATAATAATATATACTTTAATTATTCATAAATGATACCAGATACAAAAATATTTATAAAATACCGATGGTAGGTAATAATCACATAATCTTTCATTTAAAATTAAAAAATTTGTCTTAAATTAAATATTTATCGAAATATTTGATAAAAGTACTACTTCCGGTATATATATTGAAACCAAAAATAGGAGGTGCACAACTAGATGCTATAACAGTCCTAAATACAAAATTTCAACTTTCTACGTCTAACCGTATTTGAGTTATGCGACACACATACTTCCGTCCGTCCGTACGTACGTACGTACAGACGTCACGACGAAACTAGTCATAATGGATTCAGAAAAGGTCAAAACGGATATTTCCGTCAAAATCTGAGAATCGAAATTTTTCGCGATTACAATATACTTCCTTACTCCGTACAAGGAAGTAAAAATAATAAACAAACTAAGTAAATATAAGGTATATATAGACGTATTAATAAACGTTTACAGGTTTTCCGCTGCTGAGTTGCTGTCCGGTCGAAGCTGTCCGGTGAGTAGCTCGGAACTCGGCGGCGCGCCACTTATCAAAGCTTTTTACGAGATCACCTGTTGAATAATTACAAATGTAACCTATGGTATCGATAGCCCTTGAAATGCTCTACAAATTTTATACCAATCTTTTTTTTTCTTAAACGCCTCCTTTTGGCGTAAATCACGAAAATATTCAACATACCTCTAAACTGTATATCATATTATTAACTTTCTAATTAAATATTATCTCTAAACATTGCCATAATGTAAAAAGCAAGTATGCAATAGAAAGCCCTATTAAATATCGATATCCTGAAGGTCCCATTTTGGTTTTTTGAATGTCCGGGTTTCGACTAATTTTAGCCTAAATGCACTGGACTAATTTATATACTGTATAACATGTTACCTACAGTGTGACGCATAAATTTTAACACATTTTGTATTTAAAATGTCCTAAATTAAACATGTCAAAGCAGTATTTTTCTCTTTATTCGGCATTTTTTTAAAACATAACTATGGAAAAATTTGGTAAAATCGATGCGTCGCACTGTAGAATGAATATTAATATTGTCGTAAAAATTTCATTGATCTTACTTTAGTATTAGATTCAATATTTTACAAACCGTAGAGCACTGTTTTTCCTCTTTCTTATACAGCTGCATTCCCGCCTTAATGAGAACATATATTTATTTTTCAAGATTCGTAAAAATCATATTTTTCTGAATACAGAAACGTACAATTTTTTTATTTTTTGATTTAAAAAAATCAATTCAAAAATCTAATTAATAATAATAATAATTAAATTTAATTCTAAAACAAAGAAGTTTGTGAAAAGTCTTCTTCTTTTTTAAGTTCTATTCACATAAAACATTAATTATTTTGTTGTTTTGCATTTGTATAACAATAAAAAAATATTTTTTTATATATTTTTAGATTTAAAAAAAAATTATAAAAAAATTTAATTGAAAAATAAAAACTACATATTTTTTATTTCAGAAAAAAAATATAAATATAAATATATGTTCCCATTTAAAAAAAGAAAAGAAATTGCACATCAAAAGTGCGTTACGAGAAAAAACAATTTCTTGCTATAGAATGCATAATACTGAATAAGTTCACATGAAAACAATTTCTCAATTGTTATTAGTTTACGAAATATCAGCTGGACACTGAAAACCAAACCATTCTGTGTATTTATAATATTTACATTTTGTATAATATAGGTAGTTTAAATTTTTATATTTGTACATTACAAGATACCTACCTACCTAGAGACATCATAATACTCGTAATTCCATCATTTGAAATTTTTAGAATTATTTTAACAGATTAACTAAAAATGAGACTAGAGATTTGAGGAGGCCGATCACTATCATATTTCCCAGTCCGCCGCTATTTTAATGCCGTGTTTGTCTATTTTAATGGAATAAGTAATCAATTAATCACGAAATACTTAATGACAGGAAAAAATTATCAAAAGTTATGAAGACAACACACGCCTACTAAAAGGTGAAACAAAAATTTAAACTATGGCGATGAAATCTGTTCGATAACATATCGAACGGGTTGAACGGATGTGTGATATTGTTTATTTTCGTAGCTAGGTAACTGTAACTAAGTTCCGTATATAGTTGTGGGAAAACAAATTATTATTAATTACAATTTATAACTATC
Source organism: Agonum fuliginosum (assembly GCA_947534325.1). Lineage (NCBI taxonomy): Eukaryota > Metazoa > Arthropoda > Insecta > Coleoptera > Carabidae > Agonum > Agonum fuliginosum. The sequence continues at coordinate 6,244,227 of OX384043.1, forward strand.
AGTTTAAAACAGATAATTCCGAAAATACATCATAATTATAAATTGACCTAAATTTTTTGCTCACCAGTGTGTATATAAATTAATAACGCTGATATTGATAAAAATACTGTGTTCCTTCAACTAGCCTATAGAAATCAGTGATTTATTCAGAATTTAAAATGTTGTACTAAGAATAATTATTATTGTAAGAATGAATAAATATTTAAAATGTTGTAAAAGTTAACGTAAACAATAAAGATAAGTAACTCCATAACTAGAAAATAAATCAGTGTAAAATGGGTACATCGCACAACACATACAATTTTTACTGATATTACTAAGAAAAGATAATTAAACCACAAAATACTAAGAATGATTCTGCACAATTACTTTTTAAAATTAAGGTTGTTATTGTTATATAAAAAGTAACAAAAGAAAATACAATTATTATTATTATTTAAATTTCTTAAAATCGAAAAAATATCTCTTCAAGATTAAGATTGATAGTCAATAAATTATTTATGGGTTAAGTTTAATATAAAATTTTAAAATAATAAAAGATTTAACAAATTTTCGAATAATTTATGTTTCGTCAACTGTTTTAATTGGTGGGCTATTTGCAAATAAATTTTAATAACAAATACAAATATTCAAGATTAAGAAAATATTTGAATATTTGAACACGTCGACACGAGTTAGTACAAGATAAGGACATATTATTTAGATACTGTAAATACACATAAGTATTGCGTATGGACTACTTCATACGTAAGAAGAGTAGTAAGAATCCATAAATATAGGAATAATTATTTATAAATAACTCATTATTTATTACCATTCATTTTAATTTCCTCATATCTTTGCAGGAAACCACCTGTTCCTGCTAATATTGAATTTACGAATTAGGTCATGCCAAATATTAAAACAAATGAATAACGATTAAACGTCATCCAAACGGAACAAAAATGGAGGTTAATAATTTAAGCGACAGTAAAAATCTTATCTAGAAATTAAAAAGTGCCAGAAATTGTTTCATCTGACGTTCAATTAGCATAAATCTCTTATCTGCAATCTTTTGAAATGCACGCCAGTACGCCACTGGCAGATTTTGCGCATGGGAGACGCAACAAAGTGAAGCGATTTGCGCATGTGCGGCTACTTAGTCAGCAGGTTTTGTTGACGGTTGACGTTTTATTTTATTTGTGTGAGTGTGATGCCAGGTATTGCTTTGCGTCATTGATTAATTTATTTTATAAGAGTCGATCTTCCATAGTGTAAGTAGATATGTGCTAAATAAATAATAAGTGTACAGTATCTTCGTAGAAAATAACAATGGACACAGCCATTGGAAATTCGGCAGCAGAAGGCATTGAGAGGAGAGAAAGGTACCTTGTTGTTGTTTTTTATTGTCTGTTACTTAACTACATGATTTTACCCACAAAATTGTTCTAACCAATAAGTCAAACAGTTGATAAAGGATGCTAGAAATTATGCCCATGTGCAATTATGCAAATTTCGTCCTAGAAACTTATTACGTTTTCTTGTAGTTGTCTCCTTCTCCGGTATGCTAGTCAGAACTCTCTGGATGAAAGTTCTCAAAAACATATTCCTCGGCCAGGAGGGAAAGAAAAACCACCTTATAGGAATCACCATCATACCCATCGAGCCTTTGAAGTGATCAATGTCATGCGAAAGTATGTATAACACAAATGACTAATGTTTACATCTAATACTTATCTAATTTATAAACAAATCAGTCTAGACTACGTTTCGTAACTGCGATTATAACACTAACCTATAATGTTTCAAGAAATAAAATGCTTATTAGGACATACGATCAGCTGACTGAAATTCTTTGTTGACGTTTAAGTGCATAAGCACTTCTTAGAATACATTTATCGAATTTTATGTACAGTTTCTTGTACTTTGAAGCCGAATAGTAATGATGCTCTGATTGAATAATTCTAGTTTTCCTTGAAAAACAAATAACTAATAATTTGAAATATATTGCATGCCAGTATTACTTCATCTATTGAATTTTTCTTATTTAAACTCTTTGTTCAATAATTTTCCTACGCAGCTAACATGGCTATTTTTTATTGAGTCCACGCATTCGTTCACCTTCAATCTCACCCACATTAAATTTTGTTCTGCAACATTACATTTGACATTCATACCACATATCCAATCCAATTCAGCTCAGCTGACTGTTACTGTTATACACATGATTATTCACAACTTAGTACTCAACTTACTGATCAAAAAATACTGTTTGCATAAGGCATATCATGAATTAAATAATTTTTGACTATTGCCATTGTATGATTAATTAAAAATTAATTTTATTTATGTATTTAAGTACTTACTCTTCAATCGATCTTCAATTAAGTGGTTCCAAAATGTACTTGTATAAATTGCCCTTAATTTTTTTTAAATTTTTGTTCCATACATAAATTAAGTACTATTTATAAAATCATTGAAATATTATGCATACCACATATCCAATTAAAGTTTAGCTGACTGTTACTGTTATATACAGAATGCTTCCCAACTTAAACTTACTTAGTACTCAACTTACTGATCTCGTTACTGATCAAAGAATTGAAATTTTTTCAAAGTTTCCAATTTAAATTTCCAGATTTTTAAATTGAACAGCTTTGGGTCACTGTTTGCATATAAGGAATTTCATAAATTTACTTGGATTTAACTGTACAAGTAGATAATCCTTGCCCGTTCTTGCCATTGGATAATTAATTAAAAATTAATTTTATTTCATTTATGTAATCATCAACCGATCTTCAATTCAATGGTTTACGAATCTTTATAAAATTATTTTTGTTAAGTACTATAAATACCGTTGAAATATATGTCCACTACAAAGTCTACAAAGTTATGAATCAGCCTGTAAATTATTGCAATTTATTTTAAGTTTGATATTCTGGCTGCTAAATTGTGATTTAGCTACGTCAAAAATCACGAAAAATAATTTACAATTCTTTAGCTATCATTAATGTGTGTGTATAATAAATATATCGTCGCATTATTTACACGTTTTTTATCATGAATAGTCTAGACATTTAATGATTTCTGTTTTATAAATATACAGAAAAAAGTCGCAACGTTTTGTCAATCATTAGGTCCTTGCATTAGGTAATTCTTTTAGTTAGGTTACATAATATATTTGCAGTTTATGAAATGTCTGCTTAATGAAGTAACGAATTTCGCAATAAGACTGCGATATAAGCATACATTATTATTTTATGTGTATGTACTTGTCAAAACAGTAGCCACTAGTCATAGTTAAAAATAAAATAATTGCTCACAGTTCCTTAATTTTAGTTTATATTTTATGTAAAAGAGTAAACTGCTTGTAAATTTTTTCTAGTTTTTTATTACAATTATTTTAAAATTATTATAAAAATTACATAGTCTCAAAAAACTATACAATCATAAATTTCGGTACCTACCAAAACAATACAATAAAGAAATCTAAAAATCATTTTAAATTAAATTGTAACAAAAATCTTAGAAAAATTGTAATCTTGCATGATGTGTTGATAGTCTTTTGTAAAATTCGTAAAATCAAGATTTTGAAAAAATATATAAAATACCATTAATTATAATACTTTTTTAATAATTGTACAATTATTATTAAGATTTAGTAAAATTTTAAATATTTCATATTCGTCAAAAATCTTGTAAAATGTCGTTGTAGTTTAGAATATAATTTACAAAATTATTGCTGTAAAATCAAAAATATTTTATACTTATTGCATGTATAAGTGTTCGCCTAGAATGCTATCGGTCTTTAGTTCGATCCTAGCAACTGGAAAAAATACCACTTGATCCGAGTGGTTGGATTCCACTATAATAACATCTACCATTTTGTGTTGTGATTGGGAGTTAATCTTATTGAATGGTTATCATTAAAAATAAAAGCAAAAATTGTCAACGTGATTTTGCATTGATATTAACGTAATTAGTTATGGTACGATCAGTCAACTCTATACTACGTACCTGGAAAGGACGCGCGCGTTAGAGTCGCTGAAGCAAGTTTGTATTTAAAAACGGGAGTATTTTGCCCATGTTCTTCATGAGTTAGACAGTGATAGAGATACTCCCCAAATGTTATACGCCATAAGTCTGTTTCTCTCTCAACTTGCCTCACTGTTGTTGTTTTGTAGTGCGCTACGGCTCCCTTCCAGGTACGTAGTATAGAGGTCACTGGGTACGATCTAAGGTATACGATAATGTTGTAGCGATGAGCAATAATAAGAGATAAAATTTATTTTTTATAAAATACGAAAGTAAATACTAAGAATTGAGTATCTTTCAGGCAAAACCTCCTATGTGATGTGACCCTAATAGCAGATAATGTAGAAGTGCCTGCACACAAGATGGTTCTTGCAGCCTGTTCGCCTTATTTTTACGCTATGTTTACCAGCTTTGAAGAAAGCAAGCAAGATCGAATAACCCTACAAGGGGTGGACCCCTACGCCCTACAACTCTTAGTTGATTATGTTTATACTTCTGAGGTGCAGGTCACTGAAGAAAACGTTCAGGTAGTAAACAACAACACTGCTATTTGTAGATCTGTAAACTAAATCTATAAATATTTAGGTGTTATTGCCAGCCGCTAATTTACTACAACTGACAGATGTGAGAGATGCTTGTTGTGAGTTCCTACAAGCGCAGCTACACCCCACGAATTGTTTGGGAATCAGAGCTTTTGCTGATTTGCATGGGTGTCTCGATTTGCTAAACCATGCGGAAACTTACATCGAACAGCACTTTACGTAAGTTTATACTCATAATAAATATATTATATTCCGATTCCATAAATTGCATCCCCTATAAACAATCATTCTTTTCCTGACACACTTTTTTCGTACCATCCACATTTAAAAACACTGAAGCGAAAAGATTCGTGCCAAATGTTTCTCTTGTGACGTCAAATACAGGTCAAAAATTGGTGTTTTTTGCGGTTTTTTGTTTTTCATAACAAAAATAGCATCACCACATAAACGTCTTCACAATATTATTACACGTATTGATATTAACGATTAAGCTTAACTGTCACTTGGACATTTTTGAATAGCGTTCGACTTGGCATCACGTCTATAAAAATCACATGGTTTACTTGATTATCCAACGCCAAATAAATAAGCCAATAAGGTTATTACATGTCAGGTCACTGATATACACCAATCGGAGCCAGATTGATATGAAATTACCGCAATAAACCGATAAAACAACGTTACCGTAACAGTTTTCACGTTAATAATGGGGTACTTGCATGGTACTAAAAATTAGATTTTTAACACTATGCACATAATATTAGGTCGAAAACATTGGTAAAAATACAAATTTTATTTAAAAAAAATTATATGTTTTTTAGTAAATTGAGATTAAATTTTCTGTGACGTCATTTGTGTGAACAGAAGGTAGGGGAAGCATAGTTAAGAATGTAACCTGTAGATAGCGTGCGAGTCAGTCAACAAATGTTTGAATTTGACATTTGCTTGTCAAAAATACCCATAAAATTTAGTAACAATACATTATTTTATAAATGTAGACTATTTAGTTTATGAAAACACAAATACTTACTTATATTTTACAGCATCAAAACATGTACGAAGTACAAATGTCAAACACATCTGATATGTTAACTTGCCAAACTCGTTCCCGCGCAAGCCATAGTTAGGGGCGTTCACTAGTACAGCCGTTGCTATGGCTTAAAGGCCATTCATTGGTTGGGTTAGTTTTTACGTCACATATTGAATATTTAAATTTAAATAATTTTTTTTGGGCTTGTAAATAAATTTTTTGTCAAAATAAAAAATACGGGTCCCAAGCTTTGATCTCTTCTTTATATTAAAAAAATGCATGCAAGTAGCCCATTGAATTTTACTGGTTTGTAGTTGGAGTACTCGTTCGTCACCAGAAAATAAAACTCTAGAATATTCATACACAGATAAATGCAACACCTGAATCAAAAGATTTATTCGCAGGGAAATTCAAATCTAATTTTAGATTCGGCAAAAATACAAACACTGGAAGATGAAAATTCAAGAAGATTTAAATCTAGAAAACTAGTTTGTCTCTTTAACACAAAGTGATACACAAATTAGGTTGAACTGAACTAAATGAACTACCCAGTACCACCTTGAGTCTTACATACTCAATTTTGACTACAACTTTTCTTCCTGTGTATGCTCAAAATAACGGTTCAGGTTGGGTTTACAAATTTTAATATAATATGTTGTCATCGGTAACGAGTCTATGTCCTAAGATTTGGATTGGGAAGTACCGTTCGTTCGGTCGGCCGGCGGGCTCTAGACAATCGAAGTTAATATAAAGGATTTAAAATAACATAAAATTTGAATAAACTAATATAGAAAATGCAACAATTTGCATAAAAAGTTTGTTGAAATTTAACGAAAAATTGTTTTAATTAATACTTTGAACCGTTCCGAATCGGTTTACAATCATCGATTTGGATCCGGTTATGGATTTCTCGGATTTGCCAAAAAGATTTTTACGGTTCAAGTTTGATTCTCGGTTCGCTGAAATTGCTGCGGTTCGTTTCGGTTTTCGTCTCTGTTCCGGTTCGGTTCGAGTCCCTGTCTATTATTTATGACTTTCTAGATTTGCATCTTCCGGTGTTTTATTTTCTTGTGTATGAATATTCTAGATTTTTATTTTCTGGTGTTAAACCCATGAAGTTGCCTCCATGAACATTCAGTTGTTTATAACTTTTATTTTATAATAATGAAAATAAAATTAATAATTTTAATTTTATAATGCAAATTGGGCACATAATATTTGCAAATTAAATTTTGTGGAATAAATATCCAACTGCAGTAATAACATCTAACATAAAAATATCTTCAATCAGACATTGCAACTTATTGAGTGTAAATCGTTGCTCCAGCCAATCATAAGTATAGAAATAGAAATTTTAATAGAAATTTGATTTTATCCTTTCTACATTAAAAACAGACTACAGATAGGCAGGCAGAAACCAACCCGGGTTTTTTCGAAATTTGCCCAACCCACTGGGTTATTTCGAGAGAAAAAAAATTAAATTTCAGCAGAAAAACACGTGAAACGAGATGTAAGTGGGCAATATTTTTAAATTTGTGTAAGAGCACAGAATAAACCAAAAACCTATATAGTTTAGTTCTGAATTTAATTAGCGGTAAAATTTAAATAATTACATTCATTTGTTTTTGTTGATTTATGAGAAAGGAAATACATTATTTAGATATTTAATTTGGCAATGTTTTCATTTTTATGAGTATAATTACATTTGTTAGATAAAATGGGGATTTTTCAGGTGGGTTTTTTTCTGAAAAAAATCAGTGGGTTTTTTCGGGCTGGGCAAAATCATGACAATCTTGGAACCAACAGATACTGTAACTATTATTAAATTTGTATGCCATGTATCTAATATGCGTTTTCTCTTCAGCGAAGTGGTAGAATGCGAAGAATACCTCACCCTATCCCCGCAACAAGTGGCCAAACTAATCTCCAGCGATCGGTTAACAGTTCCATCGGAAGAAAAGGTAAATATTAGCTATAGATCAGCTATAAGTTTAGCTCAGCCTTGAAACTATCAGGTGTTCGAATGCGTGGTCTCCTGGGTGCACGCCGAAGTAGAATCTCGCCAGACCCACCTAGCAGAGCTCATGGAACACGTCCGCCTACCTCTCCTATCTCAAGAATACCTCGTGCAGCGGGTGGAGGAAGAACCTCTCCTCAAGACAGACTTGAAGTGCAAGGATTTCCTAATAGAGGCGCTCAAGTATCATCTCCTGAAGGGAGATCAGAAGATTAGCTTCAAGACGCCTAGGACCAAGCCTAGGCAGCCTGTTGGTCTACCGAAAGTATGTTGAAAAATGAAGTTTGCAATTTTAGCTGATTGATTGGCTTGCAGGTTTTGTTGGTTGTTGGCGGGCAAGCACCGAAAGCGATACGAAGTGTGGAATGCTTTGATTTTAAGGAAGAGAGGTGGTACCAGGTTGCTGAAATGCCCACCAGGAGATGCAGGTATTTATCGTTATTTTACTTCAATTTCGCAAATAATAACTAATATTTATTTTGCACAACCTTACACCTCTATTTTAATTTTAAAGATATTGCAATTTGGTTATAGTCCGGGAGCTGGCGTCAAATTTTACCGGACCATTTCAGCAAAGCTGATTTTTGTAATATAATTAGTTCTATAATAACTAATTTAGAATTGCAGTGTTAGCTGGTCCGAAAGCGTGGCTCAAGATTTTAATAGGCTGTGGAACTTGCAAAAAATAAAAGATTTTTTAGTGAACCAGCAAAGCTAAAATTTTGTATAATGACAATTTACCAATTATATTTAACAAAAAAATATGTTAGCTGGACAGGGCAGGTGGATAACCTTGTTAGCTGTGCAGGTGAACAGTGACAGTGACATTGTCAAAATAGTGACACATCGTTTATATCTTCTACTATTTACATAAAATGAAAACGATGTGTGACTATCTTGACACTGTCACTGTTCACCTGCACAGCTAACAAAGTTATATACCTGCCCTGTCCAGCTAACATATTTTTTTGTTAAATATAATTGGTAAATTATCATTACACAAAATTTTAGCTTTGCTGGTTCCACTTGAAAATCTGTTATTTTTTTAAAGTTTCGCAGCCCCTTAAATCTGCAGGCCATACGGTCGTGCCTGCTAACACATGTTTAAGTGGTTAAACCAACAAAATATACCACCTACATATAAGAAAAGTTTTGCTGCAATCACCCATGAAAATTTGACACCAGCTCCCGGACTATTACATTACTGTTTAAATAAATTAAAATCTTACATCTACATTTTATTTTCCGCACTATTTTGCATCAGGATGTTATATAGCAATTGTTTAATATTTGTGGACGGTGACAAAACAGACATAAGATTTATTTCTTTAGAGCGGGCCTCGCAGTAATCAACGGCAAAGTCTACGCCGTGGGCGGTTTCAACGGCAGCCTGCGGGTCCGCACGGTGGACGTGTACGACGCCGTCCTCGACAAGTGGTCAACCTGCGCTTCCATGGAGGCCAGGCGATCAACTCTCGGCGTAGCGGTGCTCAACAACTGCATCTACGCGGTGGGCGGCTTCGACGGCTCCACCGGGCTCAACACCGCGGAGATGTACGACCCCAGGACGCAGGAGTGGAGGTCCATCGCCTCCATGTCCACCAAGAGGAGCTCCGTGGGAGTGGGAGTCGTCAACGGATGGCTCTATGCGGTAAGAGAGATGGTGTTGAGGGTGTGAAGGTTGCAGATTTTGAGGTTGGTTTGTTTAGGTTGGAGGGTATGACGGCGCTTCTAGACAGTGTTTGAGCTCGGTGGAGTGCTATAATCCCACGCTGGATAAGTGGGATGCTGTTGCTGATATGTGCCAAAGACGAAGTGGAGCAGGTAAATTTCTCATATTTTGTTTCCTGCTTTGTTTTAATGGTTGCGTTCCTGTAGTTTTAATTTGTACCGTTTCTGGTTTAGATTGAATGGATATGCGAGATAAATTATGTTTTTATTTAAAATTATACTTGTTTATTGGACATTAACAATTATTTGCCCTTTCAAAGGAAGCTTAATTTTACTGCCTTAACCCTGATGTTCTGTTCGTATTTTGTTACACTTATTGTGTTCGGGCATAAATATTGGTGTTAAATTAATATGACAAAAATTTTATTGCTAAATAATCATATTTGGATCCTTATTTGATTATTTATGTTAACTGTTCTATGCACCTTAATATAAATATTTGTTTGACATACAAAAATTCACAACAATGCTCAACTTACATACAATTTTCGTTCACTGTTAAAAAATCATACATATTTTATTCATTGTCAAGTGGAATTTCATATATTTTCTGTTAAAAACCATTTATATTTATGGAGGGGGTGCATATATTTTTCAATTTTTGGCATTGTCAACAAGCTAACGTTCTTCCACTGAGTTAATCAATTTCAGTTATTGGTACAACCGACATTGCAATTATTGAATAAAAATATCAATTTTTAAAAAGTTAGGAAACTTGTCAAATTGAGAGTATTCCATCAAAAAAACTTTTACGCTTATACCCTTCGTATTCTATATCACACATTTGGATAACATGTATTTATCATTTCATCATTGCTTGCTACGCCTCACCTTATTTTATATTTTTCAATCAATAAGAAACTTTTTTTGCATAATACCAAAATATTATTGATTCTTTATCAGGAGTTGCAAAAGCATTTTAAATTTATATCTTAAATCCTTGAATCAATGGTATTTCCAAAATCTCACATCCTTGTATATTTTACTCCGTACTTGTGAGTTAGCCGTATAGATAATAATAATTACTGTGTATGCTATTACCAGCCATCAACTCACGGGTACTTATGGATATTAGTCTAGAGTACTAGATAGTGGAGTTTTTTTTTGTAAACACAGTCGGTCACATAATGCTCTCGGCTATTATTGAACTGCGCTGTAGTTAGCACTCTTTTTTATGGCCAACATTCGCCATTTTTAATTGATCCCAAAAATATAAACAATTTAAAGAAAAATATTCAGAAGTAAACTCATTAATAGTTGTATTTAGCAGCCTAATGACTGCTAGCTCACAAATCCCCGCCATTTCAGGTACCCGCGCTGACAGCTTATGTGCTATAAATATATGTTGCTATGTTTCTCTCCGTTCTTGTTTAGAAAATACTTAATAATTTGTTAAATACTTCTTTTTACTGCGAGAGAAGCGCTTTGAGAGACTTAAAATTTAAGTGGAGGCGGTGCAAATGGCCATAACAGTCATAACGTCATAAGTAACCAAGTCTCAAGAAACCGCTAATATCTTCATTTATTACTTACAGGTGTGGGCGTTCTGGACGGCATTCTCTATGCAGTAGGCGGCCACGACGGTCCCCTAGTGCGCAAATCCGTGGAATCCTACAACCCAGAGACCCAAACCTGGAGCGCCGTGACCGACATGGCGATGTGTCGCCGCAACGCCGGCGTCATCGCCATGGACGGCCTCCTGTACGTGGTGGGCGGAGACGACGGCTCCTCCAACCTCTCCTCCGTGGAGGTCTACTGCCCCAAGACCGACTCCTGGATGATGCTGCCCTCCGGCATGTCCATCGGACGGAGTTACGCGGGGGTGGCCATCATCGACAAACCGATTTGAAGGTTGGCTGCTGCCAATGGAGTCGTTACTGGGAGGTAATCGTGTTAGATCTGTAGAGCATGTGATTACATATTATGTCTGTGATTTTAGGTTAGTGATATTATTTTTTGATGTAGTTTTGATGTATTTTACTGTATTTAGTATTTATATTAAATTACATTTTATATTACAGAATGGGCGTGTTTATTTATTTCTGTGTTCTTGTTTATTGTAATATTGTTAAAGGCACTATTGAATGCGGAATGTGTAGCACATATTTTAATTAATAATGAAGCAGGTAAGTGAAATGATGTAAATAAATAATATTTATTATGTGGCATGATTGTTAAACAATTTCTAGCTATTTTCACTTATAATATTATATTAAAATATGCATGCTATGTTATAATATGTGTTATAGATAAGATAATTTGAAAAAAGCTATTTTTATAAAAATGCTCAATAAAATCGGACATTCTTTAAAAATACTCTAGCATTTATTGCACGTTGGTGAAATATGTGATTCCAAATTAATTAAAATTCGAGATAAAAGCTTTAGATTTATAATTTAGCTTGTTATTTCTTCGTTACAAGCTTAAAAGAAAAAATAAATCTATGCCTGAAGCATTTATGTAAAAATTATCAAAATAATAAGTTCCAAAATATGTATATTTGTAGTTTAAACATAATTTCCAACAGGTTTATATATTTTTATAAAATGTACATTTCGTTGATGAAAAAAATAATTAAACTGAAGAAAATACACAATATAATGTCGTTATTAATAAATACTTTTTTTACAGAACATACACTTTTATACATTTTGTAGGTTTGTGGAACTAATTTGTGCTAAAATATTTTATTTTGAATAAGAAGGCAATATTCTTTACTAATTTTGTTATGTTGTAATAGTATATTACATTACAAGTCATGAAAATGTTTCATTGCAGACGAGGGGGCGTTTGAAGAATGCGAGGATGCGCAGCGTCCGAGCATTTCTTCAAAGCCTCCGAGTCAAGCAAAGACATTTTTATGACGCGTGATGTATTCTATTTTTTTTAAATTGGCAATTAAGCTTAAAATTATAAAAAAAATTAGGTTTGCATAAATCATCAGAGCTGTGACAAATCATCAGAGCTGTAACAAATTTTAGAAAAAGTTGTCATGACAAGTAAACAAAGTTGAAAGTAAAAATGACTAGGCATGAAAATAAAATTTTCATGCCTAGTCATGAAAATCTTACTTTCATGTCGCAAATTAGTCTGAAAATGACGATTTTCATGCCGATTTTGAAAAAATAAATATAACTGCATGCATTTTGACATTATTAGGTGATGAATGTGATATCTATTAAGGACGCGGTAAAATCATTGTCATTGTCTAACAAAAATGGCCTAACCTTGTTTTTAAACTAATATTGTAAGCTCATTCACAATATTAAATGATATTTGGACTTGTTGTAATATTTTAAATTATGGAAGTACCGTGCAACAATTTTTGATAGATTTAAATTCCGTTAAAATAATTAATCCTTGAGAATTTTCTTTTGTAATTGTATATTACATAACAAGAGTTGTAAGAAACATATTACGCACGTGTGAAAAAGTTACACAACAGCCGTAGGCGAGTGTGTAATTTCACGAGTGCGTGATTGCTTTACAACTCAGTTGTGTACTTTACTTTTTCTACGATCACGATCATGTTCATTTTCATTTGATAAAACTTTTGTTCTATTTTTTATATTATTTATAAATATTATCCATAATTTTTTGGTACACAATTTTATATTTTTCACGGGATTTTATCAGTAGATGATTATTGTTAACTTGGTAATATCAGGCGGTGTTCAAAATGTATTATCAGAGTTGCTTGACATCAAAATAAAACATAAATTATCGAATCGTGCGATCGATCTACATTACTCACGGTCGTGCGTAAGGACAAGCTTACGTATTATATGGGTTGTACAATAATGCTACAGTAGTGGTCGTAGAATTTTTTTTACCTATATTACCTATACTATATTAAACTTACATAAGAAAAAAAAAATAACTCCAACCTACAAAATTGATCATTTTAAATAAATTTGTATCCTTTATGTTGCGTTTCTGAATGCATTTCGAGAGCGGGAAAAGAATGTTTAGCTAATGAGAAGCTTCATTTCAAAGCTAATACAGATGTCGTCATTTTATAAACCTTTATATCTCTGAACTAAATAAATTTTAAAATGAGCCCATTGCCTCCTTTGCGCACTTGTACAATTTCGTCTTGTTTTGATCCGAGGATATAGTGTAGTTAAAATGTGTCCCTCCAGGTACGCAAACTGCAGCGAGGACAGCGCAGCCGAAGGCGCCGTCGGTTACGACCCCCTCCCCGCCCCCGCTCAGAACTACGAGAACATCTACGAGACCATCCAGAACGACCCCAGTGGCAGCAACGGCCACCAGAACCACGGACACGGCAACGGACCCGCACCAGACCAGGAGAACATCTACGAGAGGATCGACGACATCCCGCGCATGGGACCAAGGCGCATCAGCAGTGACAGGAACATAGCACAGCCTCAAGATGCACCAGGAAGCAGCAACGGAGGAGACTGTTATAATAATCTGCAGGTGAGATGAGTTCTGTCTTGTAGAAGTACTTACATAGTAATTTTCGAAATATTTTTAAATATTAAACAAAATTACTTTTGAAAGAAAGTTTCTGTGTCTAAAAAACAGTATCATCCCAGAGGGCCATCATAATATGACTCACAACTGGGGTTCACTGTAACGACACGATGGCGACCCCTCTGTGGTGAATCACTACCAAAAAATAACTGTCTGTGGCTGTGATCTAATTGGTGGGTTCTTAGATGAACTGTGAAGTACGTTACCAAATTAAAATCACTTATGGCCAGTTGCACCGCTTCCACTTAAAATTTAAGTTTTCCTTAAATGAACAATATAGAACAACATCAAAGTGTCAAACGTAGAAATATCATTGCTGTCATAACTTCGATTCGATATTTTTCATTTAAGTGACACTTAAAATTTAAGTGGAAGCGGTGCAACTGGCCATTAGTGTCCATACAACAACGTGTAAAACACTCACAAGTTGTACCGTTGTTTAAGTACAAAATTTCACCACTAGGTTCGCATTCTTATAAAATACCCCAATAATATTATTATGTTTATATGATAATATTGAATAATAGTATATTATTTAACGAGCACCATAATAATTCAAGAGGAGAGGATGGAAGTTTATACACGAGCTGAAGGCGAGTGTCTAATCATCCGAGTTAATTATAGCCATTATATGCAGGTCAAATACTACGTTTTATCTACGACATTTTGAATAAAACATTTATTTACATTAAAATATGAATCTAAACTTACATTTTGATGGTATGTTGTTGTGTTGAATAATGATCTCATAATACAATAGTCTTAAATTATGAATTCATAATAGTGTGTCTTATGGAGGTTTTTCTTACTACAGTTACCTACATAAAAAATATATTATTTAATAGTCATAAATAAAATATAAAATAAATTTACAGCAATATTATATTGAACTCTAATTTGCGACCTTAAATTGCTAGTATATCAGTTTGTATCAAAGTTTCCATTCTATTCTATTAAAATATAAATAACGCAAAAAGTAAGTATTACAACAAAGGTGTATTATATTTATTATACTGCTACTGTTATTTACAAAATTTACTTGCAATTTATTTACTTAAAATAAGTAAATCAGAAATATTAAATCCTTTAAAAATATTAATACCTGCCTCAAAAATTATTTACTGTATTTTCTAATGAACGTTATTTGATTGATTACGATTTTGTGAATTAATAAAAATATAATAAGTACTTATAATTATTATAAATTTAAAAATACGGTCACTTTCAATAACTAACATTATATTATTATGAACTTATTCAATCAAAAATTGTATAAGCATTTAGCGTATCTGATTGGATCCATGGTCGCATATGGGTCCCAATGTACTGCATTATCTACATTGGTATATTTACATTAGTGCGTGTTGTAGTACAGGGTGATTCATCGTAACTTACTTATTTCAAAACGCAATAATGCCCATTTTATGATGAGACAGCCATCGATGCTGTTCCGTGCGCCAACGCATGATGGCGACTGGCCGGGTGGGGAACAAAACTTTAAAAGTGCACCTGTCGAATGAGATCACTCTCTCCCCACTACGATCCCTACAGACTGAATTTTAAAAAAGCAAGTTGTGATGAATCACCCTGTACATTTGTATTATAAGTAGAGTAAAATTCAGATATCTAGGACCCTGAGCTGCGCTAGAAGGCGGAGCTTGTCATGTACTGTCCGTTTTACAAAAGTGGAGCTAGCGAGTATATGCTACGCTGCATTTCCCTTAATTTTCAAAGAAAACTAAAATATAACTCAATCACATTGAATTACAAAATTCTCAGCGTTAGACGAAGCAAAACACTACGAACATCAACATGAGAACAACAGATATTGAAGCTGATGTTCTTGTAAACATGTAACTAATGCCCTGTTCACACGTTGCTACTTTGAAGACACATTCGTGCTACTGTAGCAAGAAAAAATCTGAGTCGCTTGTCAAATAGCAGCGCTGCTAATTTGTAGCATCAAAGTATCAAGAACTACTCGTTGATAATTTCACATCATTGATCGTTGTGTGTGTAGATAGCGATTTTTTGCGGTAATTGTTTCGATTTGAATTTCTTTTCATGCTACAGTAGCACGTATGCGTCTTCAAAGTAGCAACGTGTGAACAGGGCATAATGTTGAATTTTCTTAGGAATCCAACTCCAGGCCAGCACCATTATCAATAAAGATTGTTTTGTTTTTTAAATAAGTGAAAATTTCAGGACATGCCAGGCTGCAGCAGCACTTGCAGCACTTACGGCCGAATCGGCAACACTTACGGCCGAATTGACATCATTGGACACGGAATCGGTCGAATAGAACGCCATCTATCCTCCTCTTGCGGTAGCGGCATCGACAACCACTACGCGGTCGAGAACTTCTACTCGCAGAACTCCGAACTCGGTGGCAGAATCAGCAAAGTTTCTGTACAGTGGCTCCTTGTGAACAAGTGGCTTCCGATGTGGATCGCGAATACAGGAAACGGTAGAGATTATAGAATAATAGATTTTTTACTGGGACACAGAGTTGACTATGATAATATTCCAGAGAAGAATAATGAAGATGAACAGAATCCTCCTAGTACTTCATGAGATTCTATTTCTTGTTGTTAATGTTAGATATCTATCACTGTTAATTCTTGAGGCCTCTACTAGAGTTCACATAGTTTATTTTCGGTAAATGTTAGACTATGTAGACACCTGGTATTTTTAGACTGAGTTTTGGAACCCGGTTACATAAACTATGCAGAAATAAGCGATTTAAGATGTTTGACATACATTTTGTTGTTGTACTATTGTTGATACATAAAATGAAAAAATTGTACATTATTCACTAAATAATAATGGTGCAACATAAATATAGGGACAAACAAATAGTTGTTAGTTAATCGTATATTTGTACATATATGCACATACAAAAATAAAACTGTAAATACTGTCATATATTTTCAATAATCAATTAATTTTTCTGTTTAAATGTAAAAATGTAATGTCAATCATTCTCAAATCATTAAATTTTGGATTCACATAAAATAGCGCTTACAACTCCAATATAAATCTGTTTTCTCTTATAACTTATTTTTAATATATAATTTATTTTAAACATAGGTACAAGTAGGTACCCAAATTTTGATAACTAACGGTATGTATCTTTTGTTTTCCCCACAATTTTTTGCAATACATTGTAATAAATGCAAACTTTGACGCAAAATATTGTACAGTGTGATTAAAACCAAGTGATAATCAAGTGACCTGGGTAGTGCTCAATTTTTACTCCATGGAAAAAATTATTAGCATTAGCTGTCAATCCAGTGGCATGTATTTTCATGTCAAAATGTCATTTTATTTGTAAGTTGTAAATGTGTTTATATTAAGTTTACCACCCGAAATGGTTTTAACAGGCGAACACTATAAGTTTATTATCGAAGCATATATTCGATCAGGGGTACTTAAATACTTACTAAAATAAAATAATTATTATCCTAATTCGCACGCCCATGAACTTGGATGTCAAACTTTTCTTCCTTGAAATCAAATTTTGATGTCATTTAGGAAAATTGCGGGTCACGTGACTATCAGATTGTTTTGATCACTCTGTATTAATAATTTAATATTTACAGAATTTTTTTGTCATATAAGTTTTCAACTGAACTGAAATCGAATTTTACATTTTTTGACAAATCACAATACCTAGAGCATTTTTGACGTATTTTGATTTACTGGAAATTATAGTAGCCGTAGTGATTTCCAGAAATAACCACCGTGCTGATTTCCGGAAATCATCACCGTGCATCATTTTTGAAATCACTTGAAAATTATATATACATTATGAGTAGAATTGAAATATCAATAAATTTAATTATTAAAAGAATTACAATGATATATACAATTTTTGATAAATAATTTAAAGATGATGGGGATCCTTGAGCTGCTCGACCGACAGTTACGAGACTGCCATCATTTTCACTTCCTTATTGCTTGTAATTTCTCATTTCTCCTCTTCACTTCATAGTTTTCATAATTTGTGTAGGTGATGTTCACTGTCCTACTGTATATTATCTGATATTATATAGTTTAATTAACTGCTTAACGGAATTGTTTCCGCACAATAACCTTTGGAACGCAAAATATTTTGGGGATTGTAGCTTCCATTACTTGGTCGATTTCATAATTTGACTTCTAAAAAACCGAGAATAACTATTTTTAAAATGACATTTCTTTTTCAATTTTCAGCGTTTTCTATTTTTTTACTCACATAATTTAAATTAAAATTGTAAAGACAACAAACTTAGAGAAATAAAAGATGAGACAACCCTCTGCAAACCAAACAGAACACGAAGAGAACAAATCATCAATCATCAATATGTTGTAATTGTCAACTAACAATAAAACACATTATATTAGAACGTACCCAAATCACTCAATCAAGCACTATCAAACAAACAAGAAACAGTAGAAAACTTGTTAAAATTCATAAATGACACAAATATCAAATAAAATATAAATTTAACATGTAAATAATTTAATTAATCGGTCCTAATAGCCTAATATACTGAAGGACCATAATGGCATAAGAATTGTATAGAATATTTTATTGATTATTTAACATTTAAAGAGTGTAAAACATTGCATTCCATTTGTTTATCAAATTACTTAGTTTATGTTATGTATATATGTATTTAGCGCAACACCTTAATTAGGTAAATAAAATGTTAACAAAAGTCTTTAGTATATCTCATCAAAATTTGGGTAGCCTGTATAGAAAACAAATTCATCAATATATTTTGTGAATCTAAGAATAAGCTACCAAAATGTGGTTCTTCAATTCATGTAACCGGGGCACAAATAATTTATTTTTTACTGTATACCACCTTGTATAAATTATTTATATATAAAAAAGTGATCTACGCACTCTTCGGACGCTTAACATTCCTATTGTAAGTTGCATTATGTGTTAGATAGAAATTGAACTGTGTGATCTGTTTTGAAAATAAATGAATGCTTATTAATTTGGATTAGATATTATTTGTTACACCTTTCTCATTTTGTATGTGTCATATTTTAATTGCTTCTTGTGTGGTCTACAGACAATGAACATTTTTTACGGTTTAAATTTATTGTAAGGTGACAGTTATCCTTCAACTAAAGTGCAAAGTCAATGATCAGCGTAATTGTTCTATTATTATAATTCTTGACACGTAAGTGTGGACGGCATATATCACACGTTTTTAAATTTTATGTAAGAACGTTTAATACGAAAAACGCGATTTAAATTTAAATGCAACATGCGAAACGAAACAATTCTTTAAATAAAAGCTACATTATTTTTGTGAATAGCTTTGCGCAAGTTTTGCTTATTTTCTATCTTACCTAATGCCCGCACAACAAGGATTCTTTGAAGATTCTTTCATGTCTCTTAATTTTGAAAAAAATATCCTGGTAAGAATTACCTATCAAATAGAGGAGTCGCTAAATCTTCAATGAGCCTTGGGAAAGAACAATTTCGAATTAATTCATAGCTTCAACACAGTGAATTTCTTTTTTTTTCTAAATTTCAGAAGCATGAAAGAATCCTTGTGTGAACAGGGCTTAAGCATTATTTATTTTTCGAGACCGGGAATAGAATTTGATTCCCAATATAAATAGGAAAATAGAAATAGAAACGTCATATTGTCTCCCTAGGCCCTAGGGCAATAATTTGCATATTTTAATGTTATTGTTTGTTGTCATGTCATGACACTCCCGGGAGTAGAAGTAGATTCCTATGACATTAAAATAGTGCTGGAAACATCACATTTTCTGCCTAGGGGAATAGTGTGCAATATTATTGTTTGTTGTCATGATACTACATTGTTCTCACAAAGTTTTTTTTGGAAAACTAGTAACAATATCAAAATAAGGAAATATCCAAATATCAATGCCAGGTTCGTTCGTTTCGTTTTCAATATTACTTTGTCGTGAAAAAAAAATAGTACTACACACTACAGTACAACTCAGGAGAAAATGCTATTTACCATCTTAATAATTTATTATTATTAGTCCATTTTAAAATTTAAATATCTACTTGTTGCACCAAATTTTGGTAACAAATGTATTTGATGTGGTGTAGGTAAATCTTTCTGCACTTGTTTTGAATGATATGTAAATTTTATTTTGATTAGAATATCGTTCTAAAAATTACACATTATGTGCTACAATTTTTATTTTTCTGAACATCAAATCGTGACATTTTTTTGCAATCATGTAACAATAGGTTTAATATTTTAATAAATAGTCTAAAAATTGGTTTTTACAGTACAAAAAAGTACAAATTTGGTACCTACTACATATTTTGGTTAAATTATTTTAAAACCAAAATTTTAATGCTAGCGTAAAATTTAGAAAACAGTAAAAAATGGGTACCTACTAAAAATATACATACTAAATTTTGTGTTAGCCTGAACAACGTATATAATTAATTTCTAATAGTAGGTACTATGAATGGCTATATTAATTTAAAAATTTGTACTCCTAATTTTTCTGTTTATTATGACAGTTTATAAAATTAATGATCATCTCAAAATTGATAAGAATAAATCCATAGGCCTCTGTCAAGGTTAAATTTCTTCCACACCTAAGAGACCAACGCCTGCCTATCCCAGTATGTTACAATTACAACAAAATAACATTAGATAACATTGAACATAAACATATAGGTGCGAATAACTGGAATCTTGTTTTACGCAAGTTAATGTGCGTTGTAGACCATACATTCATATTGACATATTGTATTTAAATTTACAGCTGAATACCAGTATACGATGCATAGTTGCAGTTGCAATACACAATAGATAATTCAAAATATGAAGTATTTAATTATACATTGTTAACTGCAATTTATTTTTTCTATTTATTGTCATTCAAGAGTTAATGTCAGGGTTGTGAGATTCAAATTTTGTGCTACACTTTACTCTAACTCAAATAAAAAATATCATCTCAAAAATAAGTTTTAGGTACTTTAAGAAATATCAACACAAATTATTTTATACAAATTGATCTTTTGTTACAAATAAATTGTACATAATTCAATAATATAACTAATAGTTGTTATTTTTTATACAAGAGGATAAAATAATTTTGTCGATAAGAGGAGCGAGTGAATTACTTTTCTTGAGTCGATAATATAATTTTATCATCGTGTTTAAAATTCTATCGCTGATATTAAAGAAAAATATAAGAAAACTAATTTTAAAGTAAATTAATATTAAAACACAATTCCGGAGTTTGTTTATAATGTTTTTCATCCTACTTTTTTCACAGAGTGGATGCAGAAATGTGTGAAAAAGAATTTGAAAAAGAAATGTACAAAATTAAAGTTCTTTATCTACTTTTTTGCTGTTAAAGTTTTACTTTATCTACTTTAGTTTTACTTTATCTACCCTTGCGGTTAAAGTGATACTTTATCGACTCAAAATAGTCGAGCACTTTAACATCAGCTATGGAACAAATTTAGTTAAATACATATTTTTATTTTATTTTAAGTTGTGGTTTACGGTATGCCTTACCCTACCTATAATAATATTCACGATTCACGTAGTATTTTAAAGATACTAAATGCTAGAGGGCAGTCAGAATCTGTAAACAAAATTGGATTCAAATCCATAGGTACAGGGACGGCGCCAGCACAAAATATTTGGGTGGGTCAAACCCGGGCCAATACTTTTTTAGGTGAGCACATGTGAAATAATATATTGGGTTAAAAATTGCTTTTAATTATTTATTTAATATACCTAGAATAAATCTACGTAAGAAGAATTCATATTTAAATCTAGAATATTAAAAAAAAAAAACTAAGTAACAATTATACAGGTTGTTTCACATTTTCAGGATACAAATTTAACAGCATAGATACTACAAAATATACTCAACAAATCAAAGAGTTATGAAAATGTTTGATCATGATCTGATCACTGATCAGTACTCAACTCAGTACCTACATCATAATGTACAATGTAATAGGTATCTTTACCTTTTAATTTTTATTCTGAGGTTGTGAAACATACTTTATTAGGTACGATACCTATACACCGAGGCGGATTGGAACTTATCTTTTTAGCGGGCTTTAAAATAATCAGCCCCAATTGTACAAGCGCTGATGTTATAAACTAACGGCGCAGGCGAAACATTTCAAAAAATTGGATTTTAAAATTAATTTTCGTTTTTCAGGGATAGTCCAGGCAACGAATGCTCAAAAAAAGGTATAGAGGGAAATGCTTGGAACACAATTTTTGACTTCGTAACTTTGTTTGGACTAGTTAGGAGGTGAACATATTAAAAGTCCCCGCCCGTAGCCCTTAAGCCGAGGTGTGGCGGAGGGTTTGAAAGTCTCATTTTTCGGTTTTTTGCTTATATCTCGGAAGCTATGCATCCTGCCGACATGACCACTCTATACAAAATGAAAGCAATGAATTTGCAACAATTTAAGACCAACCGCAGCTCTGTACGTCCTTTAGTTTCCGAGATATGACACTTCTAAAATTAGCAATTTTTCCAAAAAAATGAAAGTTGAGAAATTTTAACTTTTTTCGTTATTTTTGTGTTTAATTAACTGTAACTTCTGAATGAATAAAAATATTGTCTTCCGGTTTCTTTCATTAAATTTCACGAGCATTTTTCTGTAAAATATGTTATTTTAAAAACTTTCTAGGGCGTTCATTAAGCCAAAATATCAATTTTTTTCCGACAGAAGTATTCAAATATTTTATGTTTATTGTGTTTAATGAGCTGTAACTTCTGAACGGATAAAGTTATCGACATCCGGTTTCTTGCATTAAATTTTACGACCATTTCTCCATAAGATGCAGTATCTTTTTTGGGTATTCATTAAGAAAAAACACCAAATGATGACCGAGAGAAAATTGAGAAATTTTTTATTTATTATAAAAACATTTGATATTTTGGCGCAATGAACACCTAAATTTTTTTAGAATAATGTATCTTATAGAGAAATGGTCGTAGAATGTAATAAAATCACCTGGAAGTCATTTTTTTATCCGTTGAACACAATAAATAATAAAAATTAAAAAATTTCTCAATTTTCTCTCAGAAAAACATTTGGTGTTTTGTCTTAATAAATACCCAAAAAAGATTTTAAAATACTGCATCTTATGGAGAAATGTTCGTAGAATTTAATGCAGGAAACCGGATGTCGATAACTTTATCCGTTCAGAAGTTACAGCTCATTAAACACAATAAACACAAAATATTTGAATACTTCTGTCGAAAAAAATTTGATATTTTGGCTTAATGAACGCCCTAAAAAAAAAAAAATAACGTATTTTATAGAGAAATGTTCCTGAAATTTAATGAAAGAAACCGGAAGACAATATTTTTATTCATTCAGAAGTTACAGTTAATTAAACACAAAAATAACGAAAAAAGTTAAAATTTCTCAACTTTCATTTTTTTGAAAAAATTGCTAATTTTAGAAGTGTCATATCTCGGAAACTAAAGGACGTACAGAGCTGCGGTTGGTCTTAAATTGTTGTATAGAGTGGTCATGTCGGCAGGACGCATAGCTTCCGAGATATAAGCAAAAAACCGAAAAATGAGACTTTCAAACCCTCCGCCACACCTCGGCTTAAGGGCTACGGGCGGGGACTTTTGATATGTTCACCTCCTAACTAGTCCAAACAAAGTTACGATGTCAAAAATTGTGTTCCAAGCATTTCCCTCTATACCTTTTCGTTGACTGGACTAGGAGTTCAGCGAATTTATTGACTAGAATGTTTAAATCTAAATTTTTTGCTAAATAATTTTTTATTGTTATTGGTAAATTTTCGTAAACACGGCGTTATGAAGGGTATGCCTGCCGGGCTGCTGCTTCATTATTATAATACAATAAATAATTTTGTAGTTTTTTTTAAATTTAAATTAATATTTAATAAATTCATTAATTATGTACTTGTAAAGCATTAATATTTAAAAAAAATACATTTAATTTTCTCAGATGGCTTAACAATGAAAACTTCATTTTATTATTTGGAATTGAGCGGGTGGGCCACAGGGTGGGCCCAGAACTTTTAGGATGGGTCGGGGCCCACCCAGGTCACCCTCTGGCGCCGTCCCTGTCTAGGTAGGTAAGTACCTATCTAATTCTGACACTATCGAATTTCGATTCGGCTATCCGAGCTTCCAGATTCAGATCCGTATATCTGAGATCCGGATACGACATAGGTAAGTGGCACTAGACATCATGTTCACTTCAAAAACGTTATCCTTAATTTTTGCAAATTTTCTTTCTGTATTTTGCTCTAATTAATTTTTCTTTAATGAGCATCCTGCTTTCAAATTTTAAAAGTGGCGTAAGATATAGTACAGAACAAATTTTAACCATGAACTGACTTTATTATTTACGACACTGAATTCAGCTATTATAAATTATCTATTTTACTACCCCATAAAACGATCACAGTTATTGTCTTACTTGTTATAGTTCCTAAGCAATATAATGTGTCCTTACGTATAAATAAGTTGTAAAAGTGCCTCTCAAATTTCATATATCCGGAAATGTTAAACTGAGAAACAATAACATTTAACATTTAACCAAAGTCCGCAGACAGGAAGTGAAATAAATTATAAACCTCAAGACCAGCTGACCACAAATCTAGTTTGCCCACGTGTTTTACAATAACAGAAGTCAGTTGTAAAGGTTTATGTTACATATGAGTGCCTACATTATTATAATATATGAATCTTTCTAAATGTAAAGACATGATATACGTAATACTTGTTGTAATAATCTTTTCACTTACCTACCGTTATTTCGGAAGAAACCCCTTTATATTAATCCTAATAATTATGAATGCCTTTTTCTTTTTTATATTCACAAACGCTTTGTTTATTTCGTAATTACGAGTATATTACAATACTAACTGATATACTTACTCATTATATTTTTTATAGTTTGCCGGTGTGTCCCATGTGACATCATGTAATGTGACATCACATCACATTATCAAACAATCAACTATAATTAATTATTATTAGTAGTTAATTAATTAATTATTTAATTAAAATGTGTTATGCAAATGAACTTGCATACTCGTTGAAACGAGACAGTTTTTTTTAATAAGTTCGAGACGAGATTACAATGTCGATATTCTCGAATCTCGACGTTTTGCGTCGAGATTTCTCGAATTTTAAATATTATTTACTTCATTCAACAATTTGTTAATATCGAAATTTGTATTTTTTTTCACCATTTCGCCTATTTTACGTGTTTTAGGGACATATTTATTTGTTGTTATAATCAAACTCAGCTAAATTGTCAAGTCAACCTGTCAACATAGATCTATAATTTTTGTGGCATTGACCATGTAAAATTAAATATTATATTAATATTTTTATAATTACATCAATCTGTAAAATAGTATTTATTTTATATTATGTTTAGATTCATACCATAATTATGAATTGAAACTAGGCTTAGTTCTAATTCTACACTGTTCGAAAAAGGAGCACTTTTTTTACCCTTATTAATGTTTATATATGACCAAGGTCAAAAACTAATCTTAGATAAGAGTAAATGAAAAAGAGCATTTAATTCAGTGCCCAAAAAAGAGTAAACAACAAAAAAACACTAAAATGAGTAAAGTATTATAACCCTTTAAAGTGTAACTTGTTTGAAACATTTATGGGTAAAAATGTACACTTTTTTAAGGTACTCTTTTAATCCTTTTGCAGTATTTTTTTAAACTTTAAAGAATATAAAAATACTCTTAATTGGAGCATTTCGTTTACTTTTTGTAATTATCCAGGAAGAAATAAATAAAGGAATGATATCGTCTTAATCTTCACTCTCTATAATTCATTTATTGAAATCTGTAAGTTTCAATAAATGAAATATAGAGTGAAGATTAAGAAGGATCATTCAATTATTTATTTCTTCTTAGATATTACAAAATTTTCTTCTTCGCTGGATTATCCAACTTTATTATTTAGTTTATGTTTGAAGATTATATTGTAATATTGCTAGAATTTCGGTTAAAATAAAAATTTATTAGATAAATTAAAAATATATTTATTAAACAAAATATTTACAGAACCATATACTTTTGGTTTCACTTTTCGTGTCAAACTTGGTGATGATGTTATCGGGCTGTCGTTACTTCATGTAGAATTTTCATAGAAAATCAACATTCTGTACACTGCACAAAAAAAAAAAAAAATTAATGTTGTTCAGTACAACGATTATTATCCACTTACAGAATTCATTGACGTTGTATCGGCCAAATATTCAACATTTTATAAACCGCTCACTAGCTCAGTTCACCTACAACAATAATTTTATTAATAAATAAATTTTAAAGAACATAAACATATTACCCAATTCTATGTTATCTTTCATAAATATTTCCTTCTAAATCGGTAGATGCCAAGCAATTTGAAATGTTTATTTTATCATAAACTGAAAATGAAAACATTATGTTGATTAATAAACTTTTCTATATACAACAAGAATGTGTTAAACAAAAATTCTCTTACCACAATGAAAACGAACGTAGTCTTCATAAAAAGTAATATTATTTATGTTTATCATCATCAATAAATTGGTGTTATTTTACCAAATTGTAGTGTTACGAGTGACAACATTTTGTCTTCTTTAATTATCCTGTTTTATGCACAAAATACTAACTATCCATACACCACATAATTCGAAGATACCAAATATTGAATGACGCGATCTCAACACACCAGACTGAACGTGTTCCAAAACCGCTGTTAAAAGTGTTAAAAATACTCTTTTTAAGGGCACTATTTCAAAGTTTACTATTAAAAGGATATAAATATACACATAAAAGATTACTACTACCTTAATTAGAGTAAATATAACTATTTTTGGTATACTTATTCATAATTTAATAAATTAAAGAGTACATTTAACTCATATAATATTATATTTAGTGCTACAATAAGAGTATTACATTTTTTATCGAAATTGTACCCTTACCCTTTGATATCACTTTTAAGATTAATGTTACCTTTAGTTTGGGTAAAAAATTACACTTTTAACATTAAAAATTGAATGACTTTTTCAAAAGGGTAATGCTAAATGCTCATATTTTGAACAGTGTAAGAACTTACCTATATGACTTAAGTAATAATATAAGTAATATTTACCAATAATTACGAATATTGTTTGTAAAAATAGTCGTGAAATCGTGACGAGATAACAATAATCAAGACGAGAAATAATCGAGACGAGATCAAGTTTTTCACATTCCAGACGAAAACTGAGTGAGATAATATCTTTATGTTTTATCCAACATGAACACCTCTCATAATAATGTAACAAGTGCGCAATATAGAATTTTAGAGGACGAATCTGTTTACGGTCGAGGCGCAAGCTAAGTCCTTAAATTAAAAGAGCCATCTACAACATTCATTTATTTAGTAACTATTCGAAATTATTTTAAGATACTACTTTAAAATCAAATTTTGAAAAACGTGGGAGATGAAACAATGAAATCAGTAAAATATAAATAACAGCTCATTGCTTAATAAATTAGACAACGTCTTATTAAAGGACAGGATCCGCTAAATAGTTATTTGTTTAACTAGGCAAAAAATATTAGATTTGCTGCCGCGGCTAGAGTTTCATAGACGAAGCGCAGCCGAGGCTATGAATTTAGCTTAGGCAGCAAATCTGTTTTTTGCAATGTTAAACACATTATTTTTTCGGCGATTGTTATTAATTAATATGAATTTAGTGATTATTTTAAATATATTGACAGGTATCGTAATCAAATTATGTTGCTATGTGTATATGTTGACAGTTGCTATGAAAAAACAAAATAGGTTAGGTATGTTGATGAATTTTATAAATGCTGCCTAGGCTTTTTTTACTATTTTTGCTGCCTAGGCAGCAAAAGTGACACTTTGCTGACTGTCAACTATCAAAAAACAGCACTTTTAATGTCAATCGCCGATAAATATTATTTTACGGACTCCAAATATGTAGTTCCCAAAGAAACGATAATTATGTTCCTACCTAAAATATAATATAAATATAATAAATTACCTACTAGTGGGTATAATTTGAGCAAAGTCTAGTGTTCAATCTTTTACTTTGCTTCATACAAAATCGTCATAGTAAGTAACAATATACAAAAATATTAAATTATAGTAGCCTGTACTAGAAATGGTAATTCAAACAAGTTATCTATTGAAACATGCAATATGCTTCATCATCTACGTTCACCACTCTTATCTTAACAATGCACCGTATAATATTGTCCGTTTTGCTCTAATTCATTTACAGGAATTCTACTAATATTGGTCATAAAAGATTGCTCAATAATATGTAATAGCTCCTGACTTCACTCTTAATTGTAAGAGCAAAAGGTCAGTGTGTTCCCACCTGCACACCGTGTGTCGTATATGCACATTATTATTATGTATGAATGTTTGTAGTCACTCACGTACGTGTGGTGCGTTAGATATTTTTATATGTCACCGCAAATCAGATCAGATTTTTTATTACAAGGAAATTTTATATAATCGTAGGTACTATGTGATCCAAGCAAGAACTGAATAATGTTCTCTTTATTTTTTCGTTTATCCCCAAAGATTAAAATAAGATTAGAAAAAAGAGTTTGTATAATATGACCGTATACTACAAAGGGATTTTATATCATTGCCCATTTTGGCTTTAAAGATGTACCTATACATAAAAATTAAGTTTACATTACAAAGATACAAATACGGAAATTTTAACTTTAACCATTTACAAAATGGCAATATTCTTTATTTACTAGTACAAGTTTTTAATTAAAATAAAACAGCAATTTCTGCTGTAGATGCTCTTTCAGCGCTTCAACACGTTTAAAAAAATTTCAAATGATTAAAAACTCTAGTAACAATGATTGACTGTAAATCCACGTTGTATTTTAGTCATATTTTTGTCATAATTAATTTAACGTTATATTTTGATGTCGCACAGACGTAATTCAAAAATAGACGTAATTTTTAGTCATATTTTAATGTTATATTTTGACGTCACTCAGATGTAGAATCTATGTTTATATAGACGTCTACCATAAACGTGGTTTTACCATCACGTTTGGACGTGACAATTAAATCATAATATGCGTCATATCTGACGTCGTATTTTGCTCTTGTGAAGACGTAGAATCTTCAAATTGTACTACTGGTAACAATCTATATGAACTATTTTGCAAATTGTCTAATGCGAAATTAATACAAAATTATTTGGATAATGATCTGAAATAATGTGCCCATTTACTTTCAAATAATTTTTCATCGCTTTTCTTATATTGACTGCTTGAGATACCCTATTTACAATTTTTGGTAAAGATAAAACTCCGGATCAAAGCATTTTTTAAATTTTGCCTAGATAATTATCAAATCTAAATGCACTTCATGTATCTAATATACCAAATAATGTTAGATTGGTCGAGCGGTTAGCAGCGTAGGACACCGTCCCGAAGATCCATATTCAAATCCAGGAAGATCCAAATAAAATAAAAATTTGTTGAGTTCTACGGATTCTACTTCTAATACAAACGAAGGAAGCGGAAGGAAGTTAAATTAAAAATACAAGTAAATCCGTACTCTACGTTTTTCAATTTAATTGCATAAAAACCGTCATATATTTTCATCAGATTAAATACATCATCTTCATAATATGTCAATTTGACGTCGATTAAAGACGTTACACAGCTACTCGCTAAGACGTTGTCAAGACTGTCAGAGACGAACTTTATGACGTCGATACAATATTGTTTTCTGGTATTTGATGTTACTTGGGACTTTCTTATATGTATTTTAGGTTTCTTCTGGAATACAAAAAAAATAGTTATTTGTATACCCATAGACTGTAAGATATAATTATTTTTTTGACAGTTGCGCAAAAATTAATTTTTAGGTAGGTGTATGTCAAATGTAATCACATATAAACCTATGTACCAATATTTAGGTTCAGGGTAGCACAAACACAAAAATTTTGTGTTTTAAGTTCAAATACACATTTTGAAGATAGGAAAGTACAAAATGGAAGTTATCCAAATTTTCCGCTTTCAATAATATGCTGTTGTTTTTTTTCTTCATTTTTGATATTAATACGGTCCGTAATTTTTCTAAAACTTACTGTGTTGTTCGTTTCTAAAATAGACTATCTATAAATAAAATATAAATTTAATTTTGTAATAATTTATGTTTTGAACGAAGGTATGTCAATTCTAACCTTGATCTTAGAAACTGCTTACTGAAATGGAAATATTTATATTTATTTGCATTTAGGGCGTTGGACTTAATGCTTATTCTTGTTATAATACTAATTATTATAATTAAGTGTTAGATTGTCAATTTAAGTAGAATAAAACAGGCATGTACAATTATTTATTAATAAGCGTGGGAAGAATAAGAATACATATCGTACCTATTTATTTAGAAAGATATATCAACTGATTTAGTTCGGAACTACGTTATTATGGTTTTAAATACTGTCATATTTATTACTGGACATATAATATAAACATACTCTACTGACAAATCACTATAAAATAAAATTTATTTAAATATACATTAAAATTTTATCCAAATTTTGATTATGTTAGAATATTTAATAGCTGAATTCATAAAAAAATACAATGAGGAGTGAGTCCAAATTCTATAAAAAAAAATCTGACGTGGACACCACATGACTTCCTTGTACGCCTATTAAACTGTTCATA
The DNA here is from genome assembly GCA_947534325.1 of Agonum fuliginosum. NCBI lineage: Eukaryota > Metazoa > Arthropoda > Insecta > Coleoptera > Carabidae > Agonum > Agonum fuliginosum. Next base: position 6,274,779 of record OX384043.1, read on the forward strand.
CTTTTCTTAATAACTAAAATGTAGAATTATATTATACAAATATATTAATATATAAGTACTGCTACTATACTCACAAATCTATTTTAGTCATTTTATTTAAACTGCAGAAGAAGATATAAAGCATATTTTACTAGTGTCACTGTACTGTCATAATCATTTAAATTTTACGTAGTAACAAATGTTAATCGATTATGGACTACAAGATACCGAAATACTATAAATTATAAATATATACTTTAATTATTTTTAAATGATAGCAGATACAAAAATATTTATAAAATACCGATTGTAGGTAATAATCACATAATCTTTCATTTAAAATAAAAAAAATTGTCTTAAATTAAATATTTATCGAAATATTTTTAAAAAGTACTACTTCCGGTTTGTAGACTGAAACCAAAAATAGGAGGTGCACAACTAGATGCTATAACAGTCCTAAATACAAAATTTCAACTTTCTACGTCTAACCGTATTTGAGTTATGCGACACACATACGTCCGTCCGTACGTACGTACTGACGTCACGTCGAAACTAGTCATAATGGATTCAGAAAAGGTCAAAACGGATATTTCCGTCAAAATCTGAGAACCGAAATTTTTCGCGATTACAATACTTCCTTACTTCGTACAAGGAAGTAAAAATATAACTTTGTGATGTTTAAGAACCACTGGGTTACAAAAATATTTTCTTCTACAATCGGATGTCCCTTTTATTTTTCTGTAACTTTGAATTACAGTTTTTAAATTGTATATTATAAAAATTATTTAGGTAAAGTTGCTCGTGTCTCTGTAACACCCGTATATATAACGGGCCTTTTCTTGACGTTCATACCTGTCAGGCGATTATATTTTATCGTCCTTGCCCTTGGACATTTAAATTGCATAATTTAAATAATTTTAAAATGATTAAAAAATTGTTATAGAAATTTGTCAGAAATTAATTAAATATGCTGCAATTTTGAGTGCAAAAAACTCATTTAGTCTCATGCAAATAAAATTCAATCAATCATGAAACAGTTAGGAATGATTCATCAAATTTTGCAAGAAAATAGTAGAAATTTTCGCTTTAGGTTAAAAAACTCTAATTCTATTACAAATTCCTACACCAAATTAAAAATTAGTTCATTTAGATTCAAATCGCCTGAAGCTTTCATGAATTATTCAATGAATCTGATAATGACGCATTTGATTTCTTGATCCTTATTTTATAATTGATGACATGAACATTTTTAATTATGGTGATTAGTAGAGTTGTGAACTGCTTTTGATAAATCATTTTAATTCTATAAATAAATTACGGAACTAAATTTCTGCAAAAAACGGATGTAAAATAAAAGTTATGGATAGGTTTTTCCTGTTTTAGAAATGAATGGTAGTTTTTGAGAGTAGTATCATTGATAAAAATAATTTTACGTCATTTAAAGGGCCTGATTCAGGATCTAGTTTAGTCATAGTTTAAATAATTTATCGTTTGCTTAATTATATACATGTTGGTTGTAGGTCGATTTAAATTTTAGTAATGGTTAAAAATAACTTTTGAATATTTTAAAACAGTATTCATATATCATAAATAATATAGTTTCCAATTATTTTGATTAGGTATGTAAATCAGGGTCGTTGACAATGTTAGAACAATAGCTGAGTCTGACGTAGGTATATGGCCGTATCCAGGAAGGTGGTGGTGAGGGTTGGGTGTCAAACTCCTCCTGAAATTTTCAACGATAAAATCACTTATATTATTATTTAAGTACATATTATTCAAAAATTATTCGTATAAGACCGCGCTCCCACTGCGACGCTTGCTTATATTGTTCAATTTTAAACTTTATTTAGATAATAATAAATTAAAAATAAAATTTTATTTTATATAAATACATAAACTAGGTAAAAAATTTAACAATATTTTGTTGCATAATCACTAGATGTACTATCGGAGTAATAAGTATAGTCACTCGGATGTAAAGTTGAATAACTTGTTTAAAAATAATCCAAAAAATTTAAATAAAACTTTATACTAAAGTATGCACATTTCTACGTTATTGTATAGAATTTAAAAATTTTAAATGTTTATGTGTAGAAATAACAAAAATTTATAGCAAAAATGAGCTATGATTTTGACACATTTTAGAAACTGTTAACTTTAATGACGTCTACTGTCAATATACAACATGCAAAAAAATTCAAATTTTGGCATAGTATAGTTACAACTTAGTTAAGTTATTTGCTACTGTAATTTTTTTAAATATTTATATTTTGTTTATAATAATAAAATAAGTGAACATGTTACTGGTAATCTTATAAGATTCAAATTTAGGTTAGCGATGCCTTATATAATTATAAAAAAGATTTGTTTATAATTTTTATTTAAAAATGATTACTTGAATTTTAATAAATTTTTTTCGTAAATTTATGAATCCTGAGGTATCACTTTTTCAGAAAACAATTATTATAATTCATATAATAAGTTTAAAATAAAAATGATTAACAATTCTTTTTTGTAATTATATAAGGCATCGGTAACCTGAATTTGAATCTTATAAGATTACCAGTAACAAAGATATTACATGTTCACTTATTTTATTATTATAAACAAAATATAATTTAAAAAAAAAATTACAGTAGCAAATAACTTAACTAAGCTTATAATACTATAAGATACCAAAATTTGAATTTTTTTGCATGATGTATATTGACAGTAGACGTCATTAAAGTTAACAGTTTCTAAAATGTGTCAAAATCATAGCTCATTTTTGCTATAAATTTTTGTTATTTCTACACATATACATTTAAAAATTTGAAATTCTATACAATAACGTAGAAATATGCATACTTTAGTATAAAGTTATATTTAAATTTTTTTGATTATTTTTAAACAAGTTATTCAACTTTACATCCGAGTGACTATACTTATTACTCCGATAGTAGATGCGTTGATTTTGATTGAACTTGTAGATACGTTCCTGTTATAGGTTCGTGTTCTTGTTAGTTGTGTTGAGACGATTAGTTAACTAAACATTGAAAATGTAATATATTTTTCGTTTCTTATTTTTTATAAAGCAAATAAATACCTATATTTTCTACTTTCGTTAGGTAATACACACTTTATTTTACAAATTTTCGCTGCAAGTTTCTAAAACTTTTCACCCAGTGTGCACTATTTACACTGCGTTTGTTCTGATTGGTCTAAATATTAAAAATCTTGTTGTTTCATTGGTTATTAAAATATAAAGGAAATAAACGAAATTATTTTAAAATAACTTTAAAATAAAATTTTGAAAAACGTAGGCGGTGAAACAATGAAAATCAGTGCAAATAATCCTATAAAATGTAAATAGTTAATTGCATAGGTTATAGGTTACGTTATTTCAAAGGACTGGATCTCCTAAAATAATATTTTGCGGATGCAAAACAGTTCGCAAAGTAACGATTATATAGAGCATGTGCTAAAAAAATATTTCATAATCCGCTATTATTAAAAAAAATCTGACGTGGACACCACATGACTTCCTTGTACGCCTTGTTTGTTTATACTTTTCTTAATAACTAAAATGTAGAATATAAATAAAGCATATTTTACTATTGTCACTGTCATGTCATAAACATTTAAATTTTACGTAGTAACAAATGTTAATCGATCATGGACTACAAGATACCGAAATACTAAATTATAAGTGTATACTTTAATTATTCTTAAATGATACCAGATACAAAAATATTTATAAAATACCGATTGTAGGTAATAATCACATAATCTTTCATTTAAAATAAAAAAATTTGTCTTAAATTAAATATTTATCGAAATTTTTTAAAAATTTACTACTTCCGGTTTGTAGATTGAAACCAAAAATAGGAGGTGCACAACTAGATGCTATAACAGTCCTAAATACAAAATTTCAACTTTCTACGTCTAACCGTATTTGAGTTATGCGACATACATACGTACGCCCGTAAGTACGTACGTACGTACGTACGTACAGACGTCACGACGAAACTAGTCATAATGGATTCAGAAAGGGTCAAAACGGATATTTCCATCAAAATCTGAAAACCGAAATTTTTCGCGATTACAATACTTCCTTATTACTCCGTACAAGGAAGTAATAAGCGCCATACGCTGATAATGATATTTAATTTTACATTTTCAATATTTATGTATGAGTAGGTATGCCAATTTATATTAAACAAATGCACCAATTATAACTGTAGCAAATAATTACCATGAGTAACATACAAACAATGTACTCCAGATCATAACTGCGTGTCTGTGATTCATCTGATCAATCATAATTAATGAAATCACACATCACTTATAAGAACAATATACTCACGTGACACTTACCTCGAACCCGTGGACAGTACACATTAAACAAATGCCAATCGCTGGTCTGGATCGTAGCTCAATTGTCACCTCAAGAGCATGTCGAGTAACCTATAACAAGAATTATAAATATTTATATTGGTAGATACGAATCTGGATTTATTAATTCTGTGTGGTGTGAAATCGCTACGACATTATCTTTGTAATAAAGTTTACAGTAGCGCATAGCGCCATTGTAAATTTACTATATATTTTATTGTTTACCATTCAACAGATTTTTTATAAACTAATAAATGAAACATATTTTTTAATTAATAATTGATTTTGATAGTTTATTGAATACGCTTATATTGGCAAACGAAAAAGTTTGGATTGGTAAATGTTTTACTTATTACAAAATAAGAAGGCGATTTGTACAAATTTCAAGTTTTTTTTTCAACTTTTTAAATAAAATTTTAACATTTAAATAGAGGAAATTTCAATTTAAAAAAATCTGACGTGGCCATCACTAGACCTCCCGCCTTGACACTGTAATATGTGAATTTGGATTTGGTTAGGCTACTTTTTGTAATTTTTGTTATAGTTCTTCAAGCAAAGTACCGATTCCTATTTGCATTGAAATCAAATTAGCTCTTTGTAGATTAATTTTTTATTTTATTATTACCTTATATCCAGTTATAATAATAATAATGAATCGATGATACTTCTTGACTGAATACGTTTAATGGAAGGATGAAAACTTAATGGAATTCAGTCAGTTTTTAATTTATTATATTTCGGCTCATATAGGTTCTAAGTTTTAATAATATATTTATATTTAAAAATGGTGTCACAAAAAATTCAGAAACTGTGTATACGTCTGTTCATCTATCACATTGACATTTCATTTTTGTTTTTAAATTTTGTTCCAATATTATGATTTACAAATCGTGGTAGGTAAAATTACAAATTTTTGAAAATTAATTTTCCTTTATTGGTAAGAGATATAGAAACGATGTTAAATAAATATTGTAAAAGATAATTTGTTCTTTCAAATGTCGAATGACAAATTGTAACTATTGCAGTATTTCCTATATTTTTTGCAAAAAATTTTAAAATGCTTCAAGAAAATACCATTTCCGGTTGGCAGATTTTTACCAAAATCTTATCAGCTCTTCATTAACATATATAAATGTATATTGCAAAATATTAGAATTTTATGTTCAGTAGAATTTGAGATAATGAATCAGAACGAAAGACTATAGTAGGCGCACATACAGACTTCCATACATACACACACACAGACACACACACACACATACACACACACACACACACACACACACACACACACACACACACACACACACACACACACACACACACACACACACACACACACACACACACACACACACACACACACACACACACACACACACACACACACACACACACACACACACACACACACACACACACACACACACACACACACACACACACACACACACACACACACACACACACACACACACACACACACACACACACACACACACACACACACACACACACACACACACACACACACACACACACACACACACACACACACACACACACACACACACACACACACACACACACACACACACACACACACACACACACACACACACACACACACACACACACACACACACACACACACACACACACACACACACACACACACACACACACACACACACACACACACACACACACACACACACACACACACACACACACACACACACACACACACACACACACACACACACACACACACACACACACACACACACACACACACACACACACACACACACACACACACACACACAGACACACAGACATCATCGTGAAAATAGTCAAAATAGGTTCTAAAGGTGCTAAAACGTGCTTATTGACAAAAATCTCGACATCGAATTTTTTCACGATCCCTATACCTCTCTAGGCGAGAGGTAAAAAGGTGCAATGTTCATGATTCATGAATGACTATAGGTACTTTTAGGTGGTATCAAGAGAAAAGGTCCCCAGCATAACGTCCCCAAACATGAATGTCGCCACGCAAAAGGTACCCTCACAATTGGTCCCCGGCAAAAGTCCCCAGCAAAACGTTCCCGGCAAAATGTCCCCACGGAAAAGGTCTCCATGCAAAAATGTCTACATACAAAAGGTTCCCAGCAAAATGTCCCCATGCAATTTATTTTTACAGTTTCGTAAAGGACATATTTTTGGTATCCTGCTAATTAATCGCAAGAAAAACCGTTAATGTGGGACTCATATAAAGGATATTAGGTTCTTTATTTAGTTCAGTTCAATCAGAGTTACTACCAAAATCGAGTATGTGGGACTCAAGAAGGGTATAAGGTTAATTATTGAGTTCAGTTAAATTAGAATTTGTACAAAAACCGACTATGTGGGATTCAAGAAGGGTTTTAAGTTTTTTATTTAGTTTAGTTCAATCAGAGAAGAGTATAAGGTTCTTTATTTCGTTCAGGTCAGAATTTACACCACCAACACCGAGTATGTGGGACTCAAGAAAGGTATAAGGTTCTTTATTTAGTTCAGTTCAATCACACTTTCACACTAAAGTAGCATATTGTATTGAAACAACATAATTGAAATTAATTGCATAGGGACCTTTTCCGTGGGACGTTTTTCTTCGGACATTTTGCCGGGGACGTTTTGCTGGAAATGTTTTTCCGGAGACCAATTGCGAGGGGACCTTTTGCGTGGGGATATTCGTGTTTGGAGACGTTTTACTGGGGACATTTTGCCGAAGACGTTTTGCTGGGGACCCTTTCTCCGTGAATCACAGTTAGGTACATTATTTTACTTACAATGAGGCGAGTGAGGTTATGTAGTTCCTTTTTAAACAGTTTTTAAAGTTTCAAGATTAAAGTTGTAATTTCATTTTATTATAAGTTGAAATTTCAAGGAAATAGTTACAACGAATTTAAAAGTTTACGATACGAGTCATGGCGAGTGTCATAATTAATACGACCGTATTAAAATAGGCATTATACACAAGTTGTACATACATACACTATGTTTTCTACTCCCATGCTTTAATATTTAAAAAAATTTACTTGGTTCCGAAATAAAAATTTGTGTCGAAATGAATGTGTCAGTATGCAGATGACGAATATAAAATAACAAAATTATGGCATGCGGGAGTACAAAAAGTTAATTATTTGATATTTCAGTTTTTGACTTATAATGTTTATTTCTATAGGAATGTTGAATCTAGCTAAATAATATCTAAAATAAAATTGAATTGTTTTCAATCAATTTATTTTTGTCTGGACCCTAATTTTATTTTGACTGATTTACTTGAACTGAAGTGATACTCGTATGCCGTGTAAAGTTATTGATAAAATATAGTAAAATAGCAGAAAAAGAAGTGTTAATTATTACTTTATTGTTTTTAAGGTTTAGGTTTTAAAAAATATTTCCCTAATAATAAGTCCCTGATAAAAAGGCAGTAAAATCAATGTCGTTGTCACGTATAATAATTTCTACACAATCAAGCCTTACATGTGTATTTGTTTGTAATGTCAACTTGTATTAAAAATAAAACGAATGAATTAATTGGGGTACAACGTACAACTTACAACAGACATGTAGAATGTCACGTTGTTTTCTTAGAACTAAAAACAGTACAGTAGGTGAATGGTGATACTCGTACTGATAAAGAACAAGAATTTGAGAGGGGAATTTATCAAGGAAATCATTTTTCAGGATTTCCTTGTTATGGAATTTCTTTCTTATTTAACCAATAATTTTGTAATATCTAATAATTATAGTCATATTCAAATTAAGTACATACCTTTCATATAATGACACCAATACAAATTACTAATTTAAATTTACAATGAACAAATAGTACAAAACAGCAGAAATATTAAAGTAGCGGAATATTACATTAAATATTATACATTTTTATGTAAATTTGGCAAACATTACCTATCAAGTGGTTACATTTATTCGTATTGATATAGTTTTTTTTACCACGTTTTTATTAACTCGCCTTCTTGGTATGTCTGTTTGGTACAAATTTTGCAATTGATTTTAAACTAACTTCCCGATGAGCTAGATACTCAAAACTTTATGCATAGTCCAGAACTGGATGACAATGCAATATAAAGGGATCGCGATGTCAATCCGCCATCTTGAAACAAAATGGCGGCTAGTTATCTCAAACTTTAGTGCACCGATTGCGTTCAAATTTGATTCAATAATAGCTAAGGATCTAACTTATGATATAGACATTAAAATGTCAGTCCGTCATCTTGAAATAAAATGGCGGACAGATATCTTCAAATGTACTGCAACGATTGAGTTCTAATTTGGTTGGTATAGTAATTTATGTAGTTCAGACTGTCTTGAAACATAGGTAGGTATATTAAAATGTTAGTCCGCCATCTTGAAACAAAATGGCGGCTAGCTATTTCAAAATGTACTGCACCGATCGGGTTCAAATTTAGTACAGTATTAGTTAAAGATCTAAACATATAGGCAAATAACCATGTCAGTCCACCATCTTGAAACAAAATGGCGGCCAGGTATCTCAAAACTTACTTAACTAATTCACATGATTTGATTAACGTTATTTAGTTACATAAAAATTTCACACACACACACACAAGACTAAAAAGCAAAAAATTATTATTTGACTAAGTTTTTTTTAGGTACCACGTTTTTAACATGAAGTATAAAGTATAAAATAATTAGATTTAAAAGGGGACGCATGCAATATATAATAGTAAAGGAGTGTAGAGAGTATAGCTGACGTTGAGAAAACTCATACAACAGTCCATAATCATTTGCAGTTCAATAAAATTGTGTGACTTAGGTGAATTATTCATGCATCAATTATCTATTGCATGCGCCATACGTTTTTCATTTTAAATCGAATTATTTTATACTTTTTAGTCTGTTTTAAAAACGTGGTATATTACAAAAAAAAAAAATTACAATAATTTTTAAACTAGGGTTATAACGCTGCTATAAATACAAAGAATATCTTTTTTACCTGTTATACCCGCCAGATACTTATAAGGGAGATTTTTATTTTTTCATGTAATACCTCTACCTACTTGAGAATTTTATTGAAGCTCGAATTAGGTTCCTTTTACAACTTATTTTAGTTTTCCCAGAGATTTGAATGGAATTAATTGAACTTTTACGATTGATGTCAAAATTGCTATACTGAAATTTTCTAAAAATTATAGGAAAGCGAGAAGAGTGAGAGTTAAGGGCCGTAGCCAGGTTATGTTTCAAGGAAGGGTCAAACATTTTGTAGAAAGAGTTTTTACTGGCACTGCTTTGCTACTAATCACAAAGAATAGGGTAGTTTACCATAGTAGCAAATTAGCAATCCAGTCAATTATATTGAAAGGAGACCCCAGTAATAAGTTATTACCATGAAAAAAGTTTTCAAAAAGTTAATAGTTCTTTAAATATTTGAGATTTTACGTATCGTACATCTACGTCACAGTAATGCGTTCTCTCTCAAGCTCTCTCTCTCACACATCTATCCTATTCTGAATTATTGCAACGTGTATGCCGTCTATCTTTGTTCAACGTAGTGTCTCTTTATCTATGAACTGTCATGCACTGTCATGTAAAGTAATGTACTTTAAAAATTAATCACAAGAAATTAAATTTATTTATAACGATTTCTGCAAAATAAAGTTACACGTTAGGGACTTTGCTTCGTTGAGTCTTCGATATTAGCCGTAAAATATAAATACAAACCATAGGGACAGACAAACGATATAATTGTCAAAATATTTAACCAATTTGACATTTTATAATATATTTCGTAGATATCGTGGATCCGTTATCATTCCAATCAATGTCATTAATTGAAGTAACAAAAATTAAATTAAATTGTTTGATAATTCCAATGTACCTTGCCCGAATTTTGTAGTAAAATATGTGCAGTTTAGCGCGCTAGCATAAAATCATAGTTTTTTTTCTAAATCTGTAGGTAATGAAAATTGATAAGCTTTGCCCGAATACTCCCATTGCAAGTTATGTTGAATGACATAGGTCTGCGAATCATATAAGTGGTACTAAAACTCAGGATCAAATATTTGAAGATAAATTTATAAATTATATATCTACATAATATATTTTCACGTGTATTCTTAGTTCTTACATACAGTAATAAAGAAACTACCAAATTCTATTTTATATTTTGTAACATTTAAAAACAGTTGATTTTACATGAGTACATTTTAATTCCAGCCCCATTGTTTGAGAAGATTTTCAGTTGTACATCTACGTCACACAAACTTTAAAAATTAATTACAGCTTTATTAAGAACAATTAAGGCTTATCAGTACTCTCAATCGCTTTCAAATAACATGAAGTTTCAATAAAAAATTTAAAAAAAAATGGTAAACTACCCTATTGGCCTTAAATATTATAAGTTGACATATTCAAATAATATGGTTCAACACAACAAGTTGGTAAACAGTGCAAAGGTTGAAAGTTGCAAGTCAACTGAGTCAATTATTTGTGACTAGTTTAGTCTACATCTTTAGTTTTATCCGGTCCTGATGATGGTGTTTTAAAATACCGAAACCGGTCGACTTTAATAATTCTAATAAAGTCAATAAATAAATGAGAAGGGACTACTCCTAGAGTTTTATTTTCTACATCCTTCCTATAGTATGTTTACTTAAAGAAAGAAAGAAGTTTATGCATATCCCTTGTTATAATTTTACAAAAATTAAAAATATTAAGTTCCCAAACTCACATCCCTATAACAAACTCAAGGAATGGTACTCAGATATAAATAATAACAATTGTTTAATAGATATTTATACACCAAGTGAGATACATGAATGTTTATTCAAGAGAAGAAAGTTTAGCCCGAAGAGCGAGTGGGATAATTTCTTCGAGTGAATAAACATTCGTATCTCACGTGGTTTATACAATATTTTATTCAATTTTGACGAAATTATTTCAAATATATGAATTATAAATTTATTTTGACATAACAAAAAAAAATCAAAGTAGTAAAGTAGTAGTCAGTGGCAAGTTGTCATTGTTTTTATGCATTTTTGACGAAATAATGACATCAGAGTGATTTAAAAATGTTTTGAGTGATTTAAAAAGTTTTAATTCAATGTGAATAAACAGTTGTTTAAAATTCTTGCTATGGAGTTAATAATTGCAGTTTAAAACTTCAAAATTGAATAAAAAAATTAATCATTTGACACTGTTATTGGCAACTTGGCAACAATCTCACTAGGCATAATAGAAGATCATCAAATAAATATGAAAATGAGATGTGTCTTTATTTTAAATTTAATAATAAATCGAGCAATATTTAAATATTGCAATATGATATTACTAATTTTAAACATGTGTCAAATAAATTTTAATTCTAGGTACAGGCACTAAATTAATACTATAAATTACACTTAAATATTTATTTCAGGATAACTATTAATCATTCTTAAATGTCATAATTAGTGAGTGATGTTTTTTGCAAATAATAATTGCTAATTTTCTGCTGATTAGCAAGCATTACTGCATTTATAAATGTAAATTGGATGGATTTTATCCATACATAAGTAATAACACACATTGATTCGCATAAATTAAAATATTAATTGATAAAATGAAAGCTAGTATTACTTTAATACAAGTATAATAAGATCAATGAAAACATTGAGAATCAATCTATCATACCTAACGATCAATCAAATTAATAAACTGCTAGATTTATAGTGGATAAATAACTTATTTGACATTTTGTAATTACTGTTGCAATTGTATATGAATATTTAATTTAATGGTTAAACATAGACTGTTGATATTCAAATTTAAATTGACTATTTGTCATATTTATGAGAAAAATAATAGTTAACGAGTATATGGGGTAATATTTAAAATTTAAACATTTTCAATTTGTAAGTAATAGTACCAATTACTTTCAGTCACAAACAAAAAATTGTGTTGGTACAGAAATAATGCATTTCTCCATTAGAATTATAGCTCACACAAAATAAGCTGACATTAAAAAATAGTGTGGACTTTTATATAACGAACAGAAACAGATTCAGAAAGAGCCTTTTTCATAAATCTAAATACTCTAATCTCTAATGCATGTTAAATTATAATAAAATATTCTTATTAGTAAGTAGATTGTAGTACATAGCTAGAATGTGACTAATAGGGTGATTCACAACTTCGTGCATATATTTAATGGCATTTATACAGTGAGTTTGTTTTAACGTGAAACATGGAGTTTATCAAATTTATATGGTTACGAATTTGACAGCAATATATTAGAGCGTTGAGCGTTCTTTTTAAAGGGAAACATATAGGAAATCAATTTGAATTTGTTAATTGATGTCACACTGCTGCTATCTGGAAATACGATTTATACTTTGAACAATTAAAAGTTTATGTTGAAAGCGTCTCTTGGAACTATTGCAGCTAGCAGCTGCCCAAATATCTTAGGTATATTGTTCAAGAATAATACAATTAAATTGATTCCTTATGTTTCATTTTAAAAAGAACGCTCTAATACATATTGCTGTCAAAGTCGTAAACATGGATATGAAAAATCCCATGTTTCACGTTAAAATAAACTCACTGTATTACGCAACTTGCTGATTATGGAGCAAAAAGAATTTCTTCAAAATTCGTAAATTTAAGGGCACTTTTTGCAAGAAGCACATGTTTGAAACCACTGGCTTTTTGATTGTATAATGGATCTGATTAATGAATGGAATAAAATGTGTACCAAAACTGTTTGATTAAAAAACCTGGAAACTATAATAAAATTGCGAATTTTGAATTTTTGAGCGAAGAATTATTTATGTTTTTACCTCTCGCCTAGAGAGGTATAGGGATCGTGAAAAAATTCGATGTCGAGATTTTTGTCAATTAGCACGTTTTAGCACCTTTAGAACCTATTTTGACTATTTTCACGATGATGTCTGTGTGTGTGTGTGTGTGTGTGTATGTGTGTGTGTATGAAAGTCTGTATGTACGCCTACTATAGCCTTTCGTCCCGGTTCATTATCTCAAATTCTACTGAACATAAAATTCTAATATTTTGCATTATACAATTATATATGTTAATGAAGAGCTGAAAAGATTTTGGTAAAAATCCACCAACCGGAAATGGTACTTTTCTTGTAGCACTATAACATTTTTTGCAAAAATTGTATAAAATAATGCGATTGTTACAATTTGACATACCACACATGAAAGAAGAAATTACATTGTACAATATTTAATCTTATTTGTTTCTATATCTTTAACCAATAAAGAAATATATTTTTTTTAAATATATAATTTTACCTACCACGATTTGTGAATCCCGAAATAGAAATAAAATTGTCAATGTGACAGATAAACAGATGTCTGTGGCAAGGAGGTTTCTCTGTGGTGTAGGGCATGTGTAGAGTGTTGTGTAGAATTTTGAAATGTTGGATATAGTATAGATATTAAATGGACATAGTATAGTATTATGTAAATATGGTATTTATAAAATAAAATTATATATTTAACTAAGAGCTTATTAGATTTGTGAAATATATAATTTATTACCTAATTAAAGCTTAATATTTGATTTGGTTAAATACGAGGTTAAATAATAATACTTCAATGTCAAGGCGAGAGGTATTGTAACGGCCACGTCAGATTTTTTAAAATTATATAATCGTCCTGTAATTGGTATTTTATTCGGTAGGATTGATTTTCAATAAACAAATATATAAATAATTTAACACTTTTTGCATTAATATACTATTTTATTCTAGTCTTTAATGAAAGTAGGTATACCTCTACATATTACATACCTAAATTAAAATAATTAAATTAACAGAAATTATTCATGTCCCTACATAGTACATTATTTACAATAAAATAAAAGTTTATTACAAATTACCTATATTTTCCACTACGTTATACAGGGTGCGGCACAAAGGTCTGATGGTTTTAAAAAAATCATAAAATCGGTAATTTTTACTCAAAAACAAATTTATTTACGGATTCGGGTTCGCAATGAAATAGTATTTGTTACAATTAAGTGTGGAAAATCTCATCAGTCATGTGGTGACCGTTTTTGACGATGCATTGCTGGAGGCGTTCTTGGAAGTTGTAGACTCTCTCCAACATCGCTTCCTTAACTTGGGCGACTTCCACGCGAATTGTCTCCTTCAACTCGTCCAGGGTTCGGGGCTTGTGGACGACGGGTATAGAGAGATTTTGTTAAACAGTTAACCCATTGACTGATTATTTATGTAAAACTCGCATTTTTAGTAATTTTTAGAAATTATTTAACAAAATACGACAAGGTTATTTTGTAAATTTCATTCTTTAGCCATGTAAGCACAATCTATAAGTCTATCATTATAAAATATGAGGTCATCGATTTCAAAACCAAAGTCACAAAATGATTTATTGTAAAAGGCTTTTTTGCTAGCAAGAGATGGGCCTTAATATCAAATATTTTAAAATTGAACTTTTAGAGATGAATAACATGTGCACAAGCACAATTAAAACAAGACCCGAACTCTGGATCATAGACTAAGTTACTGGACGAGTTGAAGGAGGCAATTCGCGTGGAAGTCGAACAAGTTGAGGAAGAGTCTACGCTAACTTCCAAGATAGCCTCCAGCAATGCATCGTCAAAACGGTCACCACATAACTGATGTGATTTTTCACACTTAATTGTCACAAATGCTATTTCATTGCGAACCCGAATCCGTAAATAAATTTGTTTTTGAGTAAAAATTACCGATTTTATAAAAAAACTATCCGTCCTTTGTGCGTTGTGCCGCACCCTGTATATTACTTACTACTACTCATAATAGGTATATTTTTCTCATATAACTCGTAGAACCAAAATATTCAGAATGGGTGACTCTTATAATAATGAAAGCATCACAATATTAATCACATATCTACGTCGTAAGAACGTTTTTTAAACGTAGTCTCTGCCCCAAAATACTTTTTAGAAGACTGGATTTTAACTAGTTTATAAATTATTATATGCATGACAACTATGTATTTTTTTGTTTTGTGTTGTTTACTGTTTTGTCAATTTCTGAGGAAGATGACCGTGCAGTGAATTGAAACGTTGAGTTTAAATAAACATTGCTATCAAAAAAATGTTTTATTATAAATTTTATCATAACGGTTTCGTTCACTCATGTCCATTATATTCTATAGTTAATGTTCCCTTCTACAGAAAATAACATTATGTTTGAAGAGCGTATTTTGTACATACATTCAGTAAATGATAATTGCATATTTTATCCAAATATTACATGTAAGCGCTACATATTAAATTACCCTTTTTCAAACTGTTATAATACCTACACGAATTCTATAAATGTTATTAGTTTAATTGTTTATCTAGTAAATAAAAATTACCGTTGTTTTATTTACGTTGACATAATGTACTTGTGACTTTCTCATATTTAGTTAATAACACATGATGCTTATCATTTACCGGCAGACCAATCATTCAAACAACGGCAGACCAATTCAAACAACAAAATATCAGACTGTCTTTCCTACTTTATTAAAATCAATAATTATTACATAGACGATAATTTTTTTGTCAAAACTTTTATTACATACGTTTAGTACCAAGATAATATTATGATTCGAAATTTTGGTGACACTGTACATATGATACTAAATTATGTCATTATACTTACTGCTCTCAATCATACATGTTCTCTGTTCTGTGATAATCTTTGATTGATTTCTTTATTCACTTTGAGACAATTTTAAAGATTAAAGAATGACTAATAGAATAAAAGTTTTACCAATTGGAATTGGAACGACCAAGAGAATTTCCAACATTGCGGCGATAAATGATATAAGAACGAAAAAGAAAGAAACACATATTGCTATGGAAATTTTGAATGAGTATTGCTCAAGCTCAACTTTGCATGGTATTAATTATTTGGGTGCTAAGGATAAAAGAGCAGCTGAAAAGTAAGTATATTTTTTAAATTTTCCATGTAAAATACTTTTCTTTCGGAACTGAAAGGACTGGTTTCCAGTCCTAATTTTAATGCTGAAAAGAGCTTTGTTACATAGGATTTTTGGTGAAAGTTTGGTTATCGCAACTGGCAACACTGTATTAAATAAACAAAATATCTAGGCAATGGACAATTAACATTTTGAAAAACGGGGTACACTTTTTACGTTAATTTTTTAAATTAATCAAATGAAACCTACTTCTATTTTTTGTGTTTAATCCAGTGCAGTACTACAAAAAATGCTGCAGGTAAACTACCCTTAATTTTTCGAATTTTTAGAAAATTCTTTCTGTTTCTTAATCTACACTTACCCTTAAGTTTATGACATTAACTTCAAAACCATCCTGTATATACCTACATTTTGAAAATGCAGATATATGGCCAATATGCCACTACTAAAATGGTTCAGTGTTAAGACAGTGCAAAAACAAATAACTAATCATCTTAATGTATTATAATATAAACATGAATATGCTTCGAATAATATTATATTTATACCTATATTAAATATAATATATAAATATATTATTATTTAATAGGTTATTATTCTATATGCAACAGAATTATGCGATTGTATAACAAATTTCACTGCAATTTATGTCTAGATATATTCTCGCAAAGTTTATTGTCTTTGAAGAGTACCTTAAGGCGTAACACGTGCTTTCACGTACCATCTATGGTTTTGTAAGTGTAAAGGGCGAGGTAGCGATAAGCGAGCAAAGAGGCTGGCACAACTCCTACTCCCTAAATTTCAATCAGCCAATCAGGAGGAAGCAGAAAATAACAGCTCATTCGTTTGTAGATATTTAAAATTTTGCATTTGTATTTGAAACATATCTTGTAATATTAATATATTAGAAGTATTCAGTTAAAATTTTAAGTACAGATAGATTTATTTATCTAGTATGATACTGTTTGATTGAAAATTGAAATATTAATATATAGTTATTTAACAAACTAGTGTGTTAATGAGGGCGATTAATATTGAGACATTTTAACGCTTGAGAGAAGCAAACGCGTTAATTGTTGAGATTATTAATCGCCTATTAACAAATGAGTTAGTTACAATATTTTTCCGTTGGTCATACCTTCTTAATTTGAAATTTATTAAATTTTATTCCATAATAAATTAGGCTAGTACCGCTTTAAATGTTCACCACAATTGTATCGACAACAATGGACAACTCAACAACAACAATCGAACTGTTTTCAGGGAGAAGCGGGTGCAGTCAGTTCACTTAATATTGATTAGCACTACTAAATCGAATCCCAAGGTTTTTTACTTCCCCGACCTATGTAATAGAGGGAAGTATTGAAATCGTGATTTTTTGACAGTTCGAGATTTTGGTGAATCTTCACGTTTTAGACCCTACTGAACCCAAAAAACATAATTTTAAAAAAAGTCGGTCTGTGGGTCTGTGTGTCTGTGGGTCTGTCGGTCTGTCTGGATGTTGCATAACTTAAAAACGCGTTGGAATTTTCGACTGAAATTTTATATTTAAGATCTTGAGCCAAAATCTGACTTCAAGTTCGTTAATGAGCTTTATTCAACCAGTGGTACCAACTTTATAACATAACTTGTACGGAGTAATAAGGAAGTATTGTAATCCCGAAAAATTTCGGTTTTCAGATTTTGATGGAAATATCCGTTTTGACCTTTTCTGAATCCATTATGACTAGTTTCGTCGTGACGTCTGTACGTACGTATGTACGTATGTACGGACGTATGTATGTCGCATAACTCAAATACGGTTAGACGTAAAAAGCTGAAATTTTGTATTTAGGACTGCTATAGCATCTAGTTGTGCACCTCCTATTTTTGGTTTCAATCTATAAACCGGAAGTAGTACTTTTTACAAATATTTTGATAAATAATAAATTTTAGACAATTTTTTTTATTTTAAATGAAAGATTATGTGATTATTATCTACAATCGGTATTTTATAAATTTTTCTGTATCTTCTATCATTTAAGAATAATTAAAGTACCTATATACTTATAGTTTAGTATTTCGGTATCTTGTACTCCATGATCGTTTAACATTTGTTACTACGTAAAATTTAAATGATTATGACATGACAGTGACAATAGTAAAATAAGCTTTATATCTTCTTCTGCAGTCCAAAATATAAAGTAACAAAACAGTTTCCTTGTTATGTGTAATTGACCTTGTACTTGGAAATAATACACGTGAGTCATATGTTGTATTATTAAAATATTAAATTACGGGCACTTAAATTATGCACCTATGAACGCTGAAATAAGTAAGCCTTGCCGCAAAATAAAAACAATAGTTGAAAACAGTTACCTGTCAACAATCAATGTAAATTACAATAAAATATATCTTAAATCTAATTATAATAAAGAAAACGCGTATTATGAATAATTAAGAAACAATTAATTACCTACCTCGCGAGGTACTCCCGCGGGAGTACCTAACTTTAATTTTATAAAAGATGTTCAAAATGTTGACAGGTAACTGCTTTCAACTATTGTTTTTGTTTCGCGGCAAGGCTTACTTATTTCAGCGTTCATAGGTGCATAATTTAAGTGCCCGTAATTTAATATTTTAATAATACAACATATGACTTTTTTATACTACCGTAAAGCAAATTTAATGTACTTTTAAAATTCGTAATAAAAATACAATGTTCCATTTGAAATTTGCTATGACTTCCTCAAAAACCGGAAGTGATACCAAGGATTCACATCCGCTATCATTTACTACACATGATGATTACCCCTGGAGAGGTTGAATGTTGTTGGATTGTTGAATAAAAGATTAGATATTTGTAATAGCTTTATTGATCAACACGAATATACTTGTTATATGGTTAACACTCAATAGCTGTGAGTCGACTTCTCTCCCTAATACAAATCTTGGGGTATATATTGGCTATAGTAGTGGGGGTGAGTAGTGGGGGTGAAGAACTACACCCTACACAATACAAAATGGGGTACGTAACTGTACATACTGCCCCCCTTGAACTATAAGTTTCAATGTAACACATATTGCAATACAATACATATATTTTTTGTTTTAAGTTAAACTATTATACTAATTTTGTTTTAATACTAACACCAACTGAAGCACTGATTTTCTCTTTTGCTTTAAACACTAACACTGCTATTGCACTGTGAGTTATTGTCTTCAATCGGTAGGATAGATATTTTTCGTATGGCCCGTTTGACGACGCCTTGGGCCGTCTTGACGCTTACGACTCGTACCTGGCCGTCGTCTCCGGGGTGGGTGTCGCAAATTCTCCCGATCTTCCAAGATAGGGGTGGCAAGTAGTCCTCAATGAGAACTACCACTGCGCCCAGAAGTTGTTGGTTGTCTACGGCGTGGACCCATTTTGAGCGGTTTTGAAGGTTGGTTAGGTATTCACGACTCCACCGTGACCAATAATGACTGCGTAGCCTTTCAACCAACTGCCACCTTGACAGGCGGTTTAACGTTATTTCCTTGAGGTCGTACTCTGGAAGAGTTGTTAGTGGCTCTCCTATGAGGAAATGACCGGGAGTTAGGACTTGGAGATCGTTGGGATCAGAACTTAAGGGCATCAAAGGTCTTGAATTAAGACATGCTTCGATTCGCACTAACAGCGTGTACATCTCATCACAAGTAAGATGTGAATTTCCTACGACCTTTTTTAAATGTCTTTTCATTGACTTTATGTTTGCTTCCCAAAGTCCTCCCATGTGTGGGGATCTGGGTGGAATTAAATGCCACCTTATATTAAATTTTGCCAATTCGGTCACAAAGACTTTGTCCTGTTCGTTTATGAATGTGTATAACTCTTTAAGTTCATTCTTTGCGCCAATAAAATTTGTACCGTTATCGCTATGAATATCATGAGGGCATCCGCGTCTACTAATGAAACGTCGGAATGCATTGAGAAATTCCTCGGTAGACAAGTCAGTAACCATCTCTATGTGAATTGCTTTAGTTGCAAAACAAACGAATAAAACAATATAGGCTTTTATCAATCGCTTTCCACGCCCTCGTGATTCTTTGACTTGAATAGGGCCCGCGTAGTCAATTCCAGTTGTAAGGAAAGCACGTGCAGGTTTTACTCTGGGTGCGGGAAGGTCACCCATTTTAAATTTTGATTCTGTAGGTTTGACTTTGAAACATGGGTGACAATAATGTAATACTTGACGTATAGCGTTTCGCGCTGAAATAATCCAATACCGTTGGCGAAGAGCCGCCAACGTGGCCTGGGGGCCCGCATGAAGTTGACGTTCGTGCTCTTGTTTTATTAATAATTTAGTTATGAAATGATTTTTTGGTAATAAAATAGGAAATTTTACATCATTGGTAATCTGAGCGTTTCTTAATCTGCCACCCACGCGTATTATTTTATGATCGTCCATGAATGGATTTAACGAGAGCAATTTTGAACTATTTAGTAGTGGTTTGTTTTCTCTTAGACTATGCCAGTCAATATTGAATACGGATTGCTGCACAATAATAATTATTGTTATCATGGCATTATTCAACTCACCAATGGATAGAGTACTATTAAGAATTTTGTTGCTGTTTTTACAATTATTTTTGAATCGAATCATCCAAGCCACGATTCTTTGTAATTTAAAGAATTGAGAATATCTGCTTAGGAAGTCAATTGAGATAGAAGCGGTGCTACATATAATAGTAGGATTCCTTATTTCCGGCAATTCAGTATGATTAATATTTAAGTGCGAAGTCGGCCATTGAATTTCCGGTAATTTTAAAAAATCAGGCCCATTATACCAAACTGAGTTTTGTATGATATCGGATGGATATGCGCCCCTGCTTAAAATGTCAGCAGCATTATTTTCAGATCGTACGTGTCGCCAATTTTTGACTTCCGTTAATGAGGTAATTTCCGATATTCTATGGCTTACGAAAGTTTTCAATGAATTTACGGGTGTATTTATCCACGCAAGTACAATGCTTGAATCAGTCCATAAATATTCGCGCGTGCAATTTATTGATACGTTTTGACGCACCTTTTCAATTAATCGCGAAAGCAATAGTGCCCCGCACAATTCGAGTCGCGGTAAGGTAATTGTTTTAAGCGGCGCTACGCGCGATTTGGCACACATTAAATTAGTTTCGTATTTACCCTCATTATCAAGTGTTCTTAAATAAATGGCTGCACCGTAACCCTGCAGAGATGCATCGGAAAAACCATGGAACTCTGTCATTACTATAGATGTACTAGATATTATTTTACGTGGTATCGTAGCATATTTTAAGTTTTTCAACTCTCTTAAAAAAGTTGTCCAATATGTATGTATGGACATTGGAACCGATTCATCCCAACCCAATTTTAGAGACCAAAGCTGCTGTAGCAAGATTTTTGCTTTCATTAATATAGGACCAATTAGGCCTAAAGGGTCAAAAATTTGTGCCGAAATTGATAAAATAATGCGTTTCGTAACCTTTTTCGGAGTATCAACTAGATTTAGTTCAAAATTTAATGCATCTGTTTTTGAGTTCCACGCTAAACCCAAAATTTTAGTTTGTTCATTTTTGTTTAAGTCAACTTTAGAATTTGAATTCTCATTGGAGTTTTCTGATAAGATAGCTATATCATTTGAATAAAATTTTCTAAGTTCGAACTGACTTTGATTAAGAATAAAAATTATGTCCTTTTTTATGTCAATTAATTCGGAAATGGAGTTAGCGCCAGTCAATAAGTCATCCATGTAAAAATGATTTTTAATTGCGTGACTAGCCCTTGGAAATTTTTCTGAATTGATTTCAGCAATTTCTTTTAAACAACGAGTTGCAATAAAACTAGCGGGTTTTGTTCCGTATGTTAACGTTGATAGACGATACGTTTGTATTGGTTCACTTGTATTGTTACGCCATACAATTAATTGATAATTTGCGTCTTCGTCAGTGACTCGAATTTGACGATACATTTTAGCTATGTCAGCATTTAAAGCATATTGAAATGTACGGAATTCTAAAAGGATTGAAAATAAATCGCGTTGTATGACTGGACCGCACATTAGATTGTCATTTAAACTATATCCGTTAGATGTTTTCGCGGACGCGTCGAATACCACCCTCAGCTTGGTCGTAGTGCTGGACTCTTTGAAAACTGCATGGTGAGGGAGAAATAAATGTTTGTCCGGAATATTATCTATTCGTTCCATATGCCCTAATAAGAGGTATTCATGTATGAAATTTGAATAATTGATCTTAAAGTTCTCATCCTTGGAAAACTTTCTTTCAAGGTTTAAAAAACGTTTAATTGCCAGGTTTTTTGATTCACCGACATTAACATGATTATTTCTAGCTGGTAACTTTATTAAAAAGCGTCCATTAATATCACGAATTGTATTAATAGCAAAATGATCTTCACATTCTAATTCTTCAGGAGTTAGCAGTTGTTTTTTAATTGGTTCTATTCCAGCCATTTCGATTTCAAAAAATTTAGCGACCTTTTCCTCTAGTGCCAGAGAAATACCAGTAGATGAGACTAAATTACACATTGTAGACTTTATTACAGGAAACTTTGATAATTCTGGGATTTGATAAGGACCCCCAACAATAAAGCCTAAATGAGTCTTTTGTAAGACTAGTCCTGATTGTAGAACAACTTGCCCGATACATAACAATGACCAGAATAAACCGCTTCCAAGTAACAGATCTATACCTGAAGATTCGTAGAATGTCGGGTCCGCCAGTTGAATATTTCTTGGAATTTGCAACATGGATGGATTCACGGTAACTAATGGTAAGTTTTCGGTAATTTTTTCTACAACAATGCATTTGAGTTGATTTGCAACAAAAGGATTGTATTTTGATTTGATGTCGACAAGAATGCTTTCTTTCGCGATACTCGTGGTGCCATTTAAACCTTTAATTTCAATATTCTCCGTAATACACTTTAAATCCAATTTTTCACACATGGACTTTGTGATACAATTCGACATTGAACCCGGATCTAATAGTACGCGACATGGAATATATTGATTTTTACGATTCTTAATTAACACTATAGCTGTTGCTAGCAAAACACTATCGAGTGAAAGAGATTTAGAAGACGAATGTTGACTAATTGTAGTTACTACATTGTCCTGATTTTGAGATTCATTTAAGTTTTCAATAATATGCAATAAGGAGTGGTGTTTTTTATTGCATGTACGGCATTTTGTTGTAATTCGACAAGTTGACGTAGTGTGATTGTTTCTCAAACAATTTGAACATAGTTTAAGCAGTTTGACCTTTTCAATTCTGTTTCGGATATCCAGATCTAAAAATTCTGAGCAGTTACGAATTGAGTGTTCGGAATTTTTGCACACATAACAAAGAGGTGATTTTACATTTGTTGCTACATTTGTTACCGTTCGTTTATTATTATTTACTACAGACTTTTGACTAAACGACTGACTGACTGGTTTTATGCTATCTAATGATTCTAGTACCATAACGCGTTTTTCTAGGAATTGAATTAACTGACTATAAGTTGGAATACTATTGTTTAAAGAAGATTGCCACTCCCTTTTTGAACTAAAATCTAACTTTTCGGTGATAATAGGGACAATTAAAGCATCCCATGCTTCTACGGGAATTTTTAATGTCTTAAGTGCAGCTATATTTGTAATAATAGTATCCAGTAGTTCGCGGAGCGAGGAATGAGAAGATTTGTTTATAACTGGGGCGTTGATCATGGACATAACATGATCACGGACAATTAATCGAGTATTTTTGAAACGTTTTTCTAAAATATCCCATGATTTACCGTAATTTTCGTCTTCGATTGTTAAAGATTCAATTGCTCTTAATGCCTCATCGCGCAGACAGGATTTCAAATATTGTAGTTTTTGCCTATTATTTAAAGAACTGTTCTCGTCAATAACGGATTTGAAACAATTCTCGAAATTAGTCCAGTCTTTGTAATTCCCAGAAAAAGTTTTTAAATTTAGAATTGGCAGATTAGGAAGCGACTCTTTGTTAGCGAAATTTGGAGATGATGCGGTAGAGTTAAGAACATTTTTATTTTCAGATTTATGAATAATATCCATTATGTCACCCATTAGATCGCAATATTTGTTTTCAAATTCAATCCTATCTTCCCGATATTTGGCTCTTGCTTCCGCCTTGTTATCAAGAGTTTCTAATTCATACTGGGTTTCTTCGAATTCTTTCCTTACAGCTTCAAGAATTTCCTGACGCGCTTTCAAACGACTGATACTAGTATTCGCACTATTAAAATTTGCAATATAGACTTCCAAACGTGCTATTTTTTCATGAATAGTAACAAGATGGTTTCTGACTTCATCAATTCGAGTCATCTTCAATACAAAACAACTGAACTTAATAAAATAATATTTAGAATACTTTACGGACACAAATTACGACTGATTAAAGAATTATACTTGCACAATGCAAAGAATATGAATGAAATTATAGATCGCAAAAAACCACCTCCCAAATAAACTGAATGCCCAAACAATCAGTGCGCACCAAAGCACTTGAAGAAGGAATAACGATCAGGGATTGATTGCAAGAGGATTTAAAGAAAGCCACTAACCTGATGACTCCCAACAATGTTGATGATCGTGAACTTAGAATACCATAGATGGCTGCTACGATTCGGCTTCGAAGGACCATATAATTAACCCTGGAGAGGTTGAATGTTGTTGGATTGTTGAATAAAAGATTAGATATTTGTAATAGCTTTATTGATCAACACGAATATACTTGTTATATGGTTAACACTCAATAGCTGTGAGTCGACTTCTCTCCCTAATACAAATCTTGGGGTATATATTGGCTATAGTAGTGGGGGTGAGTAGTGGGGGTGAAGAACTACACCCTACACAATACAAAATGGGGTACGTAACTGTACACATGATACTGTATAAATCATGTATTTGACAAAAAACGCTAAATCAACAAATAAGCGAGATAAATGCTGGTCCATTTATAAACAGACACCCTGTATATAGGTATATATACTTTGTTTCGATTGATGGCGAATTTGTAGTACATGATAAAAAACTACATCCGGCTTCTTTTAAGTCATTTTCTGAGATACTAAAACCAGTTTAATGTTAATATTACCTACTTTAGGAATTTTTTAAATTTTATTATTTACCTGCCCAGAAAAGAAATATGTCTATTTTCTATACTGATATGTTTATCAAATTCCGGGTCACTTAAAAAAAATATAAGTGAAAAGATAGGGTAAAATATGAACAAATAGTATAGGTAGGTACGTACCTGTTATTTTGTTTATCAACATTATTGTGCATTTCTTTAGTACAACTGTAAATTAATACATTTTATAATAATTGGAACCTATTTTTGAAAATTACAGTAAAGTTATGGTAGTAATCGGCATCGAAAGCCTGTTTTGGACCCGAAGCCCGGGGCAAAAATATTTCAATCCTCTGTATAGAAAACAATGCATCCAATGGCTATTGACTTTAGATAATTTAATAGGGTCGTTAACCAAAATCGAAATTATTAATAATGAACTTAAAATTCATAAAAACATTATCATATACGAGTACCAAAGGTATTCAATTTTGAAATCTGCGGCTTATTTGGCTTATATCAAAAACGCCAAAGATCGTGCGTCATAGTAGTTGCTGTCTGTCCCAATAAGGTTCAAAATCCCGAAGCTTATTAAACATATTTTAACAACATAAATATTTATTAAAATTTATAAAATAAAAGAATTAAACGAAGAATCAGAAAAAAAAATTCCCACAAATGGTTAACGAGACTATTATTTTTATCAAGAATAAACAGCTACACCTCTGGTATACAAACAAATACGCGAATCTTCTTACAATGTTAACAAAAACTCAAGAATCTGCTTCGAAATTACTACAATGTCACAAAATTGTATAGTCGACGAATTTATTGTAAGAAACTATATTTATTTAATTTTTGGCTACAGAAAATATTTGCAATATTAGCTTTATAATAGTTAAATATGTCAAACAAATTAAATAATTTGCATCCCCCTGCACCCGGCTCGTATCAGCCCTGATAATATAATCTGGCATGGTCCTACATCAGCTTTACTAATATGTATTATTTTACCTATCATTTGTAGATTTTTCTTCTTTATTTTTCGAAATCGCATTGTCATCTTTATTTAATATTTTGTTCTTTTGAGAACGCCTAAGTTTTAATTTTAACGATCTTCGTTGTTTTGACAACCGTGGTTTACGTCTTAAATTTCGGTCACTTTTCGCCATAATAAATAAATTTCGTGAAATTTAGAAAACCTTTAACTACTCAGATACTCAGAAAGCCAAAGTAAGAAGCCACAACATAATTTCGCTTCACTATCCTCCCCTCGATCCTCCCGCCGCGACATGCCGTAGGCGGGACTTGATGTCTGGCGAACATCGACGCACTACTAGCGACACCACTGAATATAAAAATGAAGTAAATTGCCAAATTTAATATTACAAAATACACGTGTTTATATTAAGATAGTATCTTCGTCTTTGTTCTAAAACGTTACTTATATGATTGTGAAGAGTGCTATGGAGCTATTTTGTTAATTTTAAAAACAGAAATAAAGAAAAAATAAGAATAAATATGAGTGAAATTGGTCATGTTCCTTAATTTTTAATAATAAAACTCTAAGCAATAAGAAGATTTCGACTTCATAGCACTCTAGAGACATCTACTATCTAGCCATATATAAAAAAAAAATAGTGTAGGTTTAAAAGCAAGGGCTCAGTTTATAATATGCCGAGGTCACTTTTCCGCTATATTTTTGGTACAAGTGAACCGCCTTAAGAAATATTATAATTTGAACTCGTATATTCAGGGGTAATACCATAAGAGATGATAATTTTTTGAGAATTGTTTTGTTGTTTCCACGGCAAATTATTTCTAACAATTTCACGACACAAAACATCATCTATCAATTTCCCGGAACGAAGTTGAGGGGAATTGTCAGATGATGTTTTGTGGAGTGAAATTGCAATAAGTTGCCGTGGAATAGACAAAAATTCTCTCAAAAAATTATTATCTCGAATGGTATTTAGGAAGAATATTTTTCTTGTTAAAAATACTACCAAAACGACTCATTTTGCTAAACATTTTTGACGTTTCATGTGACAAATTAATGAATTTTTTGTTACTGTTACTGACGTAACAAAATAAAACCTAATCTACAAAATTATGTTGTCAGATACATCATTTTACATTTTCAATTCTATTGGTTGCATTACGTCATTTGACGTCATCATTACGCAATATGATTGGTAAACCATCTGTCAAAAAATATTCATAAGAATATACTTTATGTTACTGTTCTTAAATCATTATATTTTTTACTTTATTTTGTCATTATATACTGTTAGAACTAATACTCGTACACAAATACATTTTTGTTTTCTCATATTATGTAATCACAAGCATGTACATGTTTTTTGAAATTACTATGTAACTTACCTACTGTAAGTGTGTAATTGGGCTTCATGCCTGTATGCTTACATTCTGATAAATAAATAAATAAATAGTGTATTTAAAATATATTTTCGATTAAATGAACAATTCGATTTCATGAATTTTCCTGGTTTTTATTAATTCATATAACCGAACGCCTATTTGTGTTATTGTGTTTGTTATAATAATAGAATAATGAAACATGCATTATTGTTACTTGTAACTTGACATGATATTGATTTAAAATGTTGGTGACAGTGTATAATAGTAAACTCTGTCATTATATTAACTTCTTCCAATCATACATGTTCTGTGATCATTGATTGATTTCTTTCACTTTGAAACGAATCAAATGATTAAAAAATGAAGCATAGAATAAAAGTTTTGCCAATTGAAACGACCGAGAGAATTTCTAACGTTGCAGCGGCAAATAATAGAACATCAAGAAAGAAAGAACCACATATTGTTCTGGAAATTTTGAATGATTATTGTTCAAGCTCTACTTTGCATGGAATTAGTTATTTAGGTGCTAAGGATAAAAGTCCAGCTGAAAAGTAGGTACCTACATTTTTTTTTAATTTTCAAAGATTTATCTTATGACGGTGACTCATGAAATAATAAAATATTTATAATTTTAATAAAATTATCTATCACACATTTTTCCACTTCGATATGGCAGTTTTTACTTCCTTGTACGGAGTAATAAGGAAGTATTGTAATCGCGAAAAATTTCAGATTTTGATGGAAATATCCATTTTGACCTTTTTTGAATCCATTATGACTATTTTCGTCGTGACGTCTGTACGTACGTACGTACAGACGTCATAACTCAAATACGGTTAGACGTAGAAAGTTGAAATTTTGTATTTAGGACTGTTATAGCATCTAGTTGTGCACCTCCTGTTTTTGGTTTCAATCTATAAACCGGAAGTAGTACTTTTTTCAAATATTTCGATAAATATTTAATTTGAGACAATTTTTTAAATTTTAAATTAAAGATTATGTGATTATTACCTACAATCGGTATTTTATAAATATTTTTGTATTTGGTATCATTTAAGAATAATTAAAGTATATATTTATAATTTAGTATTTCGGTATCTTGTAGTCCATGATCGATTAACATTTTTTTTTGTTACTACGTAAAATTTAAATGATTATGACATGACAGTGACAATAGTAAAATATGCTTTATATCTTCTTCTGCAGTTTAAATAAAATGACTAAAATATATTTGTGAGTATAGTAGCAGTAGTACTAGTACTTATATATTAATATATTTGTATAATAAGTTAAAAGAATTTTTTATATTATTCTACATTTTAGTTATTAATGGTCGTTTGCACCGGTTTCACTTAATTTTTAAGTACCCCTTATCCAAATAAGTAAATTGCACCAATTTTTACGGTGCCCTTAAATAACTACAGCTCCCCTTAAATTTAAGCTGAAGTTCAGGTGCCACTTAGAGGTACCCTTAACGTAAATACTGCATTTATAAAAGCCTTTAGAAATATAAAATATACATATCTGCCTTTTCAGGTTCATGATGAATTTAGATTTATAATTTACATTTAAAATATGACCATATTTTATATTCTAATGCTGCAATTCTGTGCAGTTCTATAAGTTTTACAGATTTGTAAATCTGTAAATATTAAACAAAATCACATCAATGTTTGTTGACATGTACACAGATGTCAATATGATTATAAATTTCATTGCGATTTTGTTTAATATTTACAGTTTTATAAATCTGTAGCTACTACAGATTTTCACAGAATTGCAGCATAAATCTAAATTTGTACATGCGTCCATTCATATCACATTATATTAAAGTGATCATAGTGAGTTGAAAAGAGACAATTGACACGTTGAATTGACACTTAAAGGTAGGTTCGTTTATTATTTGTGTGCTTGAGCTGGGCATGAGCTGTGTTACGGTCACGTGATAATTGTGCACTTCGTGTATAAAGGAAATAAACGAACGGTCTCTGAACTTGTGTGCAGTATTTTGACATATCTACTGTTCCATTTTGATTTTCATAATTCATTGACTCACAATTAGGATAATACTCATGTCCCACCTTATGATTCTGTGCGATGCTGATGATATGAGTTATTTATTAAGAACTTCGATATTTTCAGACATTGACAAGAGACTTATTAAAGCAAAAAGCATATTCGAAATTAATTATTATACATTATCTGACGAATATGCAGCATACAATCTTCGTTCTGTTCATTCTCCATAATAATTATGATTGTTTTAACCTCCAAAAGTGACATGCACGCTCCGTGCCCAACAGTCCGAGCTTGAGCTTGCTGTGCATGCACAGTGCGCACAGCCGAGTATTTTCCGAACGCATCCTGTGCAGTACAAAGTGCACAGAAGTGAATAAACGAACGGATACTGTGCAACATGTTAACAATGTGTGCACAGAACTGAATAAACGAACCCACCTTAAATATTTTGACTTGTGATTGTTGATTTGCTAAAATGAATATAAGAAATATGTATATAAGATTAAGATTAATATTATATGTAGGAAAATATAGATAAATATCACAAAGACAAAAATGTAATAGAGTAATGCCTCGTTTTCATGTATCCGGAATCCGCAGATTTCTTGCGGAATAAAATGGCCGCCACGAATTCCATCTCCATATTCAACATAAATAAACATATATTTGAAGTTATAACAACTGACAGTTTAAACGTCAAAACTTGCGGAGCTTGCGAAGTTCCGCAGAAAGTTAAAAATAATTTAACTACTGACGGAATTCGTGGCGGCCATTTTATTCCGCAAGAAACCTGCGGATTCCGGATACATGAAAACGAGGCATAATTCGTTACAGGATAGAAGATAATTATACTTGCTAACAGGTTTTATAAAACAAATTTCAAATAATAATTCTGTTAGCACTCACTCAGAACCCACAGAACATAACAAATGTCAAAAATAACCAGAATGTATCATAAAGCCTCATTCACAGCTCTAACATAGTTACTGTTTTTCGTCTTTGTCTTTGTCGCGTAGATTTGGCTCATTCTCAGCTGTTGACACAAACATTGTTTTTGTCTTCAGTTAAGTTCACACGTCAGCTAAACCAAACAAAAATATTATATAAAATACATTTTTATAATATAGAATATTATTAAACGTGCAGTGCTCGGTTTGTATAATTTCCTGTTATTACTAGTTTAACGTATATCGAAAAAATAAAACCAAAATAAATGCTTACATGGATGTGGTGAACATACCATAACGCATCTCACTTCATTGCGAACATCACGTGGTTTTTTATTTTTTTTAACAAAGCCATTATTGTTGTTTTGGGTCATGCCTCGTGCAATAGCAGTTTTGTGTATATTGCTACTTCTGCTGCAGTTCGTCTTCATCTAACAATCGCAGTTATAATTTGTTTTGCTCTAAGATTCATTTTCCCACGTCAGAATATTGTGACAGATCAACGAAATAAACTGTTGTGAACATAGGTGTATATTTTCTACAAACTACTTTTAGGTTAAAACAAAGACAAAAAGTTTGAAGTTTGCATACTTTTATGTTTGTGTTTATGCTTAAGACAAAGACTAAAACTAGAGCTGTGAATGGTTTCATGTTACTACGTATGTCAAACACTTCAAGGTTATTACATACGACAAAAACAGTGACTATGTTAAGAGCTGTGAATGAGGCTTTACTAAATGGAAATATCCCTACGATTTCTTCTTGTTCTCACAGAAACGTTCCCTTTGCTAAGTATAAACTAAGGGGTACTGGTGCAAACCGATTAAGTTTAAGTTAACCTTAAATATTAAGTACCCCTTTGATAAGTAAAGCATTTAAGTGTAAGCGGTGCAAACGGCCATAAGAAAAGTATGAACAGTTTAATAGGCGTACAAGGAAGTCATGTGGTGTCCACGTCAGATTTTTTATCTAACAATTATAATGAAACAATTTATAAATTGTGTTTTAGAATATGGTGGATGATAATGTTCATTTTGAGCGTGACGGCATGCGCTTTTCTAATCAATAAAACGTGGACCAAATGGAAAGAAAATCCTGTGATACTCAGTTTTGAAAAAGAGCAAATTCCAATTTGGCAAATCCCATTTCCAGCAATCACAGTTTGTCCACTTAATAAAATTCAACAAAATAAATATAATTACACTGAAAAGTTTAGAAATAGAGATAATCTAAGTGACGAAGAGTAAGTCGAACACTGGATCATGCTTAAGAAAGGAACCAAGCTAAATTTTTAGTCCTTTTCTTATTAACAAAACTGCAGCCTTCGACCACATATAATCTAGAAAAAGTATACTAGAAATTACTTGAAGCCATCATGTGCAGGCAGGAGAGGGACAAGTTTCCCTCATGGATCATTGCACGTTGTCTATTTTACACACTTCTTAGCAATTGATACAATAAACGTTCAACAAATGACTTGAATGCGCTACATCTGTCAAACTGACGTTTACAATTCTAGATTTTAATACATTTATCTTAAATAATATAAATAATAGAAGCAATTTGTAAATTAAATTAAGTTATAAAAGAAGAGCACGTATGTTTATAACATTTTCACCAATTTCAGTAGGTATAATATTTAAAAGCCACTTAACAAACCTTATATCTTATGCAACCCGCAACCATTGATGGGGGAAACTCAACCCCCCGCGCACCCCTTGTCTATAATGATGTTGACTTCATCATCATGCCTACACTTTGGCCTGCATACTGTGTGTTGTGAAAGATGTCGTCATAAACTTCACCCGGGGTTAGAGAGCTTTATAAATAAAACACAAACACTTAACAAAACCACGTATATTTATAGTTTTATTAAACACAACGTGATAAACATCAGAACAAAATCGGAAATCATATATTAAACTTTTACATGAACATAAAAACAGACACCATTCGCGCTTCGCTATGAAACTAGCAGCGACAACACATACTAGCGTCAAAATATAATTTGAATTCAGAACATTCTCCCACCTGAACCACTACGCACACATGAGTGGTTCACATAAGACAATGCTACAATACTAAAAGTCTGTAAATCTCTTCGGCATCTTCACTTTTCTTCCCGCACGTGTCACAATAGGTTTAGGATCTACATCAGATTGAACTTCTTGCTCTTGGTCTGCGGGCTGAAGTTCTTGCTCTGGCACCTGTAGTTCCTGGTCTGTGGTCGGAAGTTCTAGCTCTGGCACCTGTAGTTCCTGGTCTGCGGTCTGAAGTTCCTGCTCAGGCACCTGTGACACAACTTCTAAAGGATAAAGCCGTTGTAGAGGCCGTATCAAACTACCAGTGGCTGTTTTGAGTTTGACTAGCCTCGTGTTGCCATCTTGACCAGGCAACAGTTTTTCCACTCGAGCCAGCGGCCAATCAAGTCGTTTAACATTGTCGTTACCTACTAATACTATCTCTCCTACCTTGATACTACGGAGTTTGGTATTTTTGTAACGGTGGACTAATTGTCCCAAATACTCAGTTCGGAATCGTTTGCGTAGATCTTCTTTAAGTTTCTGACGATATCTGGATCGTCGATTGAGCTCACTGGCATCTATGGCGTCACAATCTGGAAGACCTATTTCTCGTACCTCTTGTAGGAATGTAGCTGGTGTCAGAGGCATGAGATCAGCTGGATCGTCACATACATAGGTTAGCGGTCGCGAATTTATTATAGCTTTGCAATCGCACAGAACTGTAGCCAACTCTTCGTAGTGCAATGAAGCTCTTCCAAGAACTTTTCGTAGAAGCTGTTTGACCATTCTGATGAGTCTTTCCCACCAGCCGCCCCACCACGGTGCTGAAGGCGAATTGAAAATCCACTTAATTCTTTGGATGGTACTATATTTAGATATTTTGTCCCAATCTAAACGAGCGAATGCATTCACCGCACCCACAAAATTAGTGCCATTATCACTGTACACTATGGATGGTCTACCTCTTCGAGCCACGAATCGTCGAAAAGCTTGTAAAAATCCATCAGTACTCAAAGAAGTGACGAGCTCCAGATGTATTGCGCGGTATACCGCACATGTAAAAAGGCATATCCACTAGTCCAGGCAATCCAGAGAAAAAAACCCTCTAACCTGGGCAAAATTGCTTCAAAAGCTTTCTAAACGGTTTTCGGCTCAGAAAATGTCACAGAATAACATATCCAAAATCTGCTAAAATTGGATCACGGGAACACCCCCAAAAATGGGTTCGAAAATTAAAAATGGCCGCCATTTTTAGTTTTTTAGCTTTATCTTGTATGTGGATAATACTACGAGAAAACTGTTACCTACGAAATTGTAGAGCATAAAATTCTCTACAAAAAGATGCCAACAATTTTTTTTGTAAGTATTACAGTTTATGAGAAAATCGTGAAAATAAATTTGGTTCATTTCTAATGATTTTAAATCAAGTCGTAATTTTGTCTTATCACACAAATATTGCTATAATTTTTTAACGGATAATAATATCGATTCGCGGTTTCCAGCATTCGATTCCTAAAACTTTTTTCTATAAGAAACATAAATTTTAAAAATTTTGGGACAACAGTTAAGGCACAGGTGCGATTTATTTGCCGAGGTGAGAAAAACAAATGCCTGTATTTTTTGTGTTTAATTAACTGTCGTTTCTAAACGGGTTAAGAAATTGACTTGCGGTTTGCGGCATGCGATTCCTTGGAAAATTCTCTATTTGATGCATTATTTGATAAAAATTCTGGACCTCTATTTAAACTGTAATAGAATTTTTTATTCAGAGAGAAAATTGAGAAATTTAAGTTTTATTAATATAACTAGTGTTTAGTTAACTGTCGTTTCTAAACGGATAAAGATATCGACTTGCGGATTGCGGTATTCGATTTTTCGGCCATTTCTGTATCAGAATTGTTATATTAATTTTTGTTTTGAGCATGAGTTAAACTGAAATGTAATGATTTTCTTAAATACAAAATACAGAAATTTGGTTAATATTTTTCTTGCTTGTGTTTCATTTTCGGTCATTTGTGAACGGAATACAATATTGACTTCTAGTTTCCAGCATTTGATTTCCTGATCCTTTTTGTACTAGATGCCGAAAACTGCAAATCGAAATCTTATTCCGTTGAGAAATTACAGTGCGAATAAGCGGAATTGAAAATTAATTTCAAAATGACAGAATTGATAGATTACAAAAAATTTTAAAATACGCTTTATAAATAGATATAATACTTTCTCTAAGCAAATAAATTACTTTTATTAAAATCTGATTTACAACAAATATACAATATGACCAGAGGCGCCCTTAAATATTTTTCAAGAGGTACAGTACAAAATCATTTTATTAATACCTATAACAAATTAATTACTTAGAAATCGAATGCTGGAAACCGCGTATCGATATTATTATGCGTTAAAAAATTATAGCAATATTTGTGTGATAAGACAAAATTACGACTTGATTTAAAATCATTAGAAATGAACCAAATTTATTTTCACGATTTTCTCATAAACTGTAATAGTTACAAAAAAAATTGTTGGCATCTTTTTGTAGAGAATTTTATGCTCTACAATTTAGTAGGTAACAGATTTCTCGTAGTAGTATCCACATACAAGATAAAGCTAAAAAAACTAAAAATGACGGCCATTTTTAATTTTCGAACCCATTTTTGGGGGTTTTCCCGTGATCCGATTTTAGCAGATTTTGGATATGTTATTCTGTGACATTTTCTGAGCCGAAAACCGTTTAGAAAGCTTCTGAAGCAATTTTGCCCAGGTCAAAACGTAAATTGCCTGGACTACACGCCTTTTTTCCATTTTTCAGATACAGCGGTCCAGCCATGTCTACTCCAGTTATTTCGAAAACAGCTGCATCTCGAACGCGTGCAACAGGTAACGCCGCAGGCTTGGTTTCAAATCGTTTGCTCTCCTGCTTCTTACATATCACACATTTGGATAAAGCGGTTCTAACGGTTTTTCTTCCTCCGATGATCCAAAAACGCTCTCAGAAAACTCAAAAGACCTTGCACTCCAATATGGCAAGATTTTTCATGCGTTTCTCTAATCAACATGGTCACCACTGGATGTCGAGCTGGGAGCACAATTGGATAGCGGAAATTCCGTTCATCTTCTCGTCTTAGGATTTTTGTTTTAATTCTAACAATTCCATTTTCATCGATAAAAGGACAGAGTGATTCAAGACGTTTATCAGATTCAGAAAAACACTCTTGTTGTACGATTCTGATAATCGTTTGCTCGGCACGATTTAATTCATCTACATTAAGAATACCTTTCACACGATTTTGGACATCTGTACGGCAGTTACTGGTAAAACGTAACATCCATGCGATTAGATTAATCATCCTCTTGTACGTAGCAAAATACGCGCAGTACCACTGGTCTATTTTTAGCTCCGTGTGAAGTAATGTGGAGTTGGAAACTACTCCCTTCTTCCTTTCTAGATTAATCTCATCTTCATTCCATACGTATCGTACGGCAGGCCAAGAATCTTGTGATAGTTTGAGCCAATCAGGACCCTCCCACCATCTCGACTGGATTAATTTTTTAGGCGAGCATCCTCGCGAAGGTAGGTCCGCCGGATTCATTTCTCCAGGTACGTGGTGCCATTGTTCCCTATTCGTCAAACGGCGAATTTCTTGTGTCCGATTCCAAACGAACGGTGTCCACTGATCATCTCTTTGTATCCATGACAAAACCGTTGTTGCATCCGTCCACCAATAAGTTTCTACGTCTGTTGTGCTAAGCGATTCTATAACGAATTTGGATAACCTGGCACCTATTGTGGCAGCTAGCAGCTCCAGCCTGGGGATGGTAGTCTTCTTCGTAGGTGCCACTCGTGATTTAGCCTGTATCAATTGTACATACACTCCATCTTCTGTTTCTGTTCTTAAGAAGATGACTGTAGCATATGCTACCTGGCTAGCATCACAGAACGTATGTAAACTTCTTTTGCATGATTTATTTCCAGTAGTCATCCATCTAGGTATTTTAATGTTTACTAACTCAGGTAATTCTTCCACCCATTTTAGAAAACTCTTCCTAACATCCTCTTCGACCTCGACGTCCCATCCGAGTTTTGATTTCCAAGTCTTCTGTAAGAGAACCTTTGGTTCGACAGCGGCTGGACAGGTAAACCCGATTGGATCATATAACTTGTGTACGACAGATAATATTTTCCTTTTCGTTACGGATTCCTCACTTGTCATATTTGGAAAACCATCGATACTTATCTGTAGTGTGTCCTTTGCTTGATTCCACATCAAGCCTAGTACTGGTGAGCGTGGTTCTTTATCTTGGCCTTCATTCATCGTATACTCCCACCCTCGGAGTTCAAATCGACCTTTAGCCATGATTTTTGTGGATTGCTCGATGAAATCATGTAGTTGAGATTCATTATCTACGCTTGTTATACGTAAAACGATCTCATTAATTGTTGCAGTACATTTGACGAGAAAAATGATGTGCCTGATTGTATATCTTCAGAAAAACGGTTTAAATGATATTGTATCACGGCACCCAGCAAAAATGGGCTGCATGAAACTCCAAAAACGACTCTAGTATGCCGATATATCTTTATATTTCTGTCAGCATCTATCCAAATGAATCTTTAAAAATCTCTTTCCTTTTCACAAAGACTGATCTGTAGAAATGCTTTTCTTATATCGGATATGACTCCAATCTTCCGCATACGAAACTGTATTAAAAGAACTGGTATTAGTTCGATTGTATTTACACCTTTTTCCAAACATTGGTTTAATGATGGTTGATTCCTTTCTCTAGCTGAGGCGTCGAAGACGGGTCTAATCCTCGTAGTACTGTTGGCCTTTACTACGTGACGGTGTGGTAAATAATGACCAACTTCTTCGGGTACCGCTTCAGAAACTTCTTCGATGATGCCTTCGGACAACCACTCATTTATAACCTCATGATACGCTTGACGTAAACCATCTTTGTCTAATTTTTTCAATAACGATTCCAATCGTTTTTTAGCTAAATTAAAGTTATTTGGTATGGGTGCATGCCCTTCTATCCACGGCATCTCTACCTCATATCTTCCATCATCGGTTACGGTAACAGTTTCTTGAAAGTGATTAATTGCTGCCTCTTCCATCTCGCTTCTCGACTTCTTTAAACCAGGATCTTCAATGCCCAGTGCATCTAAGCTCCACAAGTCGGCAATATTAATTTCTTTCGCAAACAGTGAGGTGACCAGCATAGAATGATTATTCTTTTGATTGTTCGGTATCTTTCCCATGATGGTCCACCCAAGTAGCGTGTATATGGCAACCAACCCACTTCCTAATAGCAGCTTACTTCCTGTTAGCAGTCTTCCAGCAATATCAGCCCCGATTAAAATTTCTATAGGCCCCTTTTGTTCAAAGTCTGAGAGTTCCACCCTTAATTTGCGTAGTTCGTCCATCCATGGACCGTCGCTCACTGCTGTAACATCATTGCAAATTACTGGTTGGTCGAGAACTTCAAAAGTGCATTGAAATTCGTTATCTAGGCTCTCAACACGAATTTGATAACAATTATGCACTTGAGCCTTGGTCTGTGCACCTTCGAATAGTACATGTGTCAATTCCTGTTTTCGTAAAGACTTATATCCCATTTCAAGAGCCGTATCTGTCTTGATGTAAGATTTTTGGGATCCAGTGTCGATTAGTGCTCGAAGTACCCGTCTTTTATCGTCATTACTTAGTACGACACGCAGTATTTGTAACAGCACTTGTGCATTGCTGTTGTTTGTACATGCGTTGCCAACTACAGCTGTTGTTGTGGATACTGGATCACTAGAACACTCAGTTTGTGGTTTATTAGAGGGCTTGGTACTTACAGTTTTATTGATTTCAAGCTGTGGACACATGAGTACTGCATGTCGTCCTCCGCAAATTACACATCTTAGACTGGCTTTGCATTTTTTCCCAATATGCCCACTCTTCAAACAATTGAAGCAGCATTTACCGTATGATAATTTACTTTTCTTCTCAGCAAGACTGATCTTCTGCGCCTTAAAACATTCTTCATTAGCATGCGTACCTGCACAGAAGACACATTTTTCATCGGAATTTTGTACAAAAAGTCCCATGGCTGTTGGAACAGCGTCATCTTGTCTAAATTTTTTCTTCTTTTTCCCGGACTCGGTACCTAGGCCAAACCCAGCTACGGCCAAAGAAATTCGCTCTTCTCCTTCCACTTCATGAGCTCCGTCAAACGATCTTTCATAGAATTGTCAGTTCCACTGGAAGTAGTAGCACCTCGCTGCCAGGCCCGAAGCAGTTTC
This sequence comes from Agonum fuliginosum, assembly GCA_947534325.1. Taxonomy (NCBI): domain Eukaryota; kingdom Metazoa; phylum Arthropoda; class Insecta; order Coleoptera; family Carabidae; genus Agonum; species Agonum fuliginosum. The sequence goes on from OX384043.1 coordinate 6,313,868, forward strand.
CTCTGGCAAAGCCGATTCCACGAGAGGGAATAGCATCGCGGCACAAGTGTCTGACGTAACACCTAATGTTTCTAGAGCACGCAACTGTGTCTCTAACCTGTCATATAGCGTTGACAGCATTAACTTTTCACCACCGGTTGGTATCACATTGTGGAGTACAAGTCTTAAGAGTTCTCTCACATACACCTCCACTAATAAGTAATTACGGCCAAAACGAGCACTTAAACTTTCTATTACTTTTGAATAATTGTCCGCAGTGGGAGGATAACTGTCCACGAGCTCCCGAGCCCGCGTACCAGGAGTGATAGCTTGGAGCAAATACTGGAACTTGTCTTCGTTTACAATGTCTTCGTCTTCATGGATTTTTCGGAATTGACTCCAAAATGGCAGCCAATCTTTTATGTCTCCACCCTCCACCGAATCTTTTTATTTCAATTTTGGGTAGTGTAAATTTACGCCTATTACTAGCACTACTAATGCTCACATTATCGATATCATTGGTAACTGTTTTGAGAGTTAAATTATCAATCAATAGTTTGATTGTCGTGAATTTACGTAAATATTCTTGCCTGGACTCTACCTCTGCATTTAATTCCGTGTCTGCAACGTTAGCATCAACCAAGGCACCGAATATTTTGTCATCTAACTCAATAATGGAATCATGTGTTCTGGTCAACATTGTAAAATTCGTCTGCACTTCCACATAGTCTGACCCCGTTGTTGATAATAACAGTGTGGTTTGCTCAACAAGCTGTTCAAATGCGAGCCTCATCGCATTTCTTGCCTTATTTAATCTCTCCATGATAATCTGGTCCTGTCACGGTCGCCAAAAATGTTGTGAAAGATGTATAACTACCCGTCATAAACTTCACCCGGGGTTAGAGAGCTTTATAAATAAAACACAAACACTTAACAAAACCACGTATCTTTATACTTTTATTAAACACAACGTGATAAACATCAGAACAAAATCGGAAATCATATATTACACTTTTACATGAACATAAAAACAGACGCCATTCGCGCTTCGCTATGAAACTAGCAACGACAACACATTCTAGCGCCAAAATATAATTTGAATTCAGAACACTGTGTCTAGACTATGTAAGGTCGATGGTTGATGAACTCTACTCTCAATTAAAGATGCTTCATTAGCTTACAGAAGAGTGCTAGATTCGGCCCAATGTGACCACTAGTGCTCAGTTTTAGTGGGCATTTTAATTAAGCTTATTAAATCTGACCACTAATTGGAAGGATAACATTTATCGAGTATTTCTATTTTACCTTATATCTGAATCTAACAATTATTTTTACTCCCATGCTTCAATTGACTTATTAAAATGCATGGTCTATACTTGAATGACATTCATTTCGATACAGATTTTTATTTCAATACACATTTTCATTATGAAACACCCAAGTAATTTTCATGCAAATGAATAATTTTTTAATGAAAGCATGAGAGTAGAAAAAATAATGTATGCAACTCATGTATAATGGCTATTAATACACTCGTATGAATTACGACACTCGCCATTGAATGTATCGTAAATTTCATATTCACGTATTAACAGCTATCATTATAAACTCATTGCATAATAAACTATTTATTTTTTACCAGTTATAAACTCTTCTCAGACTTATCTCTAGTATGTAATCTAGAACAATATGGCTATGCATTTAACAGTACAATAAATTTTACTGATGAATCAGCAATCGACTTGATACGTAAAGTAATTTAAACAATTATTTTATTTCTTTACTTATGAAAGATATTTTTAATACTATAACATTTTAGATGGCAGCGAATGACACTATTCAAACTGTACGGTGGCAAGATAGGGAAACAGAATATTTTACAGAGCAACTTACGGAAGATGGACTATGTTTTTCTTTTAACACGTTGAGTCAAAACGACATGTTTACTGACCAAATGTAAGTTTACACTACTTTATTTTGCTTAAAATTGATCGGGATTTTAATCGAAAATATTTGAAATTAATTTTTAGCTATTTTGGATAGGTATTCAGTTTGTTATACTGTCGAATCCATTTATCTTTTTATCTCTCGCCTCATATTCTATAAGAGAGATATTGTGACGGGTAAAATTTTTCGAGTGTGAGTTTTTGGCGGATAAGCACGTCTTACGGTCCCTAGAATAAGAATTTAACATTTTCGAGATGATGATGATATGTATGCTGATGATGAAACAATATCAAACATTCAAATTTTATATTTAAGGTTTAAATACGAATCCTAATAACCCAATATAATTTTGGTTTAAATCTACAAACCGGAAGTAAATAATAAATAATTAATTGTAACGCCACTGAGTTCCTAACGTCAAGTAGAAAAAGATGAAGAAGAGATCGGTGACGCGCGCGCATGGGGTACGGTCGTATGACAGTCGAGACAAGATGGTGGCTGGCTAAAAGACAGTTGTTGAATATTATTATTATTATGCAAAGAAAATATTTTAATGAAAATAAAAATTTCAATAATATGACAGGTACTTTGACATTGACTGTACTTATTCCACGAATATCAAGATGCCTAGCATGATAACTCCATTGTCATATATTTCTCTATGTTCGCATTTCACCTCCACCAACCTGTATAATTTAATTTAAAAAAATTAATTTTCAATGAAAGATTATGCAATTATTATCTACAATCGATATTTTACAATTTTTCTGTATCTGGTATCATTTAAGAATAATTAAAATATATTATTATAATTAGGTATTTCGGTATCTTTCAGTCTAGTCCATGATCGTTTTACAATGTTTGTTCCTACGGAAAATTTTAATTATTATGACATGACAGAGTAAAAGTGACAATAATTGTAAAATATCGTTTATATCTTCATCTGCAGTTTAAATAAAATGACTAAAATATATATGTGACTAGTAGTACCATATGAATATATTTGTATAAGTAAAAATTATATTTCGAGCCTCGTTCTCGTAATTACAACTATGTAGTACGCTTTGCCGGTACAATTATGTCACAATGTTTAGTAAAAACAAAAACGTAATGTGTTACGTCCCCCTAGATTCCTCTGTCTCCGATCTCCGTGATAATATTTAATCATTACGCTTTCTTGTGCGGTTGTGGTCACATCGGCTCCGATTAATTAGTTTACAGTGTTTTAATTGATTTCTTAATTAGCAGTACGAGTTCACACAAGATCACATTGATCACTGTACAAAATACTACTTATAGTAGATTATTGCCTTTATTACAAGTCCGAAAGTTTTTTAAACAATTATAACTATAACTTAAATTGAGGGTGATGCGGTTTTTGCATATGTTTTTTGTTTTTATAATAGTGGATCGGTATATTTCCTAGAGGGGCAAGACCCCTTATAAGTACTTCGAAGTCTTAGTTTACAGTGTTTTATTTGACTTCTTAATTAGAGGGGCAAGAACCCTTATAAGTACTTCGAAGTCTTAGTTTACAGTGTTTTATTTGACTTCTTAATTAGCAGTACGAGTTCACACAAGAGGTGAAACATCTGCAGTTACATAACTGAAATTCACGCAAATAGTGAAGCAGTTACATAATGGATCTTATCGATTTCAGTTTTATAAGAAATAAAACATTATGCATATTACTCATCCCAAAAGTAAAATATTTTCAAACAGTTAGCAGGTAGATTAATTTAACACGAGAGATTAAACAGTCTGTTTTAATTGACTTCTTAATTAGCAATACGAGTTCACACAAGAGGTGAAACATCTGCAATTACATAACTTAATTCGGACTTTAGCAACCGAAATTCACGCAGGCAGTGAAGCAGTTACATAAATAGATCTTATTGATTTAAATTTTATAAAAATTAAAACATTATGCATATTACTTATCCTAAAAGTAAATAATTTCAAACTTCTTAAAAGAAGAAAAATATACAATTAGTCATTCTAGTAGTAAATTACTAGCCTTATCAGACTAATTAGCATCGGACATTATCGTATCTCCGAAATAATTACCCATTAACAAATTCGAAATCGAACCACTCTTCATGCATCAAACACGCAAGAGTTCCTAGTTGAAAGAACTGCGGATTTACTGGGGAAGTATCCAATCTCAAAAATCGAGAAATGGTAAATCTGCATCCAGATGTTGAAAAACAATAGAATAACTGGATCAGTACAGAGGTCGGAAAGGAGACTAAAAAATTATAGCTTAACAAAATACGCGTCTAGCGAAGTTTCCTCCTTTACCGCACCAAAACTAAACCCCGAAATAAAAGCTTTTTTGCCAGATTAGTCTCAAAAGAGACAATCTTTTTCTTGACTCGCAGATCCAGTTAGGGACTGCAATAACTGTAATTGGAAAAACTTTATACAATATTTTGTCAGAGGAGGAGTGGGTTAAGTATTATAACTGGAAACACTCACCACCTCAGGGCTACACAGGTGCAGATGGGCGCTCGAGGTGCTACAGCATAGGCCCAAAAATCGAGTTGTAGTCTCGCAGACTCACAACCGAGCTGCAGCGATACAAACAAGGTTCAGGACTTCGGCGAAAACTTAACGCAGGTCACCTGTAAACATGCAGTCTTAACGACGACAACACAGCAATATTAATTCCAGAGGTAAGTGCTGGTCGTCTTAAAGTTTCTAACAAATATGGAAATCGTTTACAAAGGATACCTATGTGTTGAGCTGCATTAAGGGTTACGAATTGCTTTTCTATAGTCAGCCAAGGCAAAAATTGTGCCAAAGGTAACTAAAAATAACTCAACACAGTTACATATTGCTATACAGAATTCAATAAATTATTTTCACCAACTGTTGAAAATGGAGAACACCAGAAATGCGACTAAATTACTTAGTCCCTGTTCATTTAGATGCCCACTGGGATCTAAAGGATGTATATAATTTTTAAATTGTCCAGTAGCTAAAAGTAGCAGCAAATATTGAGTTTTCCTTACAATAACAAACTATCAGTTCACTGGTTTGCCGTTGGACTTGTATAAGTCCTTTTCATTTTACAAAAATTATGAGGATAGTAGTACAGAGCTTAAGATAGCAAGGAGTTCTATAACTTTTATTTAGATGATTTTTTGTATTTCGTCAATCCATTTGAACATTGTTTATCTAATTTGCGAAAGATTATTGATCGCTTTCAATACCATGGGTTTTACTAAATATTTGAAAAAAGTAGTTCAACACCTAGTACTAAATATTATTATATTTAGAGTTATTATAAACTCTAGTAATTACTTGTTGGAATTACCAGAACATAAGAAAATTATGTTAATTAACAAAATAAAATCTTTGTTGGGAAAGAAATTAATTTCAATCAGTTCTTTCGTACAGCTGGCTTTACACAAAAGCAGTTGGAGACAGATAAAAACATAGCTCTGTCTAAAAGTAACGGCGATTTGGATAAAATTATGTTTTTACCCGATAAATTAAACACAAATTTAAATGGTCGATAAATAATTTAAGTTCTAAAAATCCTATAAGACATTTCAAATTCGATTTGAATTTAATAATTTTTCCTGATACTTCGAAGCATGGTTCGGGTATATTTTGTGCAGGTCAAACTGCACAGGGTCTTTGGAATCGTGCTTAAAGAAAAGAACATATTATGACCTATTTGTATTTACTGGCAATTTTATAGACCTTCGCTGATTTGCAAGAGTTAAAGTAAATTGCGAAAGCTGGTTGAGAATAGACAATACAACAGCGATCTCAGATGTTAATAAAATGAGTGGAGCGCAACTTAACAAATTACATCATTTAGCAAAATTGTGCGAACAGAAAAATATTTATCTTTACGCCTCGTATATACCATCCAAAAGAAAATAAATGCTAAATGTGAAAAGTTCTGTTCATGGCATAGAGATTCTTATTGTTTAATTGTTGATGCACTCACTATATCATGGAAAAATATAATTATGCGTTTCCACCGTTTGCTATGATTTTAAAGGTCTTACATAAAATTATAGAAGATTAAGCAGAGGGAATTTTAGTATATTGAACAAAAGTTCACCCATTTGCATCCAATCTAGCCTTATTAGCAGGAAGATTGCGTGGGAAGCGTTCGAAACCGAAACTCTAAATTATTCGCCAGCCACTGTTGATATTTTAATATCATTTTTATCGGGCGCAACGCTAAAACAATATCAGGGGGTTTTTATAAACTAAAATTATTTTTTTCTGTGATAGTCACGGATATGAGTTGTTTATGACGACAGAAAATAACTTATAGTCCAGTAAATGAAGGGTCCAACCTTGACAAAATCGCTCACCAATGTAATTTTTATATTAATTTGTCGGGATTGACAAGTAATTTAAAATAAGAAAAAGTTCTGTAAAAAATGTTCTTGTATGGGGGAGAAACAGCCCCAAAGGTTCCAAAGATCGTTTTTCCGCCAATATCTGCTAAAATATAGCATTTAGAGAATTTTTGTTTAGAGAATCAGTTAATTATTTACAAAAAATGGTCCTTATGAATTTTCTCTAAAATTTGGCCGTTTTCCGAGATAAACGGGCCCAAGCGCACCCTGGATTTTGAACTCCTGCGCTGCATGCCGGAGAGCACGCTCCATGCATCTACACCAGGAGCGGGCGGACAAAAGTCCAATAAATTGGGTAAAAATTTATATTTTTTATTATTCAAAGTTTCGGTGAAAGGGGAAATCTACAGCTATCATACCCGGTGACTTGAGTCACATTTTGATTTTTTGATATTTTAGTATTTCAATTTATACAAGGTGCGGTTTACGGCAATTCCACTTCAGCACGGTCGGCAATTTCCTATATTCTGGGGGCCTATTAACAAATAGCACTTTTATAAAGAGATTTTTTAAGGGAATATGCAGATTGAAACCATTATTTCCAAAGATTCAGTAAAATATGGAATACTAATATTGTAGGTATTAGACAAATTAGCAACTGAAAGTCATTGAGATAAATTATCATTAAAAAATCTAACAAAAAGATTAAGTACCTTAGTTGCACTAGTTTTAGTACATAGAGTTCAAATTTTAGCAGAAATTGAGATAAATAATATTCATCAAACACAGACCGGCATTGAAATTGAGATAAATTCTTTCATTGAAACCTCAGGACCAAGCCGAAATCAATTTTTTCTAGATTTTCTTAGAAAAACCTAATTTACGTGTGGCTAGTACTAAACCTTTATTTAGAGAAAACCAAATTAGTGCAGCATACCAATAAATGGTTTTATTTCCTGGAATAAACCACATACAGCTGTATGTGCACAAACTTTTTCTAGATGAATTAAAACAGTTTCAGATAGATGTGGAATTAATATAAAGCAGGTTTCAGCGCATAGTACAAGACATGCGTCAACATTAGCAGGGTGTAAGAGGAATTAGTTTGGATGTAAGTAATAAGAAACACAGCTGGCTGCTCGAGGAATTTCCAGATATTGCAAAGTGTTATAATAGACAAGTGTCTAATTATAATAAGGAAAATTTCGGGGTTACAACCCTAAATGGATAACTATAACAATGCTGATTTGTTATTAAGTATGTGGTTGGTTTTAGGGAAAAATATAGCAACAAAATTTCAGCTTTTTCATAAATCTAAACATCTACATAGTTGTAATTACGAGAACGAGGCTCGAAATATAATTGAAGATTAAACGAACTTACCTGTAAGTGAAGTTCAATCGAAATTATATGAGAAGTAATTACAACCTCCCATCCATTTCCCAACCCCATAGGAAAATAGCAGAAATTTTCTTTCAGCTCTAAACGAAATGATTAAATATTATCACGGAGATCGGAGACAGAGGAATCTAGGGGGACGTAACACATTACGTTTTTGTTTTTACTAAACATTGTGACATAATCGTACCGGCAAAGCGTACTACATAGTTGTAATTACTTCGAACGAGGCTCTCATATAATTCCGATTGAACTTCACTTACAGGTAAGTTCGTTTAATCTTCAAGAATAGAGTAAATATGATGAAAGATTTTTTATTGAATTTTTGGGGTACGTCGACAACTGGACCCAGTACACCATAATTTATATATACCGGGTGTCTACTGAAAATCCGTTATATAAGAAACACAATGTAATTTTTTTAAATTTTGCTGTAGTTACTTACCTACTGATTACCAATTTGAGATGAAAGTTGGGAAAGCCAAACTTGTTTAAAAACTACACAATATGAGACAGTCGATCATATTGCTTTATAAGTTCTATGTAATATTATTTCAGAATACCATTTTTAAATTTTTTAAATAATATTTTCCTTTCTTTGTTTAGTTACATTTTTGATCATTATTATTCAAATTTACTAACATATAATATAACAACATCTCTTTTTCCATTTCAACATTATTTCAGAACACCATGGGACTGAGGATGACTTTTAAAATTTTTTTATAATATTTTCCTTCTTTTGTTTAGTTCATTATTATTCAAATTTACTAACATATAATATTACAACATCTTCTTTTCCATTTCACTCTGAAAATTCTATAGGTACATAAATGACTATTTTCTTTTGCGTTTTTCTCGAGAACTAATAAAGCAATATGATCGACCAAGGTCTGATATTGTGTAGTTTTTAATTTTTTGAACAAGTTTTGCACATATTTACAACTTTCATATCAAATCAATAGATACCTAGGACAAGGTACAATTTTGGCTCCCCTGCTGTTTATAATTTGTATTAATGATTTAAGTAAAACTATTGATGATGACTGTCATATAACTTTATACGCGGATGATGCATCATTGGTTGTTTCTGATAAATGTAATTATTATATTCGCAGTCTAGTCGAATGGTGTAATTCAAATTATCTCTATCTAAATCCTGAAAAGACAACGTATATAAAGCCGCGTACTGACTTGAGCACTTTTGCGCGCACGAATGCTCTAGTCAGTACGTAGGTTTTGTCTGTGCGCGCACAGTCTAAGCACGCACGAACGCTATCCGTCGCTTGTCGGTACATCAAAGAATTTTTGCGCGTATGCTTGCTCAGTGTGGACGTGTGGCAGCTAAGAGTTTACGCGCACGTACGTAGCAACTGACAGCAGAGGGAAAAGATTTAAGTTACAAGAAATTGCAATGGAGTGGTCAAATGGTATGGCTCTGCAGTTAATTGACGATTATGAAAAATTCCCAATATTATGGGATCCTAAATATTTAGATCCACTGTTTTCTTGAAATTTTAAGTCACATAATATGTTGTTATCGCCAAATTTTTCTCTGCTTTTATATAGTTGAGTAACCCACCATCGTTTTGATTTTTTCTTCTTTATTTCTATTATGCAATGCATGCTGTTGCCGTCTCAGACATTTTTGGACGAATGGCTGGAGCACTAATTTGCGCGCACGTAAAGAATTTTTATTAAAAGCCATAAGTCTGTACGCGCAAACGTTCGTACGCGCAAATCGTACGTGCGCGCAAAAGTGCTCAAGTCAGTACGCGGCTTAAGATTTCACACTTACCACACGGTAAAAAAGGATTTGTTAGGAATAGTAAAATTTTAGTTATTGCAGCAAAAAAAATTAGTGGAAATTTGGACAGCAAAAAAATTTGTTCCCACAACAATTTATTTTAGTAACGATTTATTAGTTGCCGCAGCAAAAGAAAATTAGTAAAACGGATTAATTCTTATGTGTAAGGATAGCTACTCAAATTATTTGCATGCAAGTGATAAGTATTAGTAACTACAACAAAATTAAACTAGCTGAAATTAATTATTAAAATTTGTTGTCTCAACTACTAATTTTTAGTTGGGATATAGGAATATATAGGTAGGTATAAATATTATTATATAAATTATATTTATTTGTTAAACAAAACAAATACAAAACCATACATCTATTAATATTTATTATTAATATATATATATAGTCAGTAAACCCTTCTACCGTTAGGTGTAGGGCAGTAACCTTTATTTATCGTGCACAAACTTTGTCCACTGTTTCTTGTCTCTGGCACATACTTTTGCTTCTTGTACTGTCGTTCCCTTCTTACTAAGTGTCTTTTGTACTATGTCGTCCCAGTCCGCCATTGGTCTGCCACGTCCTCTCTTTTGAATTATTTTTGCTGTCCAAACTTTCTTCACGGGCCTCTTGTCGTCCATCCTCAACAGGTGTCCCCACCAACTCAGTTGTCTCTGCTCTATAAACTCTTCTATCGGTTTCATTTTCAATTCTTCTCTTATATTAACGTTCCTTATTTTGTCCAGCATTGTTACTCCTTTGACTCTTCTCAGATATTTCATCTCTAATGCTTGTATTCTATTTTTAATTTTTCTTGTTGTGACCCACGTTTCGCAACCGTAGGTTAATATTGCTCTGTATATTGTTTTAAAGACCGTTATTTTTGTTTTCTGTGATATCTCTCTTTTACCTATAAAACTATTTTTCATCATATGGAACATTGTCGCTGTCTTATTTATTCTTCTGTTTATGTCTTCATCTTGCTTTCCAGTACTTTCTAGTAGTACTCCTAAATATTCAAACTTTTCTACCTGTTCTATGTTATTGTTTTCTATTTTTATGTTCATATTTTGTCTTTCGTTGGCTATTGCCATCACTTTTGTCTTTTTAGCATTTATCTTCATTCCATATTTAATTAACGTATTGTTCCATACATTAAGGTTATGCTGCAAACTCGTTTCGCTACCGGCCATTATCACTACATCATCAGCAAAAGCACATTCTCCTATTTCAATCTTTTGTAGATTTCTGTAGCCTACCCTTAGTTTCTTCATTTCGGGTTTACATTCTTTAATAATTTCGTCCATAAATATTATAAAGAGCAATGGACTCATTACTCCACCTTGTCTTAGGCCGCCTTTAGTTTCGAATACGTCAGAGGTTCTATTTTTACTAATGACATAATTTAGGTTATTATTATATAGGCTCTTAATTGCGTTAATTAATTTCTTGTTAACGTTTCTTGTTTCTAGGCTATCCCATATTTGCTGTCTCTGTACTCTGTCAAACGCTTTTTCCAAATCTATAAATGCCATAAACGCTTTGTTCTTGCTTCTTAAGGTCTTTTGTATTATTTGTTTTAATGTGAATATATGGTCTTGTATACTTCTTCCCTTTCTGAATCCGCTTTGTTCTTCTTCTAATACTGGTTCTACTATTTTTCTCAATCTTTTTTCTAGTATTCTCTCATACACTTTCAGTGTTGTGCTTAGCAGCGAGATCCCTCGGTAATTATTACAATCTCTTGTGTCACCTTTTTTGTGTAATGGCATTATGACTGCTACTTCCCAGTCTTTAGGTATTTGTTCATATTTCCAAGCATTATTGAATATGTCTAATAATAGTATTATTCCTTCTCTGCCCATATATTTTAGCATCTCTCCACTTATTTTATCGTGTCCTGTTGCCTTCCCATTTTTAATCAGCTTTACCGCTTCGGATATCTCGTCCATTGTTATTTCGGTGTTTTCGTCTACAAGTACTTCTCTTATTCTTGTCATATTTGTGTCGTCTTCGGTTACGTTCAGGAGTTCTTGGAAGTATTCTCTCCATCGGTTCATAACTTGTTTTTCATCAGTTAGGAGTTTACCAGCTCTATCTTTTATTATGTCCATTTGTTTTCTTTCTTTTTATTTTAATTAAATTTTAAGTCACATAATATGTTGTTATCGCCAAATTTTTCTCTGCTTTTATATAGTTGAGTAACCCACCATCGTTTTGATTTTTTCTTCTTTATTTCTATTATGCAATGCATGCTGTTGCCGTCTCAGACATTTTTGGACGAATGGCTGGAGCACTAATTTGCGCGCACGTAAAGAATTTTTATTAAAAGCCATAAGTCTGTACGCGCAAACGTTCGTACGCGCAAATCGTACGTGCGCGCAAAAGTGCTCAAGTCAGTACGCGGCTTAAGGAGGTTCGATACCGTTTTTGAAAATATTACCATTCATCTGAAATTTTTACAAGTTGAAGATGGATGTATTTATCGTTCACTGTTAAAATTTCAGATCAATCGTCCACACCGTTTTTCAAAAATAAATTTTTAAAAATTTCTGTTTTACATGGGAGTAAATGAGAATACATTTTTAAAGGGCTGTGTAATCTATAAAAATAATACCACCAGAAAGAGATTTACAGTAATTATAAATCAGACATTAATAAATCATGAAACTAAAATTCAGTGGATTCTTCCACACCGTTATTGAGTTATTCAATTAAATAAAATTTCAAACGTGACAATAATGCTGACATAACTAAAAGAGCGATAACTACGGCAACGTCGCAAATCATAGATTGGCGCGAAATTTAAAATACTGTTGGAAAGTAAGAGTGTGTTTATGTTGAAGCATATTATTTTATAAAGTTTGTAACAAATGATATTATATTTATATTTTCACGACAAATAAATGAAAATACACATACACAAGTCATTTTTAGGAAATTGGACACACTTTCGCAATGCGCATACAAACACCGTTACGAAACTATCGAAAATAAGTAGGAAGAACTATTTGAGTAAGAATTATTCGTGTTCATCTACTAAAAACTCTACAAGGGACATGACGGGTCCATGATCACTAAATTTGTTTGCAATTATTTCGTAATTAATTCCAAATGTCGCTAATCTTTTAATCATTCCACGAGATCTGACTCTTTTTAAAGTCTGGACAGTAGAAATAATAATATCTGTATCTTTTGTGTACGTTTGTCATATACTTGATCAAAGCTTTCCCCATTACTAATTATTTCTGAAACAGAAAGATGAATTTCTACCAATTGTCAGGAAATGTTTTTAAATAATTTTAAAGTGTCTTGGAAATAATGAATGACTGGACGAAAACTATCAATTAAGTTCTTATTTCTTATAGCTTGCATTAATCTTGGAGCGTCAAAAGAACAATTATTATGAGCTATTGCATTTACTATTGCATAACACTTGACAGTTGTGTTGACAGTTAGGTTAGAAGCACTGCAGCCAACAGCCAACGTAAAGCAGCTAAAATACTAGCGCTGTTGCCGTGTTTTCATTTGATTTTTAAAATTATGAATTTTAAAATATAAAATCTTTAGGACTTAAAAATACAATTGAATTGAAAGATAGTAATAAAATATTTATAAACAAATATATTTCGCTATAAGATTTTTTATATTTTCGGTGTTTTTTACAACAAAATTTAGTGGGTAGAAGTTGTCACTCTGCAGAAATACAATAGATTTTTGTTTAGATCCCCTAGATAGATAATCGGTATCGAAACTCCTTAAGATTTCACACTTACCACACGGTAAAAAAGGATTTGTTAGGAATAGTAAAATTTTAGTTATTGCAGCAAAAAAAATTAGTGGAAATTTGGACAGCAAAAAAATTTGTTCCCACAACAATTTATTTTAGTAACGATTTATTAGTTGCCGCAGCAAAAGAAAATTAGTAAAACGGATTAATTCTTATGTGTAAGGATAGCTACTCAAATTATTTGCATGCAAGTGATAAGTATTAGTAACTACAACAAAATTAAACTAGCTGAAATTAATTATTAAAATTTGTTGTCTCAACTACTAATTTTTAGTTGGGATATAGGAATATATAGGTAGGTATAAATATTATTATATAAATTATATTTATTTGTTAAACAAAACAAATACAAAACCATACATCTATTAATATTTATTATTAATAAGATAAATAATCAGTTTGATTCACTCATGAAAACTTAAAAATAAAAATATTTTAAATTCAATTAACTTTGTTACTTTAACCAGACACAATACAACTGTCTGAGAATCACATAAAACTGCCGTACAAAAATTAATTATTGTATGGCAAATTAACTCATTAATGCTGTTATTACATACCAACGTATAGCCTTCATGTTCTTTAAGCACAGGAAATTGATCAAAATATAATTTGATACTTGGTATATCCAAGTATATATATATATATATATATATATATATATATATATATATATATATATATATATTTTCGATAAGAAAAAGTTTTATTCCAATAATTTGTAACTGTTGTCCACGGACTGCGACTGTTCTTCAGCCAGGTTACCAAATCTTCTGAATCGCTTTCTGGAATTAAAATAGCAAATAAGGCAGAAATATAAACAAAAAAGAGGAAATATACCAGTTTCAGTGATGTCATCATCAAGTACTTGAGCATTTGTTTTCTTCCCGGAAATTAACCCGACATTTTTGAATTGGCGGCGTAAGTTGTAATACTTGGAAAATAGTTTACCTCTCGTAATTTTTTTGTCTTTACTTCCGATAACGACGAAATATGATTCTTTATTTTCACTCGGAAACGCTTTTGTAATAGCCACCGCTAATTCTTCTAAGTACGTAGTACTAATTATTTTGTTTAGATCGTCAGAAAGGAGATCTTCAATTAATGCATCAGTCAATTTTTGACGAGTATCATGATCTAATTGTTCATGTAAATTATAGTACGCAATAACTATTTTCCCTTTTGCACTTTTTTGGAGAGTTTGAATGATGTCGATGTGATGGGAGCTGACACAAGGGATTGTACGTGGGGGTTCTTCGATTTCAAAGATTTCTGAATTATTTAATGAATTGTCTAACTCGTTAGTATGTTCCGCTGAAGGCTTTTGTGTTGTAACCTGTAACAAGTATATTTGAATTACAAATTATTGTTTTGGTATTATTATGAAAGAAAATATTTCACCAATTAATAAGTGAACCTTATACAGAAATAATAAAAAACGCCGTACACGTTTATTTTAATATAAAAATTGTATTGTAGAATAAATTAAACCGTACCATTTTGAAAGCATCCGAATCATCCAAATCTAGAATAGCATACGAAAATTGAGATGAAGCAGATGTTGACGAACCAGCACTAGATAAGTTTGTACTAGCACGAACCAATTTTGCATTATTTATATTATTAATAAGTTTCATCCTAGGCCCAACAGCTGGAATAATTTCTTTTATCAGTTCTTTGGTAAGAACCTCAAATATTTCATCACCTATTTCATTTTCTGCAATGCTAATATGTTAATATTAAGTGTCAATTATTAATATAAGTATTAAGTTGCTTTATTATTACTTATTAGACTGAAGAAGATTTACACTTAAACATAGTAAAATATAATATATTCACCAATGACTCACAGTAATCTATGGCGACTGCCATACCCAAATTGGGCTAAAGCCGTAATAGTTAAAATTTAAATGCATAAAAAACATGGTAGATAAACTTTAAATAAGTTATATTGTTAAATATATATTTATAACCAATGACTCACAATACTATGTGATGTTGCTAAACCCAAATTGGGTGAAAAGTGTTGTATATTATTTGCATCTGTATTGACTTACCTTTAAAAATATGTATATATTTTTCCAGCTCCCATTCTCTTAATAAGTGTTCATATTCAAAACATTGTTTTGCATCCATTTTCTACAAAACACATAACATTCGAATAAAATCACAAAGGAAGAAACAGTTAAGAAACACATAAAGGGATACGTTTCAATAATAAAACACTAGAAAAATTTAAGTCTTAAACTAAGGCTTGAACTTTCGTTAAATACATAGTACCTACTTCTAAGGCTTACGAGTATAGCAAATTAATAATAATACTAACCTTTATTATAGGAGGATGCACAGTATCATATATATATTAAAAGGGAATGGACCAATGACCTATTATAATTTAGACGCCGCATGGCATTGTTGATGTAGAGCTTGTTTTGAAGCCGACACTTACTTGGGTGGGGGAACGGGAGGTAGACCGCGTTGGTAATGCGTGATGCCTAGTTTACTGTAATGTTGTCTTGTTTCTGTTTACATTATGTCATTATGTGACAAGCTTTGCGAAGGTTAGGTTTTAGTATTGTTTTATGTTTTGTGAAACACTTCTTAAATTCTGTTTTGTGTCAAATACTCGTAATATTTTTCAGTAGTTTATAAATGATAGTTACAAATTCTGTATTTAGTTGAATTTAAAACATTATTATGGTTAATCATCGTGCTATGCCAACGTGCCAAGAGTTTTCGGCTTCAAAAAAAGAAAATGTGTCATTTAGTGTGTAAGTTTTTCTGTAAAAATAATAATAATAGATCAGAAAATGCAACTAAAAGTGATTTCAGATATCCAATGAACCAAGCTAGACGAGATCAATGGCTGAAAGCCGTGCAATCTATACAAAAATAATTCTACCAAACATCTTTATTATTTTAATCAAATATAATTTAAGATTAACATTTGAAATAAACAGTGCTCTTGCTAAAATATTATAGGACCTACAAAAGGTAAAAAACGTCATCTTTAGATGTCTCCTTATAACTGTCATTTAAATGTAAAATAATTTATGAAATATTAAATAATACAACAATATGCACAATATTTAACAAAAAATGCGTACATATTTTTAAATTGCATCTCAAAGTGAATTTTGTTGTAGGTTAGAATGATTTCATCTGACAGATACTTTAGAATTATTGTAGTACACGCAACCCGCACTGCAAGCTAGGTCTCCATCAGCCTACTCCGTTTCAGGAAGTGTCGGCTTCACAACAAATGCGACTATGCGGTGTCTAAATTATATTAGGTCATTGGAATGGACCATCTATACTTTCATCATGAAACTTTCACGACCTCTAGAAATTCTATGGTTCAAGTTTTTATGAAATTTTTTTTTTCTACTTATAGATATATGTTTAAAGCTGATTCTTTTATATATTTGAAGTTTTTTTAAACCATAATTAACGAGAAAAACCATAAAAACCATCAAATTTTCTTGGATCCACGTCTTCATTGGAATTAATTTTTGTTTTTTTGATTGTTGATGGAATGGTAGTTTGACAGATGTCATTTAGTGATATTTACAATTTTATGATTTGAAATACATTTATTTTAATTTTGAAGTAATTTGCAAATTATTTCAAGTACTAAGAGAGAGACCGTAAATTTTTAAAATATTTTTGTTAATTTTTATACTATTTTTAGAAAAATTTATTTAATTTTGACATTTAATAAAAGTACAGGTTTTACAAAATAATTTAGGATCCAAGTAGGTAGATTTTATTGGAAAAAATTAGAAGAATGACTGAGCGGTTGTATGACAGCTGTCATTTACTGACGTTTACAATGGGGGTTTTCAAGCCTACGGCTTTTAAAGAAATACTTATTGGATATCAATTTTCAGCATGTATAAGTTATAGGAAAGTGATAATAATTGTTAATTTTGATAGATTCTTTATCGAAATGAAAATGTAAGTCTTTTGAATCGTTCATTGAAATGCGCCATGTGTGACGTAGCCAACATTGATATCAAACCAGGAGTTGGTTCGTGAAAGTTCGTTTTTTGTCGTTTGGACGACGGACCACCTGTTGATTTTTCGATTTTTGACACGTTCATCAACGTTCACGGGTTCACGTTGTCGAGTTTGGTTAGGTTCAAACACGATTACTTACAGTTTATTGAAGAATTTTTGTGTTGGTTTTAATCGAAATGAAACGGCATGAAACAGTTTGGTTATGTTTTTCTGTTCAAGTTGACAAGATGTTGACTGTGTAAGGTAAGACCTACGTATCAGTCCTTGTCAGCGCGTTGAACGTATGTTCTAGATGTTGGTGACGTCACACTGTTACACGCGACATCGATTTCCGCGCCACTTATTTTTTTAAACTTTATGAATTTTTTTCTGGCTTATTAGCAACTTTTAAGCGAAAAGAAAAAATACGGGTCTTATATTTGAATGTATAGATTAACATATTAAAAAACCAAAAAATCGTGAAAACCCCCATTGGAAAGTTAAGATTAATTTATTTTAAGAAATAGATATAATACGAGTAATTTGTAAATTATAACCGGTAAAGAATGTTAGAGCACAAATGTTTTTAACATTTTCATCAATTTTAATATTATTTAAAAAAAAATTAATTTATTTTGACAGTCACTTAAAAGTACAGTCACATTAAAAGGCATTAGGAGTATTAATAGTAGGTACATTCAAAGTAAAAATTATAACCAGTTTTTTGTAACTTCCGGTTTTATAATTTTACCGGATGTTTTCACAAAATCATTAACTTTGGTATCAAATTAAAGGGCTAAATGTGGGCTACTTTATAAAATAGTTAAAAATGGCGACCGACGATCGGTTTTTGTTTTCATGGAAATAATAATAAATGATAATTTCTTAAATTTATATAGGTACCTAATAAAGTTTGATTTACACATAACATTTACTGTGCCTGCCAAACTTACATTCTTGCTGAAGAATGATGTAGTATAAAATTATATAAAACGGAGGCCGTAGGCCCGCATTTTTTTTATCCAAAAAAAGTTATAATCTAGTATCGAGTCCATTTTTACTTCCCCGATCTATGTATAGAGGAAAGTATATTGTAATCGTATGATTTTTTGACAGTTCGAGATT
This sequence comes from Agonum fuliginosum, assembly GCA_947534325.1. Classification (NCBI taxonomy): domain Eukaryota; kingdom Metazoa; phylum Arthropoda; class Insecta; order Coleoptera; family Carabidae; genus Agonum; species Agonum fuliginosum. The sequence continues at coordinate 6,332,232 of OX384043.1, forward strand.
TTGGTGAATCTTCACAGTTTAGAACCTACTGAACCCAAAAAACATAATTTAAATAAAACTCGGTCTGTCACTCTGTCTGTCTGTCTGGATATTGGATAACTTAAAAACGCGTTGGAAATTTGGACTGAAATTTTATATTTAAAATCTTGAGCCAAAAACTGACTTCAATTTCGTTAATGAGCTTTATTCAACCGGTGGTACCAACTTTATAAACATACCTTTTTTATTTTTATCAAAATACTATCGTGTGTGGTATTAAGTTAAAGCTCTCGGGAAAATAATTCTAGTAGAAAAAAATCTGATGTGGCCAGCACACGACCTGTCGCCAAATTCTGCTTATTATACTAATCTAATAAATAGTTTTATTTACATTTTAATAATTTCATGTTCATGTAATTAAGTATACGACTGTCATAATAATTCAAATTTTGTGTAGAAACCAATTTCATATTAGGCGAGCGGCGCACCCCCGAAAACGTGCCTAGAAAAACAACTTAAGCCTAGTTTCCATGCATGCGTTTTATCCGTTCCGTTCTATCCGTCGCAAGTTGTGATTGGCTATTTCAAATTATGAAAAATTGGCGCGTTGGTAAATGCAGCGACGGACAGAGTTCGTCTACTCTCTACTCGTTGCAGCGCGACCTTGAAAACGGATGCTTTGATGTCAGTTTGACAGTTAGCAAGTGGTTTCATACGGTTATTTGTATTTGTTTGGTTTACCTAAGCAACATGATTAGCTTCGTAAGTTTATAAAATCGTAATTAATATTATGTCATAACAGCAGTGAATAGAAGTACCAATCAAAACATCAAAACGGATGGAACGCAACGGACACATGTGAACAGTCTAAATTTCATACGACGTCAAGTTTGCAGCGACGTATAAAACGGAACGGATGAAACGTATGCATGGAAACTTAGCTTTAACCTCTCATGGAAAAACTAATGGTTGCAACCAGGTGGAATCGATCCGTAATTTTATTGCAAACAAAAAACCTAAATAAAATTTTTTGATCCGAGTGGCAGGAAATTTGTTATTAACAAAACGTTGTAACATTAAAACAAGATCAAAAATGGCCCCGCAAGTAGTTTTATTAGGTTAATTGGCTCAAAATAATCACTTTTTGTCTCTTGGCATTTTTTCGAAAAACGCACCCTTTTCGAGATATAGGCGATTTTAAGTCGAAAAACGGCCAATATTGCCCAACTTCAAAAAATCATATCTCAACTTCTAATGCACCTTTTTTAATTTAGAAAATTGCAAAATGATCGTCAAGACTTGTACTTTAACCCTATATTTTTTCCATATGGCCATCTTTTTGTTTTACTCCCCAAATTTACAGCTAAATTTTGATAAAATTCTTAGGTTTCGTTAAAGGGGTGGAAACGCTCAAATATTGAACAATCAGTCTGAAAACGATTTTTTTCCATTAAATTGGTTACATATTATATTTTCTGAAACTATTTATCAAAATGAATGAGTATTTAGTAAGTTTTAGGCATTTTTTCGTTGTAAATGTAAAAAAAATTAATTATCAAAATTTTTTCCCATTTATTTCCATGTTGCTTTACGTTACATTGTTATGATATTTAAATTTTAAAAACATTATTAACTAATTAATACATATTTATACGTGTCAAATTTTTTAAAATATCTACAAAACCATACTAATGGAATAATAATGGTCATTAATGGAGTCTAATTTCATCATTCTAATTCAGTCTCACTATCTTCTCACTGCAAGAACAAATAAATTTTTGCATGATCTCCATCGCTGTATCTTCTTCAAAATAATTCACGCATAATAAATTGTTATAAAATTTCCAGCCGTATAAATTTGGTTCAAAAATGCTTTAAGTGGTTGCGATACCACAAGTTCGTTTTACTTTATTGGAAAAAAGCATACGCTGCATTGTTGAAACTATCTGACATTGTCAATTTATCAAATGCAGAAGCTTTAAATGCAGTCACGAAACTTTTGTGTATTATTTATAATGCTGGTAAAGCTAATAAACAGAAAACTTTAGTGAAATCTATTAATGATCTAAGATATACTATAATAGCAGGTGTTAAAAATGTAACAGTTGATAAATTTTCTCCATCAGAGCCTACATTATTACAATACGTTTTAAGAGTAAAATGGCAAGCTAATGAATTGTCGCAAGCAAGATCAGAGAAAATAATGTCTTTTGAACCAAATTTATACGGGTGGAAATTGTATAACAATTTATTATGCCTGAATTATTTTGAAGGAGATACAGGGATAGAGTTCATGCAAAAATTTATTTGTTCTTGCAGTGGTAAAACACCTTGTGTAGAAGAAGAAATTTGTTCTTGCTGTTCGGAAGGATTTAAATATTGTGACATCTGTAATTGTTCATCGCAATGTAAAAATGCTGAAATTGTACCTGACCATGACCATACAGAAATTTTGTCAGAAGATAGTGAGACTGAATTAGAATGATGAAATTAGACTCCATTAATGAGCATTATTCCTTAAAAATTCAATTAGGTAGTGTGTTTCTGTAGATAGGTATTTAAAAAATATTTGACACATATAAATATGTATTAATTAGTTAATAATTTTAAAAAATTAAATATTACTATGTAAAGCAACATGGAAATAAAAGATAAAAAATTTGATAACTGAGTTTTGTCAGAAGATAATGAGACTGAATTAGAATGATGAAATTAGACTCCATTAATGAGCATTATTCCTTATAAATTCAATTAGTGTGTTTCTGTAGATATTTAAAAAATATTTGACACATATAAATATGTATTAATTAGTTAATAATTTAAAAAAAATAATTATTACTATATATATCGTATAGCAACGTGGAAATAAAAGAAAAAAATTGATAACTGATTTTTTTACATTTTCAACGAAAAAAGGCCTAAAACTAATTAAATACTCACTCATTTTGATAAAAAGTTTCAGAAAATATTATATGTAACCAATTTAATGGAAAAAAAATCGTTTTCAGACTGATTGTTCAATATTTGAGCGTTTCCACCCCTTTAACGACACCTAAGAATTTTATCAAAATTTAGCTGTAAATTTGGGGAGTAAAACAAAAAGATGGCCATATGGAAAAAATATAGGGTTAAAATACAAGTCTTGACGATCATTTTGCAATTTTCTTAATTAAAAAAGTTGCATTAGAAGTTGAGATATGATTTTTTGAAGTTGGGCAATATTGGCCGTTTTTCGACTTAAAATCGCCTATATCTCGAAAAGGGTGCGTTTTTCGAAAAAATGCCAAGAGACAAAAAGTGATTATTTTGAGCCAATTTACCTAATAAAACTACTTGCGGGGCCATTTTTTATCTTGTTTTAATGTTACAACTTTTTTGTTAATAACAAATTTCCTGCCACTCGGATCAAAAAATTTTATTTAGGTTTTTTGTTTGCAATAAAATTACGGATCGATTCCACCTGGTTGCAACCATTAGTTTTTCCATGAGAGGTTAAGTTGTTTTTCTAGGCACGTTTTCGGGGGTGCGCCGCTCGCCTATATGATCATGGACAAAAAGATACTGCAATTTCAAAAAAGTAGAATATTAATTGTACACACACACAACCAGTGGTACCAACTTTATAAACATAACTTATTTATTTTTATCAAAATACTATCGTGTGTGGTATCAAATTAAAAGCTCTCGGGAAAATAATTCTAGTAGAAAAATAAAAATAACATTTCAACGATCGTCAATTTTTTATAAAAATTATTCAAATTATACCGAGTTTGGTGTCAGTTTAAAGCTCTCGGGGAAATAAGTTTAGTAAAAATGTAAAAAATGACATTTATTTTATTTTATTTTCAATTATTTTTCAAAAAAATATTCAATTATTTTCAAATGTATTATCAAATTAAAGTTCTTTGGGAAAAAAATTTAGGCGAAATAAGTTTAGTAAAAATGTAAAAAATGACATTTATTTTATTTTATTTTCAATTATTTTTCAAAAAAATATTCAATTATTTTCAAATGTATTATCAAATTAAAGTTCTTTGGGAAAAAAATTTAGGCGAAGAATCAAAAATAACATTTAAACGATTGTCAGTTCTTTTTACTTCTCGCCTTATATTCTATAAGGGGAGGTATTTGTGACGGGTTGAAATTTTCGAGTGTGAGTTTTTAATGAATAAGTACGTTTTACGATCCATAGAATAGGAATAAAGTATTTTCGAGATTGTGTGTGTTGTGTGTGTGCATTTTTTTTTGACAGTCCCACAAATAGATGTTAGAAGTTTAAGATCATTCAGAGTAAAATTTTTAACATATTTAAAAATAGAAAATTAAATAAGGAACTTTTTCACCGGAAAGTATCACAAATTCATCGAGTTTGATGTTAAATTAAAGGGTTAGAGCGTTAATAAAGAAGCACTAGGTAGCTTTTAAAATTATTGAAAATGATGGTCGAAAATCTGCATTTTGTGTTTATCGAAAAAATTATAGAATAATACCGAGTTTGACATTTAGTTACCAGGTGGGCACTAATTTTATAATATTGTTGAAAATGGCGTCCACCGATGGTAAATTGTTTTGATTAAAAAATTATACACAGTCTAGTAATAAATACTGTCCACCAATTGAAAGCAAATATCTTGAGAACGAAAAGAGCTAGAAAAAAATAAAGACACCACTGAAATCTGTGAATCAATACCTTTTAAATCATGTATAATTTATTCAAAATGTCCGCCTTTTGCTTCTGCACATAGCTTTAATCGTGGAATAAAAATATTAAATGGAAATTCTGCGACAGCTTTTTTCAGAGATGCCTTTAAAGACTCCACGTTGTGGTGAGGTGTCTACGCTAGAATCTCTTATGATGCCAAGGAGAAGGTTTCGAGGGTCCAGAGAGGTCACCATCCCGCTTCAGTAATAGTTTGGTGGGGCATTTCGTATCACGGTGCCTCCGCTATTTATTTTTTCGAAAAAGGGGTTAAAACCTCGGCAAAAGTTTATCAAGAGATGCTGATGGACGTGGTTAAACCCCTAAATTCGACATTATTCGAAAACAAGCCTTGGGTACTCCAGCAGGTTTCCGCTCCGGAGCATAAGACGAAAACAACGCAAAAATGGCTGGAGGACAACGTTCCGGCGTTTATTCGCGCTGAAGACTGGCCGTCAGGAAGTCCTGATTTGAACCCACTTGACTATCAATTGTGGTCAGTGTTGGAAGAAAAAGCGTGTTCGAAACCTCACCACAACGTAGAGTTCTTAAAGGCATCTCTGAAAAAAGCTGTCACAGAATTGCCTCTAGACATATTGCGACCAGCTATCGACGAGTTTATTCCACGATTAAAGCTATGTGTAGTAGCTAAAAGCGGACATTTTGAATAAATTATACATGAATTAAAAGGTATTGATTCACTGATTACAGTGGTGTTTTTATTTATTTCCTAGCTCTTTTCGTTCTCAAGATATTTGCTTTCAACTGGTGGACAGTATTTATGGCAAGACTGTGTATAATCATATCGAGTTTGATATCAAATTCAAGGGCTGGATAAGAACTACCTAATTAATAACATGATTTAAAATGGTGGCCGACGATTAAAATTTGTTTTATCAAAAACAGTACAGAATTATATCGAGTTTGTATCAAATTAAGGGCTGAACATGGGCTACTTAATTAATTAATATAATAATTTAAAATGGTCAGGTAAGCAGGGTACCTATTCTAATTCATTTCATAGCGACAGTCGCTAGCGAAGTTCAGTTGATAACTTCGTGACGTCATTCCGTTTGTAACTATATCAAGGGTTAGGGATATTTGGCCTCCAGTTGATAACGACTGATAGAGATTTTACATTTACTGCGAATTTTTACAAGAAAAACTGCTAAACCACCATTATACCTATCACTTATCATAAACGTATTATTTGTTTTAAAATAAGCCATTTTTTTTGAATTTCAAAGTAAATTATTTTTTCAAGAAAAATGTCAATTTCTTATTTCTAAAATTTGTAAGTTGAATTATTTAATAAACTAATCAAAAATATTAAATACATATAATGAACCCATAATTTATTGGTATTTTATATTTATAAAATAAATATTTTAACCTCCTAACGAACAAAAATCAACGCAACGCGCAAGTCTACCGTAGCGAGGGTTGATAAGTCGGAGCGACAGTCGCTTGGCTACTACGTCACACATAGTGGGGGGTTATCAAGACAACCCAACTTATCAACGTTGATAAGTGAAATAGAATAGGACCCCAGTAGGTACTTTACAAAATTGTTGAAAATGTCGGTCAACGATTTTCGTTTGTTATTATCAAAACATTATTGATTCAAATCGAATTTGATATCAAATCAAAGGGCTAAATAGAGGCTACCTAATTATTAAAATTATTTAAAATGGTGACCGAAAGTTGGTATTTGTTTTTGTCAAGAACAATATAAAATTATATCGAGTTTGATGTCAAATTAAAGTGCTAGATAAGAGCTAATTAATTAATAAAATGATTTAAAATGGTGGCCGACGATTGTCATTTCTTTTTATAAAAATGTCAGAATCCTATTGAGTAGGTTTGATATCAAATTAAATGTCTTGATGAGGGCTGTTACAGGATTGTTCAAAATGGAAACCGACGATCGTCATTTGTTTATATCATAAAATTGTTCAAATCACATTGATTTTGATATTAAAGTAAAGGCCTTGATAATGAGGACTGATTTACACAATAAGTGATAAAAATGATAGTGGACGATTAGCTTCTGTTTTTTACTTCCCCGATCTATGTAATAAAGGGAAGTATTGTAATCGTGATTTTTTGACAGTTCGAGATTTTGGTGAATCTTCACGTTTTAGACCCTAATATGGCGCGCCGTTTCGGAAAAAATTATTCACATTATTAATATGTTTAGTTGGTGTTAAAATATAGATTTGGTTACTAAAATATAATAATAATTGATAAAATATATTTATTTTGAGTTAAAATATTATATCTTTACTATTATATTATTTTGTAATACACAAAATATTTTTTAACACAGTTACAAAATAATTTTTTCATGAACGGCGAGTGCTGTTATTTAATAGATTCGAGCTTGAAACATTTTCCGTCAGATGGATCCTGTGTCGCTCTTATAAGGCACGGGCACAGTACACAACATCACAACAAAGGGTAATCGCTCTACTAACTGTCATTATCATCGGTGATAACGCTATCACAGATGATAATCACTTGTAATATTACCCTAGAATATAATAGCACTTTTATGAGATTTGTGAGATGAGAGTATCTTCAGTTTGACAATAGAGTACTTGCAACAAGGTCACAAACAGTCACGTGACAGTCAAAAACTAAGCGCGCGAACTTGTTTGTGGACAACCCAACAAAATTTTAACATGGAGTCTTATGGAGTATTCATGTTTACTTTTGTAAAAATATCTTTTATTCGCATTCTACGTTGTTTTAAAAAAAGAAAACGTATGAAGTTGATTAAGATAAGTTCATATATTATACTGGTTACTTAAAATTATCCTAAATATAAAGCACTTTTAAAATATCGTATGTTAAAAGTGTGGTATTGAACTGTTGTCATAATAAAAACAGTTTATAAAACTGTAATATAGGTACCCGTTATATTTTGTATATTTTCTTACACTTTAAGAAATATTTTAAGTTTATTAATTTAACAATTAGTGAAAATCCATGCACTTGATGATACAAAACCAACTTAACCTATACATTTAATGTGTTAGTAATACAAGTTTCATTTAAAATATGCTTGTTTTATATGTATTTATTTAATACAAATATATTATACATACACTTACCTTTCTTGAAAAGTATACAATATAAATGAAACATGCAATTAATGCTGGAAAAACACAAAAATAACTCATAATGCCCTGTTCACACGTTGCTACTTTGAAGACACATTCGTGCTACTGTAGCAAGAAAAAATCTGAGTCGCTTGTCAAATAGCAGCGCTGCTAATTTGTAGCATCAAAGTATCAAGAACTACTCGTTGATAATTTCACATCGTTGATCGTTGTGTGTGTAGACAGCGATTTTTTGCGGTAATTGTTTCGATTTGAATTTCTTTTCATGCTACAGTAGCACGTATGCGTCTTCAAAGTAGCAACGTGTGAACAGGGCATAAGACCCAAAACCGCCATAAGACACAATGTTAACCTGAACAGCAGTTGTCCACAAACAGAATCCCGCCAAATCCGAAACATTGGCCACGCCTCCTGCAAGTACTCTATTAGTAGAGCGCCCGTGCCTTATAAGAGCGACACAGGAGCCATCTGACGGAAAATATTTCAAGCTCGAATCTACAGTGTGATCCAATGACCTTTATAATTTAGACGCCGCATGGCATTGTTGATGTAGAGCTTGTTTTGAAGCCTACACTTACTTGGGTGGGGGAACGGGAGGTAGACCGCGTTGGTAATGCGTGATGCCTAGTTTACTGTAATGTTGTCTTGTTTCTGTTTACATTATGTCATTATGTGACAAGCTTTGCGAAGGTTAGGTTTTAGTATTGTTTTATGTTTTGTGAAACACTTCTTAAATTCTGTTTTGTGTCAAATACTCGTAATATTTTTCAGTAGTTTATAAATGATAGTTACAAATTCTGTATTTAGTTGAATTTAAAACATTATTATGCCAACATGCCAAGAGTTTTCGGCTTCAAAAATAGAAAATGTGTCATTTAGTGTGTAAGTTTTTCTGTAGAAATAATAATAATAGATCAGAAAATGCAACTAAAAGTGATTTCAGATATCCAATGAACCAAGCTAGACGAGATCAATGGCTGAAAGCCGTGCAATCTATACAAAAATAATTCTACCAAACATCTTTATTATTTTAATCAAATATAATTTAAGGTTAACATTTGAAATAAACAGTGCTCTTGCTAAAATATTATAGTACCTACAAAAGGTAAAAAACGTCATCTTTAGATGTCTCCTTATAACTGTCATTTAAATGTAAAATAATTTATAAAATATTAAATAATACAACAATATGCACAATATTTAACAAAAAATGAGTACATATTTTTAAATTGCATCTCAAAATGAATTTTGTTGTAGGTTAGAATGATTTCATCTGACAGATACTTTAGAATTATTGTAGTACACGCAACCCGCACTGCAAGCTAGGTCTCAATCAGCCTACTCCGTCTCAGGAAGTGTCGGCTTCACAACAAATGCGACTATGCGGTGTCTAAATTATAATAGGTCATTGGTGTGATCAAAACCAAGTGATAATCAAGTGACCTGGGTAGTGCTCAATTTTTACTCCACGGAAAAAATTATTAGCATTAGCTGTCAATTCAGTGGCATGTATTTTCATGTCAAAATGTCATTTTATTTGTAAGTCGTAAATGTGTTTATATTAAATTTACCACCCGAAATGGTTTTAACAGGCGAACACTATAAGTTTATTATCGAAGCATATATTCGATCAGGGGTACTTAAATACTTACTAAAATAAAATAATTATTATCCTAATTCGCACGCCCATGAACTTGATATCAAACTTTTCTTCCTTGAAATCAAATTTTGATGTCATTTAGGAAAATAGCGGGTCACGTGACTATCAGATTGTTTTGATCATTCTGTATATTAAATAACAGCACTCGCCGTTCGTGAAAAAATTATTTTGTAACTGTGTTAAAAAATATTTTGCGTACTACAAAATAATATAATAGTAAAGTTATAATATTTTAACACAAAATATAGTATATTACATTACAAGTCATGAAAATGTTTCATTGCAGACGAGGAGGCGTTTGAAGAATGCGAGGATGCGCAGCGTCCGAGCATTTCTTCAAAGCCTCCGAGTCAAGCAAAGACATTTTTATGACGCGTGATGTATTCTATTTTTTTTTAAATCGGCAATTAAGCTTAAAATTATAAAAAAATTAGGTTTGCATAAATCATCAGAGCTGTGACAAATCATCAGAGCTGTGACAAATTTTAGAAAAAGTTGTCATGACAAGTAAACAAAGTAAAAATGACTTGGCATGAAAATTTTATTTTCGTGCCTAGTCATGAAAATCTTACTTTCATTAGTCTGGAAATGACGATTTTCATGCCGATTTTGAAAAAAATATATTTTAATAATTATTATTATATTTTAGTATGTAACCAAATCTATATTTTAACACCAACTAAATATATTAATAATGTGAATAATTTTTTCCGAAACGGCGCGCCATACCCTAATGAACCCAAAAAACATAATTTAAAAAAAAGTAGGTCTGTTAGTCTGTCTGGATGTTGCATAACTTAAAAACGCGTTGGAATTTTGGACTGAAATTTTATATTTAAGATCTTGACCCAATTTCTGACTTCTAGTTCGTTAATGAGCTTTATTCAACCAGTGGTACCAACTTTATAAACATAACTTTTTTAATTTTTATCAAATTAAAGCTTTCGGGAACATAATTCTAGTAGAAAAATAAAAACAACATTTAACCGATCGTCAATTGTTTTTTTAAATAAGTTATTCAAATTATACCAAGTTTGGTGTCAATTTAAAGCTCTCGGGGAGATAAGTTTAGTAAAAATGACATTTATGTGATATTCAATTTTTTCTCAAACAATTATTCATATTTCTTCAAGTGTATTATCAAAAGTTCTCTGAAGAAAAAAATTACTTGGAGAATTAATAACAACATTTAAACGATGGTCAGTTGTTTTTATCTCCCGCATTATATTCTATAAGGGGAGGTATTGTGAGGAGTTACAATTTTCGAGTGTGAGTTTTTAGTGAATAAGTACGTTTTACAATCCATAGAATACGAATAAAGTATTTTCGAGATGATGTCTGTGCGCGGTTATGAGTATGTTACTATATTTTGTGGACGATAACTCAAAAAATATCAAACATTTAAGAACCAAATTTTACATTTAAGGTTTTAATACAAATCTGAAGAATCCAGTTATTTTTTGTAGCAATCCCCAAACCGAACGTAGTACTTTGCTTAAATATTTCGATAAATAATTAATTTATCACAATATTTTCTATTTTAAATGATGGATTATATTTTTGTCATCTACAAATCGTATTTAACATTTTTATCTGTACATGATACTATTTAGAAAATAAATTATTGTTAATAATTCAGAGTATGAAACATAAAATTAAAGGCGTTACGAAAGTAAGTTATTAAAACTTATAGTCGGGGAAGTACTGTGCTGACCACAGCAGATTTTTTCTTTTCAAAATAACAGAATCATTTCAAATTTTATATCAAATTTAAGGTTTTGATAAGGGTTGACAATATTGTTCAAAATGACGTTCGACAATCGTCTTTTGTTTTTAGTTGGATAACCAGGATAATTTTTTTATTTTTTATTACACATTCTATGTATTCTAAAATTTTAATGGCTTAACTAAATATTATATTGAAGAAGGAAGTTGAATAATTTGAAGTTGTAAATAAATAATTATAATGTCATCATAAGTAAAGATTACTTTTTTTTTCGGTAGAGTCTAAATGTGAAAATTGTTACAATTGCGGGTCATAACGCTTCTTATATACTAAAAGGCATGATGCACTATATTTTCAGTAGCTTAGCAACCGTTTTTCAAATCGCCTACATCCTAAACGGTTCAACCGATTTTGCTGAACTTTTTTTTGATAGATGTTAATGAGACGTAGTGCTTTTTGAGTATATAAATATTTTAGATGACGTGGTAGTCGAAGGACAGTTGAAAAACAGTGACTTTTTGATTTTATAAAATAAATTTATGTGTCTTATTATAGATCAATAGAGGATGATTTATTCTATAATTTTGCCAAATATGCAGACAATCGGTACTATAATAGCAGAGTTATTAATTAATAACTGAAAATTTAACAAAAAAGTGGTGAGAGTGTGCCATGATTGTATTTGTTATATAAATTTTTTAATAAATAAATAAAATTTAATTACAATGTTGTCCGAATCATGTCGTGGTTGATATCATATAATAGTTATTTGTGTCAAGGCTGTAAAAGTGATCTTTTTTGGCCGAATCTGAAGTTTGCAGAAAACACTTTTAAGCCGAGGTGCACACAACATTTTTTAGGTGGCTATAAAAAAAAAAAAATTTATGTTATCATAAATAATTTTATTTATATAATTTAGGCTTACTAAGTTGTAGGTAAGTTCTTCTAAATATATTTACCAATTAAAATTAAATAAATTTGTAATTTAGCGGTCGTAAAGTAAATACGGCCGTGAAGTAAAAGCGGCCGTGAAGTAAATGCGGCTGTAAAGTAGTCATTTTGACAGATGTCAAAAAATGTGACACTTTACGGATATCAAAGGATACGTAAAAGAACTAAGTATTTATGCAATAGCCACCTAAAAAACATTTTTGAAAAAAGAAATCAAAAATGGCCGCCAAACACCGGCCATCATTTTGAACACGAAGTTGTCCGACCTATGTCTTGTTTGGTATCATTTGAAATTATTTGAAAAGGACTTTCGAAAAAAGAAATTCAAAATGGCCGCCATTTTGAACACGAAGTTGTACGAACCATCTCGTGTTTGGTATCATATGAAATCATTTGAAAAGGACTTTCGAAAAAAGAAATCCAAAATGGCCGCCAATCTACTATTCATTACATCCAATCAATTACGATTGCCGTAGACGTGTTAACGAATTCTTACGTAAAACTTTGTTTGTTGAGGTTAATTTTTTTAAATTAATAAATATCATTCGATGATTGGGAATTGTTTTTTACAAAAAAAAATTATATTCAAAAGTCAAATTTTGTTTTGTATCAAATTAACCAACGGACAGGTGACCAAAAGTTACGAGACATGTCGGGTTGGGTCTAATAGACCCCATATCTTTTTGAATGTGTTTTAGGCCACATGAAATTTTTTGGGATTTTTTGTCAAAAAATCGTGTATATTAAAACTTTATCAATAATTGCTAGAACGGTTTTTGTTTTCAAAAAATATATATTTTTTACGTCAAACCTGTCTTTTTGAGCTTTTTTTGTGTATAGGTTATTGTTTATTTATCTAATATTAAGGATTAAAAAAATGTATCATATTTTTTTGTTAAATAAAACCCTATAAATTCCAGCAAAAAACTCAGAAAGTACTGTGTCAATAAGAAATACAAAATTTAGTACACTGAAATCTAAAAAAATATCATCTAATTTAAAAAAAATAAAAACTAAAATAAATCAAATTTATTATATATAAATGAAATATGCACAAGAAACTTAAACATAATACTACTTTCTTGGTCCTGTCCTCGCACATTCTCATCATCATCAGTCACGACGTCACTTCCGTATTCTGATTCTATATAACCCTCTTGTTCAGCTTCATCTTTATCGAGCTCTGCCTAAAGTTGTAACAGACGTTCCTGTTCATTTTCGTAAGTGTTACGGGCCATAATTCTAAAAAATTGTAGTTAATAAAGCGCAAATATTATCGGAATTCACTAAAATGACTTACCAGAAAAGTGCTATAAAATTGTCACGTAAGCGGTCAGGTGGGGTTTATTAGACCCCACACGTGTTTAAAACATTGTACACTCACCGCATTCACAATAACAACTAAACTGCGCTTCACATTAGTTAGAGGGATACCTACGTGGAAGCTATTCAGAGGCGTGGCCGCGAAAGCGCAGAAATACGGAAATAGTGGCGGTTAACATCAACGTGGGGTCTGTAAGACCCCGCCTGTCCGATGCCGGGTTAAGAGTTTTTGTGAGAGCTAATACAGGTATATGATTAATAAAAATTGTTTTGGATGATCTACTTTTGTTTAACATCCGGTATTTTATTATTAGTTAACAGCTGTCAATGTCACAGTGACATTTAAAATTCAAGAATTTTAATCTAAATGTGAAATTTGATTCATTTGAGGCCCGAAGGACCGAATCCCTCCAGGGTCCGCAGAGCTTGAGCAATGAGCACGCGAAGCGGTCGAATCCCCCTTGTCGCGCGGTAGCGCGACCTAGCCGCAGACCAGCGGGGCCTGACGCTATCCATATATTAAAAGAGCTTCCATATATTAAAAGAGCTTGGGTTCACTATATTTCTTTCAAGTTGAAACTTTTCAGAACGTCTAGAAGTTAAATGGTTTAAGCGATTTTTATGAATTTTTTTTAATAAAATAGATATTTATTTAGACTATGTTCTTACATATGTTTTGGATTTTTTTTATTCATAAAATGTATGAGAAATTTTTAAAAAACATGCATTTAGTGGCCATTTTCATATTAGATTGAGCTATCCATGTAATTTTTAAGATGAATAACGAAAGTTGGTGGTTTGACAGTTGTCATTTTATTATTACTAGAGAGGATGATAATACACCATGTTTATTATGATTTTGAAATTAATGTAAGTACCTAACCTATATAACTTAAGTGTAGATGTGTTTATTTACTTTTTTTATAGTTCAAAAATTGTGTATTTAAAAATTTAAAAATTTTTGACGTAAAAATGCACTCTGAAGTTATCTACCTATAATAAAAATAATGTCAAAAAATATTTACAGTCAAAATGACATTTTCCAAGTGTGGAAATAAATGTTATAGAAAATAAAAAGTAAGGCAGTTCAGTATTCCATGTAAACTATATAACCCATTTAGCCCGTATACAGCGATGGTCACCTTAACATTGTTCATGATTGACATGATATAGCGCCAAGTATTTTTTCGTACTACAATTAATTTTTAAATTAAAACAAACCACGCTGTCCTAAGTAACAATAGTTATTTATGTTACAAGGACGAAAAATGCAAGTTCTCGTACGACTCGGCTTTGCCTCGTTCGGCAACCTTAGGAGTACGAGAGCTTTTTCGTCCGTGTATCATACACTATTTTTTATTCGATTGTAAGTGAGAACTTAAAATAACTAGAATATTAATATTTTATTATAAATTATTCTAAATTTTTGTTTAATTTGCTAATTGTAGTTATCTGCGAAACACACAAATGAAACAAAAAAGAACAAAAAATTATTCGACTGTGTCAGTTTGCTTAAAAAAACGCGTTTGCGTACGAAAAGTACTTCTCGGCCTAAGACGAAAAGTGGGTCACCTAGCAACGGCACAAATATTAATACTCTACCTAAAAGGTTAGCTTTTCGTCCGAATATCTTAACCAAAAAACGTCACTTTTTGACATAATCGAATAAAAAAATATTTTGTTTATGTATCCTTGTTATTTATAAACATCAACGAAATGGATGAAATGGATGTCAGCCAAGATAGCAGCGATAGCAGTATGGTTTCGGTTGAGAAAAGTATGTTTAAAAATTTTCTATATTGAACTTTAATTAAATTATTGAAATTAAAAATCAATAAAAATTATACAGTAGAAAATCGTCCCACTGTTATGGGTCGGCCCACGGTCAGCCCATCATAAGGAGCCCAGGTAAACTTTTGCAATTATCTTGAGCCACACTATACATTAATTTTAACCAGTGATACTCGTAGAACTCGTCAAGAGGAACAATTTTCTAAATAATTCTTCTTTCCAAAACTTCTAATTATTTGGTTAAATATGTTTAAAGATTTGTTACTAATTTGGTTACCCGCCTATGGAGAACATAGTCGCAATCTAAATTCAGTAAAACATTTCGTAACAAATGAATTTGTCAGATGACAAATCCACTTTCGGATTTTGCAACAATTTTAAATGTATAATTATTTAATTGAAAATATTGCGTATGTCAAAGTGACAGCAATCAATATCAAAGTGACAGTAATCAATGTCAAAGTGACAGCTGTCAATGTCAAAGTGACAGCTGTCAATGTCAAAGTGACATTTAAAATTCAATTTTAATCTAAATGTAAAATTGGATTCAATTGAGGCCCGAAATTAATTCGTTATGTCACTCGCGAGCGAAGCGAGTGTGAGGCCATATAAACACAGTCCGTGCGGCAGCACGGACCTATAGCCATAGACCCGCGTAGCGGGGCCTGACGCTAGTCTTATATACTAAAAGGCTTAGAGTTGTTGATTTTTTCGTCAAACTAGCAACGCATTTACAACTGCACAACGTTATGAACGAATTATCCGATTTTCATGATTTTTTTACAAGGTAATAGAGGGTGTCGAGACGCAAAAACCTTTGTATAGTTCAATTGTTTTTGATTTTCTTTTGTTTGAGAAAAATGCGAAAAACTGACTTTTTGATTTTCGTTAATAACAAATGAATGGTTTAATCTATCGATTTAAAAGGGGATAAGTAAGGGATTAATAGGGAGTCCATGCGACCAGGTCTCAATGTTCCAGATAGAATAGTTTTTTAGAAATTAATTAAAAACTGAAATTTCATCAGTGCATCAGAGCTTTGAATGCTCAAATGTTCAACAACTGACTGTTGAATAAAAAACAATGCTACATTGTGTCAAACTGACGTTTACAATTCGAGATTTCAAGTGCACTTTTCTTAATTAATATAATTAATAGAAGAAATTTGTTAATTATATTGAGTTATAATAGAAGGAGCGTAAATATTTTTAATTAGTAATTTAAGTACAGTCAGGAAAAATTTGTTAACATATTTGGGAAAAAAACAATGCTATGTTCTGTCAAACTGACGTTTACAGTTTACAATTCGATATTTCAGATGCATGTATCTTAAGTTATATTAGTAATAGAAGCAATTTGTAAATTATATTAAGTACATATTAATCGAAAGAATCATTTTTTTTGTATTTTTATCAATATTAGTATTTTTTTAAATTTTATTTTAACATTATTTGACAATAAAAAAGCAAAAAAGGAACTTTTTCACCGGAAAGTATCACAAATTCATGGAGTTAAAATTGAAGGTCGACTACCTGCATTAAAAAAATATTATATAGAACAATATCGAGCTTGATATTAAATTAAACTACCTAGTGAGCACTAGGTATTATAAAATTGTTGAAAATGGCGACCAACAAAAATTGTCATTTGTTTTTATTAAAAAATCATATCGAGTTTGATATCAAATTTAGGGGCTGGATAAGGGCTACCTATACCCTGTTCCAAATAAGAGTATAGTAGATGGCGCTGCGGAGCCAGCCCGTTTTACACACATTAAATAGAAATTTAACGTAGCGCGGTATTTTTGAAATAGTGTTATGTTCCGCGCGTCACGCGCTACTGACGCTAATCAACGACTCACTTTTTCAACAATACCAGCTGTTACTACTACGGCGTTCGACAGATAAATTATGCGCGCATATCACAAATTTTTCGCTGATGTAAACTTGGTTTCCGGCTAGACCAATCAGAACGCTCAAATCGTAAGCCCTATCTTGCCCCATACTATATTCTTATTTGGGACAGACTGTAATTAATAAAATTATTTAAAATGGTGGTCAACGATTGTCATTTATTTTTAAAAAAACAATATATAATTATATCAAGTTAGATATCAAATAAAGGGCTGAAAATGGGCTACCTAATTAATAAAATAATTTAAATCGGTCAGGTGAGCACTACTTTATAAAATTGTTGAAAATGACGACCGATTGTCATTTGTTTTTATCAAAAAATTATTAAATCAAATCGAATTTGATTAAAAATTAAAGGGTTAAAAAATAAAGGCTACCTTACTAATAAAATTATTTAAAATGGTGGCAGACGATTGACATTTGTTTTTATTTAAAAAAACAATGTCGAGTTTGATGTCAAATTAAAGAGCTAGATGAGGGCTTATTAATAAAATTATTTAAAATGGTGGCCGACGATTGTCTTTTGTTTTCATAAAAATATGTTAGAATCATACCTATTGAATATGATATCAAATTAAATATCTTAATAAAAGAGCAGATACAAGATTGTTCAAAATGGAGACCGACGATCGTCATTTGTTTGTATCTTAAAATTGTTAAAATCATATTGATTTTAATATCAAAGTAAAGGTCTTGATCTTGATGGTGAGGAGTGATATACACAATAAGTGATAAATATGAATATGATAGTTTTTTTTAGCTTCTGTTTTTTTCCTTTCGAAATAATAAAATCATTTCAAGTTTGATATATCAAATTAAAGGTTTTGATAAGGTACCTACAATATTGTTCAATATGACGTTCGACAATCGTCTTTTGTTTATAGTTGGATAACCAGGATATTTATTTTATTACACATATTATTTTATTCTAAAATTTTAATGCCTTGACTAAAATTTATATTGAAGAAGGAAGATGAATAATTTGAAATTGTAATTAAATAATTATAATTTCATTATACAATTTCTAAATGTCTAAATGAGTCTAAATGTTAAAATTGTTATAATTAAGGCACGAAGTGCCGAATCGTCTCACATTCAGGGTCCGCGGAGCTTGAGCCCGCGAAGCGGGCGAATCCCCCTTGTCGCGCGGCAGCGCGACCTAGCCAAAGGCCCGCGTAGCGGGGCCTGACGCTATATTATAACTAAATATCTAATTGCGTATTTTTTCTGAAATTCACTCGCCAGTACGCAATTCGGTTTCATTTAACATTTAACACGAACACGGGCCACGAGGTCTAGCGACTATGTACAAACACAAACATGTGTCTCAAGATGTCTGCTTCTCTGCTTGAACAACATCGGATGAAGATGTGCGCAAAGCCAATCTGCGCAGGTCGACATTACTACACAAAACTAATTCGTTTGTCCCTAGAAGTATCTTTTTGTTGTCACGACTAAAACTAGTAGTTGCAGTGCATTTATATTTGCAACAAAAAAATTTATGTTGCAGGAGCAAATAGTAAATTCTTACACCAACTAAATGTATTGGTAACTGTTATAATATTTGTTCCGTTAACTAAATAAATAGCTGATAATAACAAAAACAATGCAACTATATATTTTTTGTTACCTCTACAAACTATATTATGTTGTACTTAGTATCTTTATTTTAAAATTGATCTGTGGAACAAATTATATTATTTATCTCAGCAAAAAGTAATGTAAGTAAATTATTTTAGTTACAGTTAACAAATGATTTTTTTCCGTGCAGAATGCTAGTAACTTAAATCTTAATTTGTTTGTCAATGATAATGTTATGGTAAATCAAGAACGTTCGAAATTTCTTTTGTGATGATTTGATCGTTAAATTAAATATTACATGTTATCAGTTAAGACAATTGAAATACATTCTGAACACAAAATAACTACTGATGTATTATTATGCTAAAGTCCAATCTGTTCTTAACTATGGCATATGTTTTTGGAGAAATTCTGTTCATGTGAAACATGTTTTTTATTGTCCAGAAGAGAATAATCAGATGTGTAGCACAAGTTCCTCAGTCACTCATGTCGAAGTCTTTTTAAACAATACAAAATAATGACAGTTTATTCGCTTTATATTCTTCAAGTTTGTATTTATGTTTACCGCAATAAAATAAATTTTACACAAGTAATAATGTACATGAAAAGAATACTAGATCCGCTGATAAATTTAGAATTCCTTTGAGACGCTAAGAGATTAGAAGAAATGCTCCCGATTGTATAGGTTTACAATTTTTTAATGCTTTACCCACTGACATAAGGTTATCAGTTTCAGTACAAGCATTTAAGAGGAATCCCCACTAGTTTTGAAGATCCATTTAACGAATGAAGCGATGCCGTCACAAACCATTGTTACCCATTGTGACGACATCGGTTGATTCGATGAATGAACCGTATTTAGCCACTTTCTACTACAAAAGGGGTTTCGTTGGGCACATGAAATTACCACTAATTTTAAATATTTTAAAACAATTTTTTTTTTAAATGAAAGATTAAAGTCTAGGCTATGTCCGCTTAGTGTCACTTTTTTAATTTTTACTTTAGTTTTTTAATATTTTATCTTCAAAGTTCTTCAAATTTTACTAACTTTGGAGCTTAAAAAATACATGTAAAAATTTAAATTTAAAAAAAATGGCACTAGACAGACCTAGATACATCTTTTATCTTTAAATTTAAAAAAAGAGCAAACAAATCGGACCAAAATTAAAGACAATTTCATGGGCCCAACGAGAACATATTTTTGCTTAATTTTGTAGGGGTGGGAATTCCTCTTAAAAGAAAATTACAGACAATGTTAATTGCAAAATGTTTTTATTCACATGCTGAATATTTTAATTATTGTAAAGACCTGTCTTCTTAATTTATTTCTTAAATAACAATAACCATATATGGTTTTGTATTATTGTATACTGCTAATACTGTATAATTTAGATTTTGTGACGCTTCCCATAAAATGTACTTATATTTTCCAAGGGAATAAATAAAATATTATTATTATTATTACTACAGCAAAAAAAATAACACTGTTTTTCCTATAATAACTGATATCAATTACACCCGACATACAGATTAGAACTAGGTACTCTGTCTTTAATTAATTTTTAAACAATTATCTTACAATTTATAGAAATAAAAATACAAAAAACATAGGTCACGATATTATGAACGATGGCTGGAATATTGAAGATGGCTATCTACCTGAACTAGATATGAGTTCATATCCAAGAAGAACAGCTAAAGATGGACGAATAGCTGGGCTTAGTATTCTTCTCTACAGTTATTCATATGCACTGGATTATGTTTGTGGTTTACCTATGTCTGGATACAAAGTAAGTACCTCAATATGTCAATTCAATTTTAATTCATATCATTACTATGATAGTCCAGTCAACGAAGGTAATTTTAAAAACACTAAATACAAAAGTTTTTTTCTTTTGCCTAAAATGTCTATTAGGCCTTCCTGTTTAACATACAAAAATATAATTCTACAATTTTTAGTAATTATTAACGCTCATAATAATATAATTCAATTTGTGGAACATAATAAATAAATAACATTAATTATATTAGTAAACAAATGCATAATTTAATAATACATATAATAGTAAATAATTAATTCTTCGCAGGAAATGTTTTGAGTGACGAAATAGTTTGTGTGAGTTTACGGAAAACTCCTGTTTTGGACGCAATTTTCTCGAAAACGATAAGAAAAGGCACTTCCATCACATTTTTTAAATTTTTAAAAATGAAGCTCCATTCTAAAATATGACGATCTGTGAAAACGCGGCGTGAAACTGTGCTGTATTAAGAGAGATATGAATTTTTAAAGTTTAAAATTTCGCTTATGACGTCAAGTGCTACCTAGTGGCCCAACTGTAAAGGCGCCTTCCCACGGCGCGAGGCTCGTACGCGCCGCTACCTGGTTTGGCGAGCCACGCGTCGTGGGAAGGGGTTGGCTCGTTCTAGTGCGTTCGCGCTGCGAGCCCGTCCCGTCAATTGTCAGTAAATTTGGCACGAATCAAAGGAAACCTCTGTACTCAGGTAGTGGCGCTACGAGCCATGCGTCGTGGGTATGTAACGAAGACCCATTATAATAATTTTAAATTTAAAACAGTATATAATTCCATGTTATAATTAACTTTCTAGAGTAATAAATACCATTAAATACATAAAACTATATTTTATTTTTAGTTCTAAGATAATTTTCGTACCATAGGCCATAGCTTAAAAAGTTTGAGATGAAAACGGATTCTAATGTCAATGTCATTTTTGTTTGGTTTAGTTCACGGTAAAAGAGAAGTAGGTTGGGACACTTCCCTATAGTTACCATTATAAACTGCGGTCAAAAATTTTCCTCCAGAAATTAGCTCAATAGATGTCACTAGTGCATTACCCCTCTCGACTTATCAGCGTTTATCAAATATATCTATGCACAAATTTGATTTTTATAAAAATTGAATGACAAATTTTCATATTTTGACATTTAATGTCACACTTTGAATAAATGTTTCGTGCCCCAATGTACCTCTGGGTACAATCCTGGTAACGAAAAATTCCCACTATTTTGTGTACCAAAATTCAGTGAAAGGTTGGAACAATGGAGGCAAGCTGTATCACTGATAACATATAAAATTTTAACACCTAAACACGTAATATGTGCAAAAAACTTCGCAGAAAATGATATATTAAAACACTGGAAATCAGGAGATGTTAGTATATTTTAGATGTATACATTTGTATTTGAAAATATTAAACAATGTATTTTTACCTCTCGCCTAGAGAGGTATAGGGATCGTGAAAAAATTCGATGTCGAGATTTTTGTCAATAAGCACGTTTTAGCACCTTTAGAACCTATTTTGACTATTTTCACGATGATGTCTGTGTGTGTGTGTGTGTGTGTATGAAAGTCTGTATGTGTGCCTACTATGCTCTTTCGTTCTTATTCATTATCTCAAATTCTATTGAACATAAAATTCTAATATTTTGCATTATATATTTCTACATGTTAATGAAGAGCTGATTAGATTTTGGTAAAAATCTGCCAACCGGAAATGGTATTTTCTTGAAGCCTTTTAACATTTTTTGCAAAAAATATAGAAAATTCTGCGATAGTTACAATTTGTCATACGACATTTCAAAGAACAAATTATATCTTATAATATTTATTTACCATCTTGTCTATATCTCTTACCAATAAAGGAAAATTATTTTTCAAAGATAAATAATTTTACCTACCACGATTTGTAAATCACAATATAGGAAAAAAATTAAAAACAAAAATGAATATGTCAATGTGACAGTTTCTAAAATTTTGGTTGAACCATTTATAAAGAAATGTATAAATATATTAATAACTGGATTTGAAACTAGTAGGTACCTAGGACCTGAAATTTAATTAATAAACTGAATTCTAGTAAGTATTTATCCTTCCATTAAACGTATCCAGTCAAGAAGCATCATCGATTCATTAATAACTGGATATAATGTAATAAGGTAATAATAAAATAAAAATTGTATCCACAAAGAGCTAATTTGATTTCAATGTCAATCGGAATCGGTACGTTGCTTGAAGAACTATAAAAAAAATTACAAAAAGTAGTCTAACAAAAACCAAATTCACATATTACAGTGTCAAGGCGGGAGGTTATGTGCTGGCCACAACAGATTTTTTATTATGCAGATTTGTTTCGAGTATAAAATTCCTCGTTTGTCACGTAGTGCAATCCCTACTTTTTTAATATCAGATGGTGATAATTTCGAGACACAATCAAAATTTATCATTGAAAAGAAAATCTGTTATTTGCTATGAGAGAAACTCAAAATTGTCCAAAAGTTCTAACAGTAATCTACGGTTCAGTAATCTTATATGTACTGATCAAAATCCTCCGATAGTGGCAGTCGCAGCTATTATTGATACAAATAATGATACTAATACTAATACCAATTTAGTCATGTTTAAGAAATTTGTCAAAAGTTTGACATTTTTATTGTCAGTTGTAATTAATGAGGTTATCAATAGATGTCTCTACTGCATCATCCCTCTTCTCATAGCACACTAGAGAGTGACTGTTTTTTGCCACGCCGATAGCTCATGTGTCCCAACCTAGCTGTCTAGTAACCGTGTTTTAGTTATTTGAATGGACTAACCCCAAAATTAGAACCTGTAAAACGTAAAATAATCTGGCTTAGATACAATATGTAATATTATGAACTTACCAAGTAAATTAATAATTAAAATCCACTGAATACAAATAAATTAAATCGCAACACAAACTAAACAAATAGCAAACAAAGCAGTTGACAGTTCACTTGGTCTGTATCTTATTGATTTGTCATTTTTTGTATAACCAATAAGAATAGATCGCAGTTGGGACGTCACATGACGTCACATCTAATATAATCTCCTGATTAAATAACTTTTTAAACAATTTTTATTTATTTACACACAGTAATGATTTGATATGTTATATTTCGGAAAAAATAAAAATGTACCTAAAATCGGATAGTTTCAGGGCCCCCACCCTAAGGGACTTTTAGTATGTTAAACAAGAAGGCCTAATAGACATTTTAGGCGAAAGAAAAAAACTTTTAATGTTTCTACTCGCACCAATTTTGAGCTTCATTGGCTAGACTATAAATAATAACACATACATTATTTATAGGTAACACTTCATAACCCCGCGGAAACACCAAAAGTAGCTGAACAATATTTTCTAATTCCATTTAAAAGAAAAGTCAGTATAATTGTCCGTCCAGAACTAACCAAGACTGATAAAAATGTTAAGTCTCTACCTCCGCATACAAGAAAATGTTACTTTTCTGACGAAAAGTCATTGAGGTTTTTTAAAGTTTACACTCAAAATAACTGTCGAGTAGAATGTCACGCTAATATTACACAACGCTATTGTGGTTGCGTTCCTTTTCATATGCCTCGTAAGGAATGTTTTGTGGTTGACTTTATTTTACACTGAAATTGTGATTTTCTAGGTGATAATGAAACAAGAATATGTGGATATGGTAAAATTGACTGTTTACTAGATGTTCAAAGTAAGTTGTAAGCAAAATAACGATTTACGGGATTTTAAATAAATATTCGAGAATATACAATCGCATCATAATGCCCAGTTCACATGAAAAAAGTTTCTTGAAACTAAAACAAGTGCTAGCAGCTAGAATCTGTCATCAAAAAACTGTCAATACCGTTCGTCGGAGGGAATTAATTAATTAGATTCCCTGTTTGAAAGGCATTTAAATATTTTGGTGACAGTTTCTAGCATTTGTATTTTTTTTTAAAGAATTTTTTTCGCCGATTGGCGTTAAAAGTGCGATTTTGCTGACAGTTGACAGTCTGTGAAGTGTCACTTTTAGTGCAATAATAGTATATTGTAATACAAGTGTGGAAATGGCTTCATTGAATAACTATATGACAGTTGGAGCACGAGCGTTAGCGAGTTCTCCTATCATACGAGTTTTCAATAACCCTTTCCACAAGTGTGTTACATACTATTTTTCTACGAAAGTGGGAAATATTTTAAATTAATAAAAAAAATTGGAAATGAAGTATTTACTTTAAGAAAAATAAATCAGGTAGGCTTGCTGTCAGAGCTAAAAACAATAACAATATCTAAAAACTGACACATTAATTTTGTAATTTTGCATTTATGGTGTGATTTATGATAAAAATAATAACATTTCATGCAGAATGTTGTAGTGATAGTGAAAGTGAGGTTATTTGTACCTCTTCGGACATTTTACGCCAATTGAGAATCTAAACTTTGTCTCTGAAGTCAAAAGTATCCTGACAGCTTTGACCTTCCAGTAACTGCACAATTTCGAGTTCAGCAAAATGATTTATGTATCAAATTCAGTGAAAATCTTCCATTTGAATACTTATTCACATAGATTACAACAAATAAAGTGTTTTAGTTATGAAAAATGTACTTTTTGAAAAATTCACACTCAGTGCACAAAATGAGTGTGGAAATTATTTTCACCACTGAATGATTCAAAAGCTACTTTCACCATCAATTTTAATATCTGAAAACATGTGAATTCGCACTCGTAGAAAAAAATATTTTTAATGCCTAAGCAGTAAATAGTTATTTGTTTAACTAGGCAAAAAATATTAGTTTCATAGACGAGGCGTAGCCGAGGCTATGAATCTAGCTTAGGCAGCAAATCTGTATTTTTTGCCACGTTAAACACATTATTTTTTCGGCGATTGTTATTAATTAATATTAATTTAATTATTATTTTAAATATATTGATAGGTATCGCAATCAAATTATGTTGCTGTTGACAGTTGCTATGAAAAAACAAAATAGGTTAGGTACCTATGTTGATGAATTTTATAAATGTCAAATTTGTTGATACACCATAGTAACAATTACTTTTGCTGCCTAAGCTTTTTTTACTATTTTTGCTGCCTAGTCAGCAAAAGTGACACTTTGCTGACTGTCAACTGTCAAAAAACAGCACTTTTAATGTCAATCGCCGAAAATAGTATATTACATTACAAGTCATGAAAATGTTTCATTGCAGACGAGGAGGCGTTTGAAGAATGCGAGGATGCGCAGCGTCCGAGCATTTCTTCAAAGCCTCCGAGTCAAGCAAAGACATTTTTATGACGCGTGATGTATTCTATTTTTTTTAAATCGGCAATTAAGCTTAAAATTATAAAAAAATTAGGTTTGCATAAATCATCAGAGCTGTGACAAATCATCAGAGCTGTCACAAATTTTAGAAAAAGTTGTCATGACAAGTAAACAAAGTTGAAAGTAAAAATGACTAGGCATGAAAATAAAATTTTCATGCCTAGTCATGAAAATCTTACTTTCATGCCGCAAATTAGTCTGGAAATGACGATTTTCATGCCGATTTTGAAAAAACATAATTTGATTGCGATACGTGTCAAAATATTCAAAATAATAACTCTAGCCGCGGCAGTAAATGTATTATTACTTTGCCAAATTAAACAAATAAACTGGACATAATCTTTAAATTTGACAATAATTTTGTTTGGGAAATATCATCAGCGTTAACTCACATGTACAGAGTACACTTCAAGGAAGATTTTTGTAGATATAGGTATAGTTAAACTGAAATGTTCAGCTGATTGCTTGATTTACATACCGGGCGTTTCCTGAAACAGGCGCACCCCCCACCCCCAAATATATTTTTAAGTCAATTACATTTATATTATAGATTTATGAACTACATTCAAAGTCTCATTAAACTCCATAAATAATAAATTTTGATTACTTCCTGTTTAGCCGGAAGTGATATCAACTTCCTTATTTTAAATGGAACACACTGTATATTTTTACAGATTTTGATTCTACATAAAATTCTGAATACAACCATGTATAATAAGCTACTTTTTCGTTGTAGATTTCTAAGTAAAATAATAATAAAAATATTTAAATATTACAGAAACAAATGGAATCATTCCTAGTTAGCTATGAAATAAATGACAAAAAAACAGTTATTATAAAGAGATTTACTATGTAGGTATTCAAGAAAATGTTGGCCATTTTTTAAATTTACTATAAATAATATAATTGAATTTCAATTCCTTATTATTTATTTTTGTTAATAAACTGACATAAAATCTGTTTTTTATAATTTATTTCATAGCCAACTAATGCCCAGTTTTTCAGTCATGGTTGAGCTGTGAACTTAATTTTGAACTAGTTCAGTGGCTACAGTGTTTATCAGTTATAAAAATGAACTAGTTCAGTTAAGCTCAAGATAAACTATTTTAGCTTAAATTTTGACAACGTTGGTAATAATATACTTAACCTAAAATTTATTATTGACAATTGTATTTTGACATGAGTACAGTCAATTATTGTTCCTATACCTAACTAAAATTTTGACAACGTTGGCCATAATATAACCTAAAATTTATTATTGACAATTGTATTTTGACATGAGTATTGTTCCTATAACTTTTGGGAAACGTGCAATATTATAAAAACCTTGTTGTTCTCTTCCAATTTCTACTGCAGTTTTTGATCATTTAATATAAGTAAAAGGGACGAAGAGATGCTATTGCATTCGATACTTTTTTTTACAATTTTACACGCAGTAGACTTATGTACCCCACTTAAATCTCCTATCATGTTTAAAAAACTACCAGTAGCGTAATCTTAATGTTAATAATACCATTTTTATAATAATATATAATAATCATTGAAGAACAGCTTGATAATGGTTATTATAATAACCGAAACGTCGCGTAATCTTCAAGTAGTATATTTATTTCGCAACCAGTCCACAATCCGACTATTCCATCTCTAAACCATACATAGGACACAAATTTCATCCTTACGAAGTTTTTATAATATCTTGAATTTCATCTATAATAATTAATCTAACGATTTCCTAAATCTTGTAAAAAATCATAATCGTCCCAAATTTCAAAATAATCTAATACGATCTCTATGTATTTTGGGTCTTCGTTCAATATAATTAATAATATCGCCTTCATTATCAGACAACTCCATAATTGTATATATGACAAAAAGTTAGTGGTACTACTTTATTTAATTGTTTGTAAAAATGGGACGAGAAACTGTCACTAAATTTATAGTTAAACCATGAACTCTTCTTTAAACCACATACTTCCGCGGTTCAGGTTCAACAGAACTTTTTGTTTAGTTCATGGTTTAAACTAAACTGATAAACACTTTAAACCTTAAACTGAAACTTAAGCAAAAATTTTGGTTTAAGCTCACACTGAAAAACTGGACATAAGAATGATTCGATTTGTTACTGTAATATTTTAATTATTATTTTACTTAGAAATCTACAACGAAAAATTAGCTTATTATACATGGTTGTATTCAGAATTTTATGTAGAATCAAAATCTTAAAAAATATACGGGGTGTACCATTTAAAATAGGGAAGTTAATGTCATTTCCGGCTAAACAGGAAGTAATAAAAATTCATGATTTATGTAGTTTAATGCGCCTCTGAATGTAGTTTATAAACCTATAATATAAATATAATTGACTTTAAAAAAAAGCAAGTTATTTATATTTATTATATTATCAGATACAGTATTGGATTTTGAAGTACAGGAAAAGATAACAAGTGAGCTCTTTGGAGGGGACAGAGAAGAACTGGAAAAGACTCGTGACATCTTCAAGAATTGTGATTGTCTGCCATCGTGTTTTAGCTTGCAGTACACTGCTGAAACATCGCAAACTAAAACTCACTGGGTTGAATCAAGTCTGGCTTCAGGAGTTTTGGACGACTTTTCTCAAGAGTAAGAAATTTCAACAACAAGAAAGTGAATTTTATTTAGCTCTACCTACGTAAATTTTTTTCCTCCTAACGTAGAAACATAACAATCACACATCGTTGACGTCTATATGGTAGTTACGATTTTGCATGCCATGATTTTACCACATCGCCGGCAGTAAAAAAACACGAAGTTATTTTGCTTTTGTAATAAAAAAGGTAGCCTATAAAAAACGCTAGTTTACACAATTTATTGTTCAATAGAGTCTGAAATAAATAAAACAGAATAATTTTGTTTCAAGGCTAATTTTTGTGCAAATGTCAAAAAATGCATATGACTTAACCTAATAAAAAATATATAGTTTAAATAAATTGGAATGTCGGTCAAAAAATATAACACGAAATGCTTGCGTTGGATATTTGTACATCGCTCGGTTTAATTAAAGCACTCCGCTTCGCGTCGTACTTTAATATGGAACCTCGCGTTGTAAATTAAAACCTGCCGTACTTATAATGTACCTAATAGTTATTTACATGATAAGTGCGGTAGGGTAAATTTTACAACGCGAAGTCCTATATTAAAGTACGACGCGAAGCGGAGTGCTTTAATAAAAGCGAGCGTTGCACAAATACTTTCAAATATCCTTTTTTCTTCAACCGTCTTAAAAGTTGGTTCTTTTAATACTGTTTTTAGTATTAAAAGTTGACGTTTTTGTTATTAATAAAAAAATGTAACTGTTGCTAGGTAACACTTTTAATCCTAGGCTTAAAAGTACTTTTAATCCTAAGCTTAAAAGTAGATTCTGTATTTCTACTAAAATCTTGGGAGCGTAATATTTCTTGAGCTTGATTATCACGCACTTCTTCATTTTTTCTACTGGTATTATCATCACGAATGGAGGATATTATACTTTTACTAGTGCTAGGTTCATCGAACCGTAATATTTTTTTAGCTGTCTACCATGTATGTTTACCAGTAAAGCTGATTTGACGTCTTCAATAACATCAATCTTGTACCAATTCATCGCAACGGCATGCACCCGAAATTTCCAGTATTACAACAATCTATAAAAATTAATAATATTTAGATAGTTATATTCTCATTCCTTATATTTAAACACTTACTTTAATCATCAGGTATGTATTATCAGGAGCATAATTCCAGAAAAACTCTTGATTTATTTTAGTTTGACAGAACAATAAAATTTGTAAACAAAACAAAAGTTAAAGCAAAGCTACCTTCTTAGTTTCAATCATATTTCAACAAAATATTTCAATAATTTAAAAAGTAATTTTCTTGGTTGAAGAAAAAATAGTATGTGTTATTTGGATTAAAAGTGTCTTTGTTTGATTCGCAATTTTTGCATCCGCTCGGCTTCGCTACGCTTCGCCTCGCAAATGTAAATTAATTGCTCATCAAACAAAGTATCACTTTTAATCCTAATAACACAATATACTATTGTCCAGTAGCCTTGAAACAATTGACCTATCCTGTCAGAAGGAGTGAGTGCGATAGATACACAGTAACATTGTGTTGAGTGAGACAGCAAGCTGGTGCGCAGTACGCTGTGCGCATGTTTGTGGCAAAAGAAAGTGACTTCAATAGACCAATCCTGGTGATGCGGGCGTATTTTGACAGATTTGTACAAATGTCAAAATTTAATTTAAATTTTTTTACGATTTTATTAAATTTTTTCATGTCTGTTGCGTACTAAATTGTTCAAATTGTGCAATTTTTATTAAACTTTTCCCCTACATTTAAAAAATTTAAAATAAGAAATGTCAAACTTCAACTAACCGCACTTTCTATTGTCATAGCGTACTGCGCAGCAGTTGTGTCGTCTCACTCAACACATGTTACTTTGTATCTATCGTACTCACTTCCTCTAAACCGGATGCCCAATGCCCAAGCATGCGCGCGCAACCGAAGTTCAACAGGATAGGTCTACTGCTCTGAGATGTAAATGTCACATTTAAAATTAATCTGTTTTATTTATTTCAGACTCTATGGAACAATAAATTGGGGAAAGTAGCATTTTTGTAGGCTCTCTTTTACTTTCTGTATACGTATCATGAAAAAAATCGATGTCGGGATTTTCGCGGAAATACATGTTTTGAGGTTCACTGAATCAGTTTTGACCATTTTCGCAATGATGTCTGTGTGAGTGGATGGATGGATGTCAGTGTGTGCAAGTGTGTGTGTATGTACGTATGTTCAATAAATCGTGAATGAGAAAAGATAAAATTATGAAACTTGGTATTTATAAAGTTTAGTATAAATGCTCAGAGCTGAAAAGATTTTGGTCACATTTCGAAAACCGGCAGAGGAAGTTATCTTAAAACATAATAATAAATTCAATTTAAGTATTTCAAATATGGAAGTAGCCAAAAAATGTTTCAAATATAAAATGTCAACAATGATATAAGGAATAAATATCGTTAAATTAATTTACTATATCTCCTTCTAAATTTGAGAAAAATTAAATTATATATTTAATAAATACATTTAGTAGTTTAATAGTTGCTTGAAAACAAATGATTGAATCAGCAAAAACTAAATAATATAATACATTTCAATAATCAACAAACAAGCTAAGTCAATTATTATACGAGTACACACAGTTGTGTATAAGAAAGTTGTGTGGTGACCACACCAGATTTTTTATTACGAAGTTACATTTGTATTTAATGGCATATTAAAGAAATAAAATTCTGTGCGTATTAACCATTAACGAACTATATGCGGAAACAGTTATGACTTATGATATGTGTAAAATAGTAACTACTAACTACTATAATAGACGTCAACGATGTGTGATTGTTATGTGTACAGTTCAGGAGGCCAAAAATAACTATTTTGGTTCTTTAAATTCAATTTCCCTGTTTGTTTAGTAAAGAAATTTTCCGCCTAAACTTCAAACGTGTTTCCTGACTTATTATTAAGAAATTATGAATACTCAGCTACCCAGCAAACTTCTTCAATGGGCATTACTTATTAATTAGTCCTCTTATTATGAATCTAGAAGTTAACAAAATTATGTAAATTTTCAGAGAGATTCAAAGTTTGAAAAAAGGCGAACTAATTGCCAGTCAAGTGGACATATTTTTCAAAGAGTCGCAATTCTTAGCTCTTCAACGGAGTGAACTCTATGGACAAACGGACTTTCTGGCCAACTGTGGAGGCCTCCTTGGACTTTTTATGGGATTTTCACTATTATCTTTATTAGAGATTATTTATTTTCTCACTATTCGTCTGTGGTTCAAATATCAAATTAGACGTAAAACATAAAATGTACTTCAATATTAAACCATTAAGTTCCAGAGTGTCCTAAATATAGTTCTATATAAAATGAATTTTGATTTGTTAAACGATGTTATGCTTCATATTTCTTTATTACATGTGAAACTGTGTCTTTTAATGGATTCATAAAAAAATACAATAATTATTGTTTATATTTGTCCACTTATTAATTTATAGGTTATATTATATCAAGGTTCTCAAGTCATATCTTTATTGCAGAAAGTGGAAAATCCATATATAATTATACTTACTGGGATTTAAAGCTACCGGTACAACGTGTGAAAATAAAACAATATTTTTTGGCCCATAAACGTGTTTTTTTTGTTCGGGTTTTGAAGAGTACGAAAAGATATCATCCTAATCTACCTAATACCTCCTTAAAGTAGAGATACAACGGTTTTTTTCCCGAAAAAATCGACTAATTTGGTTGAAAAGTCGCTGAGTTATGTGCGAAAAACCTAAGAATGCAATTTTTTTAAACACCCATACCTTTGTGACAAATCACCGTAGGAACTTCGTTCTTTGAGTCCTGCACAAGGAATTGAACAAATTTTAGTGCCCTTTTGATGGATCAAGTAAAAATAAATTTCAATTCTGTACACATCGTCAAAGTTGGACATTTTTAAAATTTATAACATTTGTTTTTCACAGGAGTGCTAGAGGGGGTGGAAGGGCTTGCGCTTAAGTTCGCATGCATGACTTTAAAGTAGATACCTTTTCGCCCGCAAAATTCATCGAAATCGATTGAAAATACGCCGAGTTATGGCGATTTGAAAATTGTCGAAATTTTTACGAATTTCAAGTGTTTCATTTAATTCCTACCAGTGTATTTTAATTAAATATAAAACATTGAGCAGTATCGAATATTTTCTTGTATTTGTCTAAACGGAGGAAATATATTTAGAACCTTTTTGAATGAAATTAAACAGTTTTAAAATTTAAAAAAATTATGTATGTCACATTATCAAAATGTCAATTTTAAATTACAAAAGTGTTGAATTTCCATAAATAAGGTTCTCAATATAGTTGGTCAGTTTAGAAAAATACAACAAAATATTCGAAACTGTTCAATGTTTAATATATGTGGGTAAAGTTGCAAATTAAAATATCATTTCCTATTTTAAGTACGTCATTGGTAGCCAATAAGCTCAAAGTAATCTTCAAGTGACCCAAACTATCTCTATCTCTCTCGACAATCTGTGAGTTACGTAAAACTGGCCCTTTAGTCTAGTTAATAATTGGTTTTAGGTATCGACTAGTCACGGTCACTTATGTACTATACTTGATTTAATAACAAAACGGACAAACTTGAATTTGTCTCGCTGATCCATATTTACACTATGTAAATACGAGAAAAAAATTTCTAGATTATTTTTGGCGGCAAAATTAAATTATGCTATCAGCGGGAAAACTCGATTCAGTCAGTGACAAAAGCTGACGAGACAAGATTGGAGAACATTCGTTTGTTTACATTACAAAGTTTGTGTGGTGTAAACAGTGACCTCTATATACATAATGGACGTGCGTCTTGGGTAATATACGTGTCTCCACCGAAAACGCAACCCGCATAACTGGTGGACTGGGGTTTTCTCTCAAATTTTTGTGTATAGATAGTCCAAGCAATGTTGTCCATTTTTAGTTCACATATTTCATGCAAAAATAAATATTAAAACATTTTTGAAGATAAATACATTAAAATACCGGTTTATAAACTTTAAATTACAGTTGGTGACACTTTATTTAATGTTACATGAATAGAAAAGAGAAAAAATAAAATTTAATTAGATAATACAGTTTTCTCGTGTTTTTCCATGGGTTGATTCAACTTATTTAATATAAAAAAATTAATTCTTTAATTAATACATCAATAGGAACAAAATAAATATAATGTAGGTATAAATGGATACTTACCTTATAAAATATACAAAGGAATAGACAAAGACAAAATTAAGATTTTTATATCATAGGTACTATCTAAATACTTGCTTTATTTACTACCTTAATTTTATAATAAATTACAAAAAACACAATCATAATAATATTTAATATCTAGGTATTTCTTATTTGTCATAAATGTACAAAAATGTACACATTGTGCGTATTCTAATAATTATCAATTTTCATACATTCGAAAATAATATTATTTTATTTAATTTAGACCTAATCGTTGTTTTATTTCCATGTTCTTTTAAAGAACTCTTCACTGCAAAAGAGTTTGCACGAATATAGTATATAAATTCGAAACTTTTTTGATTATTTCCAGTTCATGAATTTCTTCATGCATGTATTCCTGGATGATTTTTTAAAATTCTTGCTACTCAGATTATTTGTCATGGTTCTAAAAATTTTTATAAGTTCATGTACGGAATTTAATTTCTTTTCTCGTTGTAGCACAGATTTTTGGAATATTTTTATTTTTTTCTTCATTTTTTGTTTTCTGGGAGTAGTAGGACCAGCAGGACCTTTTTTAGAAGGCGATGTTTGCGTTCCTAATGATACGCTGTTATCCAGGAATATGGTGTTCGAAATTCCGATAAACTAAAAAAACTTGGGTTGCATTCTGCAAGTAAATAACAAAATTGGATATTTACCTCATGTTCCATAATTTTTTGTCCTTCCATTAACTGCGAACTTGTTCCTGTATCATCGTTATAGGTTCTTGTCTCGGGTAAAATAAAATTTTTACAATCGCAAATTTCAAGAAAAGTCCAACATATTTTCAGAAGATAAAGTATGCACATCTTTTTCGCCTTCAAAAATACGCCTAATATATAAAAATTTAAAAAATGAAAGAAAAATATTTGCTCAAGTTTTCATGTTTTTAGGCATTTGTTTTTGAACTGAAGTGCTGTACTTATATATTAATGAAAGTTTGTGAAACATGACCTTTAAAAAATAGTAGGTATTTAAAGCAAATATATTCCTTTGATGACAAAAATTTGCTAGGGACAGCATCGGTCTTCAAATTACCCTACGAATAATCACTTTCAAGAATATGATCACTACAAACTCTAGAATGGTCTTTTGGTTCCCCAAGCACTTCTGTTTATGGCTTCCACCCAAAGTTTCCTTAAATAAGCATGTTTTTTTAGGAAATCTGTAAAATGCAAAAATATATAATGAACTTTTTCATATTAATATTAAACTGAACGTAAGTAAAAATCAATGTACTTACCGGTTACCGATGAAAATGTAATTCTATTTTTGATCCTACAGTATTATAAAAACCTGCCACTACACAACGCATAACCATTTTTGTAGCCTCGTTGACACTTACAGAGCAAAATAATGCAATAAAACATAAGTTAGCCCTCTTGGCTGTGTCTAACTATATTCAGTTGACGCGATGCGCACTTATCACTTTTAGAAAGAGAGGTACAGACCACCATGACAGATAACTGGAGACAGCCTCTTACATTGTATAGATTTAGGAGACGCAGGTTGTATATATATAGAGGTCACTGGGTGTAAAATTGGTGTTATATCAGCCAATCAAAAACGATCAGTTTTAGCATTCCAAATTCAGATTTGTCCGATTTTTAACTCTCGCCTAGAGAGGTATAGGGATCGTGAAAAAATTCGATGTCGAGATTTTTGTCAATAAGCACGTTTTAGCACCTTTAGAACCTATTTTGACTATTTTCACGATGATGTCTGTGTGTGTATCTGTGTGTGTGTGTCTGTGTGTGTGTCTGTGTGTGTGTGTATGTGCGCCTACTATAGTCTTTCGTTCTGATTCATTATCTCAAATTCTACTGAACATAAAATTCTAATATTTTGCAATATACATTTGTATATGTTAATGAAGAGCTGATTAGATTTTGGTAAAAATCTGCGAACCGGAAATGGTATTTTCTTGAAGCATTTTAACATTTTTTGTAAAAAAATATAGAAAATGTCGAGATTTTTGTCAATAAGCACGTTTTAGCACCTTTAGAACCTATTTTGACTATTTTCACGATGATGTCTGTGTGTGTGTGTGTCTGTATGTGCGCCTACTATAGTCTTTCGTTCTGATTCATTATCTCAAATTCTACTGAACATAAAATTCTAATATTTTGCAATATACATTTATATATGTTAATGAAGAGCTGATAAGATTTTGGTAAAAATGAATATGTCAATGTGACAGATGAACAGACGTATGCACAATTTCTAAAATATTTGTGGCACCATTTTAAAAGAAATGTAAATATTATTAACTGAACATAATGTAATAAGGTAATAATAAAGTTAAATTTTTATCTATAAAGAGCTAATTAAGAACTAAGAACTAAAAATTATTTTCAAAAAGTTTGTAAATTTATTGCAAAATTATAATTTAAGAAAGCCTAACTAAAACCAAATTCCCATAAATTACAGTGTTAAGGCGAGAGGTCGTGTGCTGGCCACAACAGATTTTTTAAAATAGAGTATACCTGGTACTTTTTGGTGACTAACAAATTTTTATTATAATCTTAATTTCCATTTTTAATGCACAATTTTTATCTCTTGTTGTAACTAAAATCGAACACTATTATAATGTCAAAAAAAAACTTGGTGTACGGGGAATGGTTCATAGCCGACTCGTGAAATAGTAAATAATGTGCGAAAATTTATGCACGAACCTAAATTTATAACATGAAAATAGTTAGCTAAATAATAATTTTCAGCAAAAGAGTTTATAAGCCACAGGTGTTTTAATAAACACATATCAAAATTCACCAAAGAAAAAGAGACCGAGGAATTTTCCAGTGTTAGAAGAAATTTCAGTTGGAGAGATTAAAGCTATACGAACACTAATTTATGATTTCTATATACCTAATAGAAAAAAGAACACCTACCTACCCTAAGTTGAATTTTGAAAATATCTTATAAATTAAATTAAATCAATTACTTTATTTTATTATACAAAATTTATTTTTCATACTAATAATTAATATTACTTCTACAGTAAACAAATAAAATACGTACGGCACTGGTGTGACGTCACTACTTTACGCATCCCTGATGACGTAGCGGTCCCTTTCTTAGCTGGAACGGACTCTATATTAATATTTACTCAATAATATACTACTATTTGATATTGAATTAAAATACTCGTAGCTTACGTTTGAATTTTCCATTTAAAAGCTGTACTTTACATGTTAATGTTTATAGTAATAAATTAGCAACATAGGTATATTTTTTATTATGTTTTCTGTTGTTATATAATCGTCCTGTAATTGGGATTTCATCCTCCACGTTTGACTTTCAATAAATAAAAACATTAATAAATATACACTTTTTGCATTTTGTTCTAGTTTTTAATGAAAGTATACATTATTTTAATTAAAATAAGTGAGTCAACATACATTTTTTATGTAACTTAGGTACCAACACGACTAGGTACTGGGTATTTTATTGTCAATTATATAAAAGATTATTAGAAATTATATTTTTCATTACGTTATTATTACCTACTCATAATATGGGTTCCCACTATGTATGGAATATAATATATCATGCCTTGCCCATGTCATCGATGGAAAAAAATGAATAACGTAAAAATTTTATCGCCGCTATTCCATCGAGCATTTTGACATAGGTATGGAAATTTGTTGCTGATTTCACAGTGAGTCGTCAATATAATTTTTGACATTTGGTGAATAATTGATGTCAAAATAGTAACAGTAAGTAATTAGATAATAAGAATATAACACTTTAAGCTTTTGTCAATATATGAACTAATTATTGATTTAATTAAAACAAATAATTGATGAATTTTAATTCTCAGCTGTCAAAAATAATTTTAAAAAACCTTCAAAGTACGAAGTGAACATAGCAATATACCTACATATTTTCGTATGGAATTTTGCTATACCGGTGTGACACCCTTTTGACAGGTTTGAATGAAGCAAAATGCCACATCGAGCACCGTGCTTCGTGCCACGCCGGTGTGACATGGGCATAATATATCTCGGTAAATATCAACTTTATAAAAAAAATTGTATATAAAAGTTTAAAAGAGATAGCAACTTTCTAATTTCAAATGGAACATTGTATTTTTTTATGAATTTAAAAAGTACATTAAATTTGCTTTACGGTGGAATAAAAAAGTCATACCTCTATTACCTATGTTGTATTATTAAAATATTAAATTACGGGCACTTAAATGCACCTATGAACGCTGTAATAAGTAGGCCTTGCCGCGAAACAAAAACAATAGTTGAAATGTAAATTACAATAAATTATCTCTTAAATCTAATTATAATAAAGAAAATGCATGTTATGAATAATTAAGAAACAATTAATTTATTAGAGTACCTAACTTTAATTTTATAAAAGTTGTTCAAAATGCCTCCCACCCACATTAATACATAATTTAGTTCGCTTTATGACTGAATAGCAAGCTCTTTTAATTTGTTGTTGATAATAAAAGGAAGATAACTAAATTTACATTGATTGTTGACAGGTAATTTCTTTCAACTATTGTTTTTGTTTCGCTGCAAGGCCTACTTATTTCAACGTTCATAGGTGCATAATTTAAGTGCCCGTAATTTAATATTTTAATAATACAACATAGGTATGACTTTTTTTAGACCACCGTAAAGCAAATTTAATGTACTTTTCAAATTCGTAAAAAATACAATGTTCCATTTGAAATTTTTAAGTTTCTATGACTTCCTCAAAAACCGGAAATGATACCAAAGATTCACATCCGCTATTATTTACTAAGTACACACTGTATAAATTATATATTTGACAAAAAACGCTAAATCAACAAATAAGCGAGATAAATGCTGGTTCATTTATAAACAGACACCCGTATATTGTGACAGGAATGTTTAATATCAATATCAATAAATAAAGGCTCTACAATTAATTTAATTTTATTTAACCTCTTAATTAAAAAAAATAATACCCTTACAATCCTTGTACAAAACCTTACATATTTCCTAAAAAAGAAAATTTTAAATATGCTTCTTTCTCTGCTTTATTCTGCTATCCATACCCCAAACTTTTACGAATACTGTATTGAAGGGGAAGTGTTTGTGCCCTGCCCGCCCGCTCGCTTGCCTACTAGAGCTCGCGCACTGACAGAAGATGCCATTTGCGTCATCAATACATGCGCGAACTAGATGACGTAAGCATCGAATCTCTCTCCTAATCTGTGACCATTGGCGAACCACATTATTTTATGCCCTGTTCACACGTTGCTACTTTGAAGACGCATACGTGCTACTGTAGCATGAAAAGAAATTCAAATCGAAACAATTACCGCAAAAAATCGCTATCTACACACACAACGATCAACGATGTGAAATTATCAACGAGTAGTTCTTGATACTTTGATGCTACAAATTAGCAGCGCTGCTATTTGACAAGCGACTCAGAATTTTTCTTGCTACAGTAGCACGAATGTGTCTTCAAAGTAGCAACGTGTGAACAGGGCATTATAATGAATTCATGCAGTATTTACAATTAAAAAATGTATGATTACACCCTGTACACCCACTTTTTTGACATCATACCAAAATATAAACAAAAATAAACTAAACCAAACAACTGCGAACCGCACAAATGCCATAAAGAAAAATTACTCTCTAGCACGAACTACACTGACTTCGGCGTACAAGGTCGGAGAGGTTGCTATGGCAACGACAAAAATGTGTTTCTGCGCATGTGACGTCGGTGGCATCTTATCTCAGTGCGCGAGCTCTACACGGCCGTCTCTATTTATCAGGCCGGAGTCTTCACACTGGCAACAGCGCACCAAGCACCACTAGTGGTCCTATGCGCGCTATACTTTTGTTTGGGAAATTTCAAAAATAAGTAGTAAAAACATTAGTTTTTTTAATAGAATTTACAAGTGTATAATTAAACAATGTATAAAATGAATAATTCTGTACAGTATAATAACGAATATATAATTCATGTGTCACGTGACACATATTTGACTAATTTGATTGGCTAAAATAGGGCAGTAAGAGGCTATCAAATCGATGATATTTTTATCACCGCTGTTACATGTCTACTGTTTCTGTCAATTAATATCCTACTGTCAGTTTCATATTTAAAATATTGCTGTTTGTCAAAAATAAGACTTAAATTGAATGAACCTGATTGTATTCGGTGGGGTAATACCAGTGAAGACAAAATTGAGAAAGTGAAACAGAATTTAAAACGTTCTTGACAGCTTTTGAAAAAATATAACCAAATATTTTGGTTTCATTCATTATATATTCTCCCCAAATATAACTCGGGCTATGATTAATCATAGGTGATAGCATTCGTTATGTCTTCAGAAAATTGAACTCGTGCTGCGCACTCGGTCAATTTTCATCGACTAACTCATGCTATCACCGATGATAATCATAGCACTTGTTATATTACCCCCGAATATAGTAACATATTTTCATTACAGCAATACTTTGAAGTGGACAAGAACTAAAAACTTAACTAATATTGTATAGTAGCAACATATTTAAATTGTAAATGTTCTGATAATGATCTGATAAAATAAGATATAATAATTAATGAAAGATAACTAACAAGTGAATAATTATACAAACATTATAAATCTTATTCTAATTTCTTTTATACACAATATTTAAAAAAAATTTGAAACATCAATTTTAAATGTTATGACGACAACAATCAACTTTCATTTTAGCTTTATTGAAAAATAATATTACGATAATAGAAATAATATTAAGTTTGCATTAACTATTCTTACCTTAAATTTGAAATTATGATTTAGTTTATTACTAAGAGACTATCGAACGCTGAACCTAAACACGGCTACCAGGAACTCATAAACAGTAGTCTAGCTCGCTTAGAATAATGGAGCGTGCACGCATTGAATTTTAGATATAAAGTTAAATATCTCACGATACAATTAAAATATCGTTATAATTCTTTTAACAGAATAAAATTTGAATCTTTCTGAATACTTCGTACGCTTATACTATATGTCTATTACAACAAATACAAAAGTTAGCAGAATACTACTTTTTTACATCATTTATGAACATAGCATCTTTTAAATGATTACTATAATTTTATTATAAACAATTTACAATTTAAAATTTATATTTGTTAAGAACATTGTTATAAAAATAATTGGTAAAAATTTCATAACGATATCTAAAGTAGTTTCTGAGTAATTTAAAAATATATTGAAAAAGTAATATATATACATTTTCGTTAGTTTTGTGAAAATCGCACCACTAGCCTTGTTACCATGTAGTGCACACTCCGGCCTGATAAATAGAGACGGCTGTGCCTACTACCTACCAGCCACCGCACGCCGCGGCCAAACTTTCCCCTCGGTTTTTAGGCTGCCCGCTCTTAACGAACAAAAAGAGATTCAGTAAGAGCCTTTTTCATAAATCTAAATACTCTAATGCATGTTAAATTCTATTAAATATTGTTATTAGTAAGTAGATTGTACATAACTAGAATGTGACCAATACAGGGTGATTCACAACTTCGTGCATATTTAATGGCATATACAGTGAGTTTATTTTAACGTGAAACATGAGATTTATCATGGTTACGAATTTGACAGCAATATATTAGAGCGTTCTTTAAAGTGAAACATAGGGACTCAATTTAAATTTGTTAATTGATGTCACACTGCTGCTATCTGGAAATACGATTTATACTTTGAACAATTAAAAGTTTATGTTGAAAGCGTCTCTTGGAACTATTGCAGCTATAGCAGCTGCCCAAATATCTTTGGTTTATTGTTCAAGAATAATACAATTAAATTGATTCCTTATGTTTCATTTTAAAAAGAACGCTCTAATACATATAACATATTGCTGTCAAAGTCGTAACCATGGATATGAAAAATCCCATGTTTCACGTTAAGCGGCTCGTCTACGTTTTTATCGAATTCCTAGAATACTCTCGATTTTACTTTTTTTCCATTCCACTTTTTTCTCCACTACTAGGGCTGCCTGAAACCAGCCCGAAACTCGTAGGTACTTTTCCGCATCCTAGCAATGCAACGTCATTTTGAAGTTGAAAAATACTGTAAAATTATTTCCTTGCGAGTAAACTGTTAGATTATTATTGAATTCAGGATAATGTTTTTATAAACATTTAATAGAGAAAGAATGGATCTTAGTGGGGCAGATATGAGCCAAAATACAGCAGAATTGTGCACTTTGTGATAAAAGCATGAAATTTGGCACAAAGGTATCTCTTTATATTGTAAAAAGATATGGATATTGGGCCACACGTGATTTTGCCTCTGAAGGGCTTAAGGGCTAATTATATACCTCAAATTTTCGTTTTTCGCGATTATTTCGTAAATGGTTAACATTACGAAAAAAAATGTTAAATAGAAAATTATAGAGAATAAAATTATCTAATCAAGGTTATAACCAATTTTCATGTGAGTGTTATGGTTTACGAGGAAATAGAGAAAATGTATCGTTACAATACAGTACTACTTATTAAACCAACTTATAATTTTTGCTTCATCACATAAAACCAATAGTTTCTGAAAGAATAAAAATTTTGATATGCGGTTTCTTTTACTAAATTCTCTGAACAATTCTCTATAAGATAGATTATTTTATTTTTATCTAAAAGGTCTGAGTGAAGCCAAAATTTTAAGATTTTCGCCGCGGGAAAATTGAGAAATTTTAGTTTTTCAATTTTTTTGTGTATTTAATGACCTGTAATTTCTGAACTAATACAAATTTTGACATCCGGTTTCTTCTATTAAATTCTCTGAACAATTCTCTATAAGATAGATTATTTTATTTTTATCTTAAAGGCCTGAGTGAAGCCAAAATTTGAAGATTTTCGCCGCGGGAAAATTGAGAAATTTTAGTTTTTCAAATTTTGTTTGTCTTTAATGACCTGCAATTTCTGACCGAATACAAATTTTGACATCCGGTTTCTTTTATTAAATTCTCTGAACAATTCTCTATAAGATAGATTAATTTATTTTTTATAGTAAATGTCTTAGTGAAGCTAAAATTTTAAGATTTTTGTCGCGGGAAAATTGAGAAATTTGAGTTTATAAAATTTATTTTGTGTTTAATGACCTGTAGTTTCTGAACGAATAAAAATTTTGATATCCGGTTCCTTTTACTTTATAGAGAATTGTTCAGAGAATTTAGTAAAAGGAACCGAATTTCAATATTTTTATTCGTTCAGAAACTACAGGTCAGTAAACACAAAATAAATTTTATAAACTAAAATTTCTCAATTTTCCCGCGACGAAAATCTTAAAATTTTGGCTTCACTCAGGCCTTTAAGATAAAAATAAAATAATCTATCTTATAGAGAATTGTTCAAAGAATTTAGTAAAAGAAACCGGATATCAAAATTTTTATTCGTTCAGAAACTACAGGTCATTAAACACAAAATTAATTTGAAAAACTAAAATTTCTCAATTTTCCCGCGGCGAAAATCTTAAAATTTTGGCTTAACTCAGGCCTTTAAGTTAAAAATAAAATAATCTATCTTATAGAGAATTGTTCAAAGAATTTAGTAAAAGAAACCAGATATCAAAATTTTCATTCGTTCAGAAACTACAGGTCATTAAACACAAAATAAATTTAAAAAACTAAAATTTCTCAATTTTCCCGCGGCGAAAATCTTAAAATTTTGGCTTAACTCAGGCCTGATAAAAATAAAATAATCTATCTTATAGAGAATTGTTCAAAGAATTTAGTAAAAGAAACCGAATATCAAAATTTTTATTCGTTCAGAAACTACAGGTCATTAAACACAAAATTAATTTGAAAAACTAAAATTTTTCAATTTTCCCACGTCGAAAATCTTAAAATTTTGGCTTAACTCAGGCCTTTAAGTTAAAAATAAAATAATCTATCTTATAGAGAATTGTTCAAAGAATTTAGTAAAAGAAACCGGATATCAAAATTTGCATTCGTTCAGAAACTACAAGTCATTAAACACAAAATAAATTTGAAAAACTAAAATTTCTCAATTTTCCCGCGGCGAAAATCTTAAAGTTTTGGTTTTACTCAGGCCTGTAAATAAAAATAAAATTATCTATCTTATAGAGAATTGTTCAGAGAATTGAGTAAAAGAAACCGCATATCAAAATTTTTATTCGTTCAGAAACTATTGGTTTTATGTGATGAAGCAAAAATTATAAGTTGTTTTAATAAGTAGTACTGTATTGTAACGATACATTTT
Source organism: Agonum fuliginosum (assembly GCA_947534325.1). NCBI lineage: Eukaryota > Metazoa > Arthropoda > Insecta > Coleoptera > Carabidae > Agonum > Agonum fuliginosum. Next base: position 6,376,138 of record OX384043.1, read on the forward strand.
CTCTATTTTCTCGTAAACCATAACACTCACATGAAAATTGGTTATAACCTTGATTAGATAATTTTATGCTCTATAATTTTCTATTTAACATTATTTTTCGTAATATTAACCATTTACGAAATAATCGCGAAAAACGAAAATTTGAGGTATATAATTAGCCCTTAAGCCCTTCAGAGGCAAAATCACGTGTGGCCCAATATCCATATCTATTTACAATATAAAGAGGTACCTTTGTGCCAAATTTCATGCTTTTATCACAATGTGCACAATTATATTGCTTATCTGCCCCACTATCTGCAGATGTGCCTTTTTAAAATTTTAAAAATTAATTTGTATCATGAGATATAACCGTGTAAAGTTTGCATAAAATAGGATTTTTTTTTTAATTTTTCGGTATTTTAATATTTATGTACAATTTTTTTATCAAAATTTTAAAAAGGCACATCTTTAGATCCATTCTTTCTCTATTAAATCCTGGTTGAAATAAAATGTTACCATTCTTGTACTGGCCACAAAATACTCGCTACGTTAGTACATTTTATGCTGGATTTTAGGTAGTAGACGGACCTCTTAAAATTAACTCACTGTACTACGCAACTTACTGATTATGGAGCAAAAATATTGTTTTCAAAATTAGTAAATTTAAGGGCAGTTTACGCAAGAAGCACATGTTTGAAACCACTGGCTTTTCGATTGTATAATGGATATCTGATTAATGAATGGAATAAAATTAAATTTTAATCAAGTGTGCAATAGTAAGAAATAGTTTTATGAAATTTCATTTGAAAACAGTGTCCTAAAACTGTTTGATAAAAAAAATTGGAAACAAAAAAAGCGAATTTTGAAAAAATTCTTCCAGCACCGAGATAAATAAAGTCGTGAATCATTTAAATTTACAGTAACTTTGTTTTTTAGCTAAGTATTATTTATGTGTTTTTTTATTACATAATAAATATTCTTAATGGGTGACTCTTATAATAATTAAAGTACCACAATATTAATCACATATCGGCGTCGTAAGTACGTGTTTTAAACGTAGTCTCTACCTCAAAATACTTTTCAGAAGATTGGATTTTAACTATCTTATAAATTATTATATCCATGACAACTATGTATTTTTTTATGTTTACTGTTTGTCAATTCCTGACGAAGATGGACATGCAGTGAATTGAAACGTCGAGTTTAAATAAATATTGCTATTAAATGTTTTAAATAAAATTTTATCATAACGGTTTCGTTCACTCATTCCCATTAATAAATATGTATATTCTACAGTTAATGTTCCCTACTACAGAAAATAACATTACGTTTGAAGAGCTTTTTTTGTACACACATTCAGAAATGATAATTGAATTGCATATAAAAGTTTCATACAAAAATTATATTAATAATGGGAATACAACTCAAGTATTTTATCTAATCATTAAATGTAAGCGCTACATATTAAATTACCCTTTTTCAAACTGTAATAATACCTACACGAATTCTATAAATGTTATTAGTTTAATTGTTGAGTACTCCAATTTTATCTAGTAAATAAAAATTACCGTTGTTTCATTTACATTGACATAATGTACTTGTAACTTTTTCATAGTTAATAACACATCATGCTTATCATTTTCCGGCAGACCAATTTACGTTCAGTACCAACATAATATTATGATTAGAAATTTTGGTGAGAGTGTATGATACTAAATTCTGTCATTATACTATCTGCTCTCAACAATACATATTCTGTGATAATCTTTGATTGATTTCTTTATTCACTTTAAGGTAATTTTAAAGATTAAATAATGACGAATAGAATAAAAGTTTTGCCAATTGGAACGACTAAGATAATTTCCAACATTGTGGCGATAAATGATATAAGCACCAAAAAGAAAGAACCACATATTGCTCTGGACATTTTGAATGAGTATTGCTCAAGCTCAACTTTGCATGGAATTAATTATTTGGGTGCTAAGGATAAAAGACCAGCTGAAAAGTAAGTACATTTTTAAAATTTTCAATGTAAAATACATTTCTATGTTTCGGAACTGAAAGGAAATGTTTCCAGTTCTAATTTTAATGCTGAAAAGAGCTTTGTTACATAGGATTTTTGTTGAAAGTTTGGTTATCACAACTAGGCAATGGGCAATGAACATTTTGAAAAACGGGGTACACTTTTTACGTTTATTTTTTGTTTGAATTTTTATAAGATCCATTGTAGGAATGTTTGAAATAAATTAAAGGCTTATAGATCCAATAAGCCTTTAATTTGTTTATTTTTTAAATTAATCAAATGAAACCTACTTCTATTTTTTGTGTTGAATCCAGTGCAGTACTACAAAAAATACTGCAGGTAAACTACACTTAATTTTTCGAATTTTTATAAAATTCTTTCTGTTTCGTAATCTACACGTGTAATACTACTTACCCTTAAGTTTATGACATTAACTTCAAAACCAGCCTGTATATACCTGCATTGCGAAAATGTAGATATATGGCCAAGGCCAATATGCCACTACTAAAATGGTTCAGTGTTAAGACAGTGCTAAAACAAATAACTAATCATCTTAATGTATTATAATATAAACATGAATATGCTTCGAATAATATTAAATAGTGTATTTAAAATATATTTTCGATTAAATGAATTGCCCTGGTTTTTATTAGTTCATATAACCTATTATATTTGTGTTATTGCATTTGTTTTAATAATATAATAATGCGACATGCATTATTGCTACTTGTAACTTGTATAGTAAAGGACATGATATTGATTTAAAATGTTGGTGACAGTGTATAATAGCAAACTCTGTCATTATATTAACTTCTCTCAATCATACATGTTCTGTGATCATTGTTTGATTTCTTTCACTTTGAAACGATTCAAATGATTAAAAAATGAATCATAGAATAAAAGTTTTGCCAATTGGAACGACCGAGAGAATTTCCAACGTTGCAGCGGCAAATAATAAAACATCGAGAAAGAAAGAACCACATATTGTTCTGGAAATTTTGAATGACTATTGTTCAAGCTCTACTTTGCATGGAATTAGTTATTTAAGTGCTAAGGATAAAGGGCCAGCTGAAAAGTAGGTACCTACATTTTTTTTAATATTCAAAGATTTCTCTTATGACGGTGACTCATGAAATAATAAAATATTTATAATTTCCACAAAATTATCTATCACACATTTTTCCACTTCGATATGGCAGTCTTTTAACATACAATTATAATGAAACAATTTATAAATTGTGTTTTTAGAATATGGTGGGTGATAATGTTCATTTTGAGCGTGACGGCATGCGCTTTTCTAATCAATAAAACGTGGACCAAATGGAAAGAAAATCCTGTGATACTAAGTTTTGAAAAAGAGCAAATTCCAATTCGGCAAATACCATTTCCAGCAATCACAGTTTGTCCACTTAATAAAATTCAACAAAATAAATATAATTACACTGAAAAGTTTAGAAATAGACATAATCTAAGTGACGAAGAGTAAGTCGAACACTTAGATCATGCTTAAGAAAGGGACCAAGCTAATTTTTAGTCCTTTTCTTATTAACAAGGTTTCAGCCTTCGACCATATATAATCTAGACAAAGTATACTCGAAATTTCTTGAAGCCATCATTTGCAGGCGGGGGAGGGACAAGTTTCCCCATGAATCATTGCACGTTGTCTATTTTATACACTTCTTAGCAAATGATACAATAAACGTTCAACAAAAGACTGTTGAATGCGCTACATCGGTCAAACTGACGTTTACAATTCTAGATTTTAATGCATTTATCTTAAATAATATAAATATACTCAAAATTCAGTGAAACTGAAAAGTTTAGGCCAAGTACAAAACAGTTCTTAAACATTGACCCTCGCCAAAAGAAGAAACAACAAACAAATTTAAAAACTTTAAAAAATAAAATTAACAAATTATGTTATCATATGTTATAAAAGCGTTATAAAAGCTGATGGCTGCAGTTTTATAAGTTTCTGGTATCGAAGTTATGAGGCTCAAGTATTTTGACGCAATATGAAAAATATAACAATTCTACTTTACAAATCATGATTAATTATTGTACTCGACATTTTAGTTGGTACCTGTTCATAAGTTTCTGATATATAAGTGAGGCTCAAGTACGTACTTAGGTACGTACGATACTTACACAAGTACGATAATCATTCTATGTCGAATCATACATTCACACGTATGATAAACATGGAATTAATAAATACTTGCTAGAAATCAGAAAAAAGTACACCTTGATTTTCCAATTACTGTGAAACACAAAAAAGCATATCAACGTAAAGTTATTGTCATTAAGATTATGCCTCTCAAAAACGTTATGTTATGCACTTCACAAATGAATGCAGTTGTTAAATTAATAATAAAAGTACATTTTCCATAACCATTGCACAAAGGTATATACTTTGCGGCCTATATGGTCGAGGGGTTAACTTATATCTGAATCTAACAATTATTTTTACTCCCATGCTTCAATTGACTTATTAAATATGCATGATCTATACTTGAATGAATGAAGAATAGTTTTTTAATGAAAGCATGGGAAAATACTGTACGCAACACATGTATAATGGCTATTAATACACTCGTATGAATTACGACACTCGCCATGATTTGTATCGTAAATTTCATATTCGTGTATTAATAGCAATCATTATAAACTCATTGCATAATTATTTCTTTATTTTTTACCAGTTATAAGCTCTTCTCAGACTTATCTCTAGTATGTAATCTAGAACAATATGACAATGAATTTAACAGTACAATAAATTTTACTGATGAATCAGCAATCGACTTGATACGTGAAGTAATTAAAACAATTATTTTATTTTTTTACTTATGAAAGATATTTTTAATACTATAACATTTTAGATGGCAGCGAATGACACTATACAAACTGTATGGTGGCAAAATTGGGAAATAGATGAAATATATTTTACAGAGCAACTCACGGAAGATGGACTATGTTTTTCTTTTAACACGTTGAGTCAAAACGACATGTTTACTGACCAAATGTAAGTTTACACTACTTTATTTTACATAAAATTGATCAGGATTTTAATCGAAAATATTTGAAATTAATTTTTAGCTATTTCGCATAGGTATTTAGAATTTAGTTTGATATACCGTCGAATCCATTTTTTATCTTTTTATCTCTCGCCTCATATTCTATAAGACAGATATTGTGACGGGTAAAAATTTTCGAGTTTTTGGCGGATAAGCACGTTTTAGTGTCCCTAGAATAAGAATTTAACATTTTCGAGATGATGTCTCTGTGCGTGTTCGTTCGTTCGTTACGCCGTGTGTTACAACTTTTTCGGAAACGATAATGTATTGAATTAAGCTGCCATATTTTCTCTTACGATTTAATGCTTTTTTTTGCTAATTATACAAAACACACACATCAGACATTTTTCTCTACACTACAACTACAACTAACTTCATACGTAAGCGGTTACACCCCAACTAGTTCAGCGTGAGGCGCCACTTGTCAGGCTCGCTGCCACTTAGTTGACAATTGCTAAGCGGGGCGGCGCTGATCTGCAAATCTTAAATAATTTGAATTTAAATTAATTATGACTGTTTCACATACAGATAACTCAAACAATATCAAACATTAAAATTCTAAATTTCATAATTTAAGGTTTAAATACGCATCCTAATAACCCATTATAATGTTGGTTTAAATCTACAAACCGGAAGTAGTACCTACCTACCTTTTTTAAATATTTCGATAAATAATTAATTTAATACAATTTTTTATTTAAAATGAATTATTATACGATTATTATCTACAATCGGTATTTTACAATTATTTCTGTATTTGGTATCATTTAAGAATAATTAAAGTATATAATTAAGTATTTCGGTATCTTTGAGTGTAGTCCATGATTGTTTAACATTTTTTATTACTACGTAAAATTTAAATGATTATGAAATGACAGAGCGACAGTGACAATTGTAAAATATCGTTTATATCTTCTTCTGCAGTTAAAATAAACTGAGTAAAATATATGTGTGAGTAGTAGTATACCATATGAATATATTTGTAAAAAGAATAGAGTAAATATGATGGAAGATTTTTTATTTAATTTTTGGGGTACGTGGACAACTGGACCATTAGTACCCGGTACACCATAATTTATGTATACCGGGTGTTTACTTAAAATCCGTTATATAAGAAACACAATGTAATTTTTTAAAAATTTTCCTGTAGTTACTTAGCTACTGATTACCAATTTGAGATGAAAGTTGGGAAAGCCAAACTTGTTTAAAAACTACACAATCGATCATATTGCTTTATAAGTTCTATTTAACATTATTTCAGAATATCATTTTTTAATTTTTTTAATAATATTTTCCTTCTTTTGTTTAGTTACATTGTTCATTATTATTCAAATTTACTAACATATAATATAACAACATCTTTTTTTCCATTTCACTCTGAAAATTCTATACAAAAATGAATATTTTATTTTGCATTTTTCTCGAGAACTAACAAAGCAATATGATCGAGCAAGGTCTGATATTGTGTAATTTTTAATTTTTTGAACAAGTTTTGCACATATTTCCAACTTTCATATCAAATCAATATAGATACCTATGTAACTACAGCAAATTTTAAAAAAATAACACTGTTTTTCCTAAAATACAGATATCAAGTACACTCGATATACAGATTACAACTACTCTGTCTTTAATTTTTAAACAATTATCTTACAATTTATAGAAATAAAAATACAAAAAACATAGGCCACGATGTTATGAACGATGGCTGGAATATTGAAGATGGCTATCTACCTGAACTAGATATGGGTTCATATCCAAGAAGAACAGCTAAAGATGGACGAATAGCTGGGCTTAGTATTCTTCTCTACAGTTATTCATATGAACTGGATTATGTTTGTGGTTTACCTATGTCTGGATACAAAGTAAGTACCTCAATATGTCAATTCAATTTTAATTCATATCATTTCTATGGTACTCCAGTCAACGAAGGTAATTTTAAAAACACTAAATACAAAAGCTTTTTTCTTTTGCCTAAAATGCCTATTAGGCCTTCCTGTTTAACATACTAAAAGTTCCCTATAAGGTGAGAGCTCGGGAACAATCCGCCATCTTGAATTTTAGGTCATATATTTCCTTTTTTCCGAAATAACTCGAAAACTATCAACTTTTTTGTACTACATTCAGTTTAAAATGAAGCCAGATAAATTCTCTACAAAATAGTACATTTACATTCTTTTCTATCTCACAGTTTCATCACTCATCGCTCCAAACATTTCCTGTGAAGAATTATTTACTTTATAATATTTGATCAAATAAAAAATATGTATCTACGACCGTACGACCGTTGTTAAAAGTGGGTCTTTAAACGATTACGTAGCAAGTTAAAAGTGTCACTTAATGACACGAGTGTTAAGAGTAACACGGTGTAATTAGTAACGTGTGTTAAAAGTGATTTTATTTTTACTTTCAACGCGTTGCTAATGATGTGTTTGTGTATCAAATACATCAACAAATATAACCCTAGCTTTCAAAAATATAATTCTACAATTTTTAGTAATTATTACCGCTCATATTAATATAATTCAATTTATGGAACATAATAAATAAGTAGGTAATATTTATTAGTAAACTAATTGTGGTGTAAACCAGACTGTAATTTTATAATATAATATATTAACATTAAGAAACATAATATAATATATGAAAGGGCACAATTTAATTTACGCAAGCAGAAATTACTTCGTAGAAATTCCGGAGCAACAATATCAATCAAAAATCATAAAACCCGCAGAAGAGCAAAGCGGCAAACAAGATCAACTAAAAAACATAAAACCCTCAGAAGAGCAGAGTGGCAAACAAGATCAATCAAAGGTAAAAAGAAAAAAACAACAGAAAGTTACCGAAACAAAACACACAAGATATGGTAGGAAGGTAAATAAGCCAAGCCGATTTAAATAAAATAAGTTTAAATAATATAATTAATAATTTAAAGAAAGGGAGATGTGGTGTAAACCAGACTGTAATTTTATAATATAATATATTAGCATGTAACTCAGGCTTTGAGATAAACTGACATATTATATACATAACCTGTAAACGATCAGATCACATGAAAATAAAACTTACTTAGTTGATTCACTATAAATAATATTGTTGTTACCCAGTAACACTACACTAATGCATAATTTAATAATATTATAATAGTAAATAATTAATTCTTCACAGGAAATGGTTTGAGTGACGAAATGGTTTGTGTGAGTTTACGGAAAACCCCTGTTTTGGACGCAATTTTCTCAAAAACGATAAGAAATAGAAAAAAATATATAATATTTTGTAAAGAATTTACCTGGCTTCAGTTTTCATGCAAAAAAGTTAACAGTTTTCAAGTTAAATTCCTCAACACAATTAGGAGAACACTTGAAATGGGGTGAAATTTCACCCATTTTCAAATCGTCATAACTCGGCGTATTTTCGATGTATCTACTTTAAAGTCATGTATGCGAACTTTAGCGTCACCCCTTCCGACCCCTTCCAGCACCCCTGTGAAAAAATGCTTTTAAATCGAAAAAATGTCCAACTTTGACGATGTGTACGTCGACTCGATTCACCAAAAGGGCACTAAAATTTGTTCAATTTCCTGTGCAGGACTCAAAGAACGAAGTTCCTACGTTGATTTTACACAAAGTTATGAGTGTTTGAAAAAAGTGCATTTCGAGGTTTTTCGCGACATTTCAACCAAATTGGACGATTCTTTCGGGGAAAAATCCATTTTGGCTCTACTTTAAGGGGGTTTAGGATTATCCCTGTTCGAACTCTTCAACCCCCGAACAAAAAGAAACACGTTTTTGGGCCAAAAACGTCCAACTTTGGCGATATGTACGGAGTTGAAAAAAATTTGTCGACTCGATCCACCAAACGGGCACTACAATTTGTTTAATTGCCTGTGCAGAACTCAAAGAACGAAGCTCCTACGACGATTTGGCACCAAGTTGTAAGTGTTTTTAAAAAAGTGCATTTGGTGGTTTTTTGACTCATAACTCCGAGTTTTTTTTGACGAAATTGGTAAATTTTTTGAAAAAATGTATTCTTTTCTTCTCCAGAAATGGTTTAAATGGTGAAAAAAAATTGGATAAAAGTCGCTGAGTTATGCGCGAAAAACCTCGAAATGCACTTTTTTTTCAAACACTCGTAACTTTGTGTAAAATCAATGTAGGAACTTCGTTTCTTGAGTCCTGACGATTTGAAAATAGGTGAAATTTCACTTCATTTTAAGTGTTCCCCTAATTGTGTTGACGAGTTTATTTCGGAAAAAAATAAAAATGTGTCCTAAAATCGAAGATGGCGGATGGTTTCCGGGCCCGCATCCTAAGGGACTTTTAGTATGTTAAACAGAAAGGCCTAATAGACAATTTATTTAGGCGAAGGAAAAAAACTTTTAATGTTTCTACTCGCACCAATTTTTACCTTCATTGGCTAGACTATAAATAATAACACATACATTTATAGGTAACACTTCATAACCCCGCGGAAACACCAAAAGTAGCTGAACAATATTTTCTAATTCCATTTAAAAGAAAAGTCAGTATAATTGTCCGTCCAGAACTAACCAGGACTGATAAAAATGTTAAGTCTCTACCTCCGCATACAAGAAAATGTTACTTTTCTGACGAAAAGTCACTGAGGTTTTTTAAAGTTTACACTCAAAATAACTGTCGAGTAGAATGTCACGCTAATATTACCCAACGCTACTGTGGTTGCGTTCCTTTTCATATGCCCCGTAAGGAATGTTTTGTAGTTTACTTTAATTTTGACTGAAATTGTGATTTTCTAGGTGATAATGAAACAAGAATATGTGGATATGGTAAAATTGACTGTTTACAAGATGTTGAAAGTAAGTTGTAAGCAAAATAACGATTTACGGGATTTTAAATAAATATTCGAGATTATAACAAGTACCTACACTACAAAATGACATTTATACAATCGCATCGTAATGCCCAGCAGTTCACATGAAAAAAGTTTCTAGAAACTAAAACAAGTGCTAGAACCTGTCATCAAAAAACTGTCAAAACCGTTCGTCGGGAAATTAATTAATTAGATTCCCTGTTTGAAGGGCATTTAAATATTTTGGTGACAATTTCTAGCATTTGCTTTTATTAAATAGTATATTATATATTGAGGGACTAAAGTGCAAGATTTAATCCTGAGGGTGAAAGTTTATTTCACGAGCCGAAGGTGAGGGAAATAATCACCTGAGGGATTAAAGATACTTTAGTCCTGTGGTATATAGGTACGCTATTTTTTGCACTTCATCCTCAAACGAATGCAAAATAGTTTAAAAGAATACACATTTTGCAATTTTGACAGTAAATTTTATGACAAATATTTATATTGTTACCATAGATACTCTGTAACAAATAGCACGTATTTACTTGACAACGGGAATAATTAATTCAATTCCTTGACAACGGGATTAAATATAAAAAATAATCCCTTGGGATCAAATTAAGAAAAAGAACTTTTTTGCACTTCCGGGACTAAAACTCTTCTTTAGTCCTTATTTTTAGGGACTTAGGTTAGGATGAAGTGCAAAAAATAGCGTATATACCACAGCACTAAAGTATCTTTAATCCCTCAGGTGATTATTTCCCTCACCTTCGGTTCGTGAAATAAACTTTCACCCTCAGGATTAAATCATGCACTTTAGTCCCTCAATATATAATATACTATTTTCGCCGATTGGCGTTAAAAGTGCTATTTTACTGACAGCTGACAGTCTGTGAAGTGTCACTTTTAGTGCAATAATAGTATATTTTATACTCATCACCTAGGAAATGACATATTAAACACGCAATTGACAATCGGAAATATCAATTTCCCAGTGTAGTCAATCAGGAAAAATGCAAAGAACGCTGGCTTTTCTAGACATTTCAGAGTAAAATAATCTTAAAAATACTAAAATTTAGTTTATAAAGTGTTACTTCCCGGAATTATAATTAGTGGAGACCACCGAAAACCGCCAATATATAAAAATAAAACTTGTGTGCAGCGCGCCATCTGTCGGTAGAAGTGAGCAGTAGTGAGTAGAATGTAGAAAAAACATCCTAACCTCAAATTTAATGATCAGACTACAACTACAACTTGAATGTATTTGATTATAGTTTTATTCGTTACAAAAAACATTGTACGATCCTCTTGCGGGAATGAAAAATGTACGTTTTGAAAAATTCACACTCAGTGCACAAAATGAGTGTGGAAATTATTTTCACCACTGCATGATTCGAAAGCTACTTTCACCATCAATTTTAATATCTGAAAACATGTGAATTCGCACTTTCGTAGAAAAAATTATTTTTAATGCCTAAGCAGTAAAAGTAATTGTCAATATTTCATGAAAATATAAATAACAAATTTGTTTTTTTCAAAGCAATCGCTCAACAAACACAGCAACCAAAGCAACCTTTCAACAAACGCGCATAATTCATAGTATAGTTATTTGTTTAACTAGGCAAATAAATATTAAATTTGCTGCCGTGGCTAGAGGCGCAGCCTCGTCTATGAATCTAGCTTAGGCAGCAAATCGGTTTTTTGCCATGTTAAACACATTATTTTTTCGGCGATTGTTATTAATTAATATTAGTTTAGTGATTGTTTTAAATATATTGATAGGTATCGCAATCAAATTATGTTGCTATGTGTACCGATATGTTGACAGTTGCTATGAAAAAGAAAATAGGTTAGGTATGTTGATTTTATCAATGTCAAATTTGTTGATTCACCATAGTAACAATTACTTTTGCTGCCTAGGCTTTTTTTACTATTTTTGATGCCTCGGCAGCAAAAGTGACACTTTGCTGACAACTGTCAAAAAATATCACTTAAGGCGGTACACTTGTTGACTGCAATATTGCTGCAATAGAATCAGAATTTACGATTATGGCTATATTGCTCAATATAAAAATCTGAAATTTACCATGAATAATTACGAAACATTATTTGTCCGAAAAATTTGTATAATACATTGTTGCGACAACAATTAGAGAAAATAAGAATTAATTTTTGCTTTTTAATATTTCAAATCGTGGCTTTATTAATGCATCTTAATTAGTTTTGTTTGAAATAATCGATTCCTTGCACTGATCGTAAGAGTGGTATGGAAAGTTTTTTTGTCAAAAAAATTACACAACTAGTTTTAAAAATTGTGAAAAATTGGCAAAATAGACTGTTTTTATTAATTTATTACCAAAAAACTATTAAGTATTTCAAAAATATAGCTTCATAGCACTCTAGACCTTTTAACTAACCATATATAAAATATGAACAGTGTAGGTGTTATAGCAGGGGCACAATTTGAAATATAGCGAGGTCACTTTTTCACTATATTTTTGTCACAAGTGTACCGCCTTAATGTCAATCGCCGAAAAACATAATTTGATGGTGATACGTGTCAAAATATTCGAAATTATCACTAAATAAATGTAAATTAATAACAATCAGCGAAAAAATAGTGTAGGTATTTAACATAGCAAGAAATACAGATTTACTCCCTGAGCTCGGCTGCGTCTATGATACTCCAGCCGCGGCAGTAAATTTATTATTTTTTTGCCAAATTAAACAAATAAACTGGGCATAATCTTTAATTTTGACAATATAATTTTTAGTTTGAGAAATATAATATCAGCGTTAACTTACATGTACAGAGTGCACTTCAGAGGAGATTTTTGTAGATATAGTTAAACTGAAATGTGCATTTGATTGGATTGCTTGATTTATATATGTTTATAAAAAATGTAAGTTAATTATATTTATTATGTTATCAGAGGCAGTATTGGATTTTGAAGTACAGGAAAAGATAACAAGTGCGCTATATGGAGGGGTCAGAGAAGAACTGGAAAAGACTCGTGACATCTTCAATAATTGTGATTGTCTGCCATCGTGCTTTAGTTTGCAGTACACTGCTGAAACATCGCAAACTAAAACTCACTGGGTTGAAGCAAGTCTGGCTACAGGACTTTGGGACGACATTTCTCCAGAGTAAGAAATTTCAACAACAAGAAAGTGAATTTGATTTAGCTCTTCTACGTTAATTTTTTTTCTCCGTAGAAATATAACAATCACACATCGTTGATGTCTATATTATGGTAGTTACGATTTTACATATGCTATGATTTTACCACATCGCCTGCGGTAAAAAACACGAAGATATTTTGCTTTTGTAATAAAAAAGATAGCCTATAAAAAATAATTTATTGTTCGATAGAGTCTGAAATAAATAAAATAAAATAATTTTAAATTTGACATTTGCTGGTGTCATCTCTAAGCAGCTGTTTCAAGGCTACGTCAAGGCAATTTTTGTGCAAATGTCCAAAAATGAATCTGACTTAACCTAATAAAAAATATATTTTTTAAATAAATTGGTATATCGGTCAAAAAATATAACACAAAAATGCTTGCGTTGGATATTTGTACGTACGTACGTCATTAGTTTCTGAACTAATAATAAACAGGCATTATATATATATCTCTCTTTGTCACATGCATGCTTGTTCATTCGTTGGTTAATGTTACATCTCTTTCCATTAGTATACCGTTAGTTTTATTTAACGTGAAACATGACGTTATGGCCCATATCCCATGATTCTTTCATATCCATGGTTACGAATTTGACAGGACAGCAATGTATTAGAACGTTTCATTTAAAATAGAACATAGAAAATGAAATATGTATGTATTTCTAATCACTTTATATATGAAAAAAGTTGCAAGAAATATAAACATTTAATAGTTATATATTTTTTCAGAATACAATTTATAACAAATTCTAAAATACAAGAAATAAATCAGATAGGTACTTGTCTGAGGCTAACATCTGCATACACGTATCATTTGCACCTTTTCTTCAATTGTATACCTTATTTTCAACAACACAACCCTAATTGACAGGTAATATTTATGAGTTATGACAGCCTATGTTCTATTTTAAATTAATCGCTCTAATACATTGCTGTCAAATTCGTAACCGGATATAGTCCAGTGCATTTAGGCTAAAATTAGTCGAAACCCGGACATTCAAAAAACCAAGATGGGACCTTCAGGATATCGTAAGAAATACTCTACTGACCATCCCCAAGAAAATCCCCATAAATGTCGCGTCGGGTTTGTCGCCATTTTGATCAAAATGGCCACCGGTTTTGTTTTCTTGCAAATATTTGTATTTTTGTTTATAAAAAGTTAACGAAACGTGTAAATGAGTTGAAACTTGGCTTAAAATGTTCGCATTTATTAGGGCTTTCTATTGCATACTTGCTTTTTACATTATGGCAATGTATAGAGATAATATTTAACTAGAAAGTTAATAATATGATATACAGTTTAGAGGTATGTTGACTATTATCGTGATTTACGCCAAAAACAGGCGTTTAAGAAAAAAAATGGTTGGTATAAAATTTGTAGAGCATTTCAAGAGCTATCGATACCATAGGTTACATTTGTAATTATTCAGCAGGTGATCTCGTAAAAAGCTTTGATAAGTGGCGCGCCGCCGACTTCCGAGCTACTCACCGGACAGCAGCTCAGCAGCGGAAAACCTGTGAACGTTTATTAATACGTCTATTTATACCTTATGTTTACTTAGTTTGTTTATTATTATTTTTTTATTAGGTAACAACATGTTTTTTTACAATAAGTTACATTTTCTCTGAGAAATAAGTACAGTAAATTTCAGTAAAACTAAGGTTACATAACTTTTTTTAAATGATACATCGATTCAAAATACATACATATAATATGTTAAAAAAATCAACTCAGTATTTTTACATTTTCAATACACATTTGCTAAAATACAACGATAATATATTTTATAGAAAATAAATTTTTCTTTAACCAAATATTAGTAGATATTGTTCTATATACCAGACTATATTTTGACCATTTGACAAAATGAGGAGTATAATTTTTAAAATGGTTAGTAAAAAACTTGTAGTGCATTTCAAGGGCTATCGATACAATAGGTTGCTTTTTATAATTTTTTTGCATTTATTAGAGATAAATTTTGCCTTTAAAATTAATAGTCAAGTAAAATATATGTATTTATTTTGAATCGATGTATCATTTTAAAATTAAATTAAATTCTCTGAACAATTCTGTATAAGGTAGACAATTCCACTCATAGTTTTTCATCCAATCAAAACACAGTATTTTGCTGAATTGTACCAATCACAGACGAACTACAGTGACAATTTTCACTAGTGAAAATTACACTGACAATTTTCACTAGTGAAAATTGCCGCGAAGCGTTGCTTAGATATTATGTCAGTTGATGATTGTTTTAAAAATACATTACTTTTTTTGTCGTGACCAGACGGCAAAAATTGTCGGCAAAATCATAGTCACTAATGGTATTATAATGAATATTTTTTGACAGATGGTTTAACCAATCATATTGCGTAATGATGACGTCAAATGACGTAATGCAACCAATAGAATTGAAAATGTAAAATGATGTATCTGACAACATAATTTTGTAGATTAGGTTTTATTTTGTGACGTCAGTAACAAATAATTAATTAATTTGTCACATGAAACGTCAAAATGTTTAGCAAAATGAGTCGTTTTGGTAGTATTTTTAACAAGAAAAATATTCTTCCTAAATACCATTCGAGATAATAATTTTTTAAGAGAATTTTTGTCTATTCCACGGCAACTTATTGCAATTTCACTCCACAAAACATCATCTGACAATTCCCCTCAACTTCGTTTCGGGAAATTGATAGATGATGTTTTGTGTCGTGAAATTGTTAGAAATAAGTTGCCGTGGAAACGACAAAACAATTCTCAAAAAATTATCATCTCTTATGGTATTACCCCTGATTATTTTATTTTTATCTTAAAAGCCTTATTGAAGCCAAAATTTTAATATTTTCGCTGTGGAAAAATTGAGAAATTTTAATTTTTAAAATTTATTTTGTGTTTAATGACCTGTAGTTTCTAAAAGAATAAAAAAAAATACATCCGGTTTCTTTTATTGAATTCTCCGAACAATTCTCTATAAGATAGATTATTTTAATTTTTTTTTGAAAGCCTTAATTAAGTCAAAATTTTAAGATTTTCGTAGCGGGAAAATTGAGAAATTTTAGTTTTTAAAATTTATTTTGTGTTTAAAGACCTGTAGTTTCTAAACGAATAAAAATTTTGACATCCGGTTTCTTTTATTGTATTCTACAAACAATTCTTTATAAGACAGATTATTTTCAGTTTTTTTTGAAAGCCTTAATTAAGTCAAAATTTTAAGTTTTTCGTTGCGGAAAAATTGAGAAATTTTAGTTTTTAAAATTTATTTTGTGTTTAATGACCTGTAGTTTCTAAACGAATAAAAAAAATTACATCCGGTTTCTTTTATTGAATTCTCCAAACAATTCTCTATAAGACAGATTATTTTAAATTTTTTTTGAAAGCCTGAATTAAGTCAAAATTTTAAGTTTTTCGTTGCGGAAAAATTGAGAAATTTTAGTTTTTAAAATTTAATTTGTGTTCATTGACCTGTAGTTTCTAAACGAATAAAAAATTTTTACATCCGGTTTCTTTTATAGAATTCTCCGAACAATTCTTTATAAGACAGATTATTTTAATGTTTTTTTGAAAGCCTTAATTAAGTCAAAATTTTAAGTTTTTCGTTGCGGAAAAATTGAGAAATTTTAGATTTTTAAATTTAATTTGTGTTGAATGACCTGTAGTTTCTAAACGAATAAAAAAATTTTACATCCGGTTTCTTTTATAGAATTCTCCGAACAATTCTTTATAAGACAGATTATTTTAATGTTTTTTTTGAAAGCCTTAATTAAGTCAAAATTTTAAGTTTTTCGTTGCGGAAAAATTGAGAAATTTTAGATTTTTAAATTTAATTTGTGTTTAATGACCTGTAGTTTCTAAACGAATAAAAAAATTTTACATCCGGTTTCTTTTATAGAATTCTCCGAACAATTCTTTATAAGACAGATTATTTTAATGTTTTTTTGAAAGCCTTAATTAAGTCAAAATTTTAAGTTTTTCGTTGCGGAAAAATTGAGAAATTTTAGATTTTTAAATTTAATTTGTGTTTAATGACCTGTAGTTTCTAAACGAATAAAAAAATTTTACATCCGGTTTCTTTTATAGAATTCTCCGAACAATTCTTTATAAGACAGATTATTTTAATGTTTTTTTGAAAGCCTTAATTAAGTCAAAATTTTAAGTTTTTCGTTGCGGAAAAATTGAGAAATTTTAGTTTTTAAAATTTATTTTGTGTTTAATGACCTGTAGTTCCTAAACGAATAAAAATTTTGACATTCGGTAAGCGAAAAACAGAAAAAAGGGATCTTTCCACCCCCTCCCACCAAAAAGCGGCAGGGGTAGGGGTGGGGACTTTTAGTATTTTTACCGCCTAACTACCCCAACACTTTCCTCAAGAGAAAAATTTCACAGGTTTGCCGCTGCTGAGCTGCTGTCCGGTGAGTAGCTCGGAAGTCGGCGGCGCGCCACTTATCAAAGCTTTTTACGAGATCACCTGCTAAATAATTACAAATGTAACCTATGGTATCGATAGCCCTTGAAATGCTCTACAAATTTTATACCAACCATTTTTTTAAACGCCTCCTTTTGGCGTAAATCACGAAAATAGTCAACATACCTCTAAACTGTATATCATACCTATTATTAACTTTCTAGTTAAATATTATCTCTATACATTGCCATAATGTAAAAAGCAAGTATGCAATAGAAAGCCCTATTAAATGCGAACATTTTAAGCCAACTCATTTACACGTTTCGTTAACTTTTTAAACAAAAATACAAATATTTGCAAAAAAACAAAACCGGTGGCCATTTTGATCAAAATGGCGGCAAACCCGACGCGGCATTTATGGGGATTTTCTTGGGGATGTTCAGTAGAGTATTTCTAACGATATTCTGAAGGTCCCATCTTGGTTTTTTGAATGTCTGGGTCAAAACCTAAATGCACTGGACTAATATGAAAGATCCCATGTTTCACGTTAAATAAAACTCACGGTAGAGACGATTTAAATCCATATAGGAGTGACATCATAAAATACAAGCAAATTATTTGTATGAATCAAGATTTGACTTTTTAGTACACCGTCTACCAGATGGTGTTGGCAGTCTTTCTCTTTACGCGAAATTTAAAAACAATATTTTTTGTTTCTATTTTAAGGATAATCATTATTTTACCATTTTAATACATCGCATGATTCTGTAGGAAATGATCAAAGATTATTAAAATACAACAAAACGAAATAACAAAACACGTTAACCTCAACATTTTATGTTGACACTTGACACAACAAGAAGGGTCAGTAAGTGCTTTCTACCGGTTGAGATCGAGACGAAGTCGAGATCTCCAATACATCCGATACCGGTAGGGCACTTGCTGACCGCAATGCTTATTACGTTTTTTGCACGATCGGCGCAATAACGAAATTACAAATTAGAAATATTTGAAAATTGTTATGCCATTTTTAGTTGTCAGAGTTGTTTTTTTTTGCACATTATTTTTAAAGTAAGCTTTGTTCGTTGTTATGTTGTCATGGACGTACGAAAACAATAATTATTTATTTATCAAGAGATTTTTTCTGTCAGTTCTTTGTAAAATAAAGCAAAATAATAGTATTTTATTGTGAAAAATGGATGACAGTGACGATTCTGATCTGGAAAATGTATGGAACATAGGATGTTCCTCAATTATTCCAGAAAAATCAAGAGAACGGTATGAAAATACCTATAAATTTTTCAAATTATGGTGCAGTGAGAAACATTGTCAAAACATCACAGAAAAGGTACTCTTGGCCTATTTTGTACGAAGAAGTGATAAATTTAAATCTCCAGGGAGTTTATGGGCTGAGTACTCTATGCTTAAGGCTACAATTTTTTTAAATGATGCGTCCGATATTTCGAAGTTTAAAACCTTAATTGCTTTTCTTAAGAGAAAAAATACCGGATATCGGCCTAAGAAATCAAAAGTTTTTTCTAAAGAAGATATGTTCAAGTTTCTTAAGGAATTTCCCGATGAAGTTTATTTAAATATGAAACTAGGTATGATATTTGGCATAGCAGGGGCGTGCAGAAGGGAGGAATTATATAATTTAAAATTAGAAGATATTCAAGATATTGGGTCCTTTATTATAGTCAATATTCCTAATACTAAAACCAATATTCCGCGAACTTTCACAATTACTACTTAAGGAAGCGAAACTATTAATTATTTGGATATTTATAGAAAATATTTGAAGTTACGACCAGCAAATTCAAAATCTTCTAACTTTTTCTTAGCAATGCGTAATGGAAAAGTCATTAATCATAAGCAGTGGGCAAGAATACAATAGGAAGGTGGCCCTCGAAGATAGCGAAATGCCTGAATTTGTCAGATCCACTTTCTTATACCGGACATGCGTTCAGAAGAAGTTCGGCTACCTTTCTGGCGAACAAAGGTGTTGATGTTTTAGGCCTTAAAAGACATGGTGGGTGGCGCTCGTCTTCTGTCGCTGAGGGATATGTGGAGGATTCTCTCCAAAACAAAATTGAGTTTTGAAAAAAAAATTTAAGTGAAAATGGAGATAAACATTCTACTCCTAATACTTGGACTGCAGCATCGGAGAAGATTATTACAGCAAACATCCCAATAACTTCGAGTACTTCGACTGTAACTGAAGTATCCAACACGGAAAATATTGTATCGGAGAAGATAATTGTAGCAAACATCCCAATTACATTAAATACTCCGAGTACTTCGACTGCAGCATCGGAGAAGATTATTGCAGCAAACATCTCAATAACTTCGAGTACTTCGACTGTAACTGAAGTATCCAACACGGAAAATATTGTATCGGAGAAGATAATTGCAGCAAACATCCCAATTACATTAAATAATTGTTCCAATTGTAATTTTAGTTTAATTTTTAATAAATCAGCTTAATTGAAAACTATAAAATTATACATTCATTCTTTATTTACTTACCGCCTCTGAGGCGGTAAGTAATTCACTTACCGCCCAGTAATTGTAAACAAAACCTACTGCCCTGGAGACCCTATCGGTAAACCTCAAAAAATAGTCTGATCGTGCAAAAAAGTATATAACGAACTTTTGTGAATCTAAAAGAAAACAATAATATGTAAGAAAATATATTTCATATAATGAATACTATATTATATGGATAATTGTTCTGCTACTGCCGTTAAGACACAAATTGATAAACCCCGCCCCTTATGACATACGATAAGCGTATAGATTTATGATTTATACAGGGTGATTAAAACAATCTGATAGTCACGTGACCCGCAATTTTCCTAAATGACATCAAAACTTGATTTCAAGGAAGAAAAGTTTGATATCCAAGTTCATGGGCGTGCGAATTAGGATAATAAAGATTTTTTATTTTAGTAATTCTATTAAATTCAACAATATTTTCTAAATGAATAATTAAATAAGTTACACTAGCCATCGTTTCGGATAGTAAACTTAATCTAAACACACTTACAAACCAAATAACATTTTGACATAAAAATACACGTCAATGGATTGACAGCTGATGCTAATACTTATTTCCGTGGAGTAAAAATTGAGCACTACCCAGGTCACTTGATTATCACTTGGTTTTGATCACACTGTACGAGTAAAATGTGTAAGAAAGAGATAGCTTATTTAGTGAACGTGGTGAATAGAATTTATCTGATATGAAGTCACTCCTATATGGATTTAAATCGTCTATATTTAAAAAGAGAACGATACTTTTACGTCAAGAAAAATGCAAAACACTGATTATCATTTCAGGTTATGTTTTGTAGGAAATTTAAGAATATTCACAACATTGCCCAAGAAACAAAAACTACAAAAAATAATAATCAAACTATACTCTCAGCAGAAAGCATAACACTACTGTAAACTACTAAATACTAATAACCTCAAATAGAAAATTGCAAATGTCAAAACATACCAGTGAATCTAAAACAATGGTTCTCGTTATTAAATATGAAACAATGCTGTCATCAGAATTAATTTTTTAGGTAATTTATAATGATATTAGCATGAAAATTTATGACTACCTATTTAATTTTTTTATTACATAATTCTTAATTTAAAGTTTAAATTTACTTATAATTCTTGTTCATCATAATTCATAAGTCATAAGTGACTGGTTGATAACCTCTATGACGTCAATTAATTTTCCCCCACCTAAAAAATTTAACCCATACGAATATGTTTGATGACGTACCGGTCACCACATCGCGGACAGACTATACTTATAATGTAATAGTTGTTTACATTATTATAAGTGCGGTAGGGTAAATTTTATAACGCGAGGTTCTATATTAAAATACGACGCGAAGCGGAGTGCTTTAATAAAAGCGACCGTGGCACACATTATTTATTTAAAAGTGAAATGCATTTGACTTTTGCATCAAATATGCTTTTCTCACATTTAAAATTAATCTGTTTTATTTATATTAGACTCTACTGAACAATAAATTGTGTAAAGTAGCATTTTTGTAGGCTCTCTTTTTACCTCTCGCCACTCATACCTGGTAAGAGAGGTACCGTCAAATGGGGTTACTTTGAACAGTTTGATTATATTTATGCTCATATTTTTGTTGTCGTTGTATTTATTTCATTGAAAAAAATCTGACGTGGCCATCACACAACCTTCCGCCATATCTAGACTTTAAACAAAAATGTATACGTACAATCTGGTGCCCATTTAAAATATAGGTACAAATAAAAATGTAAAATATTCAAACACAGAAATTAGTAGGTATCACTTGAATCAAAAGATTCATTCACACGAAAACTCTTCTGTGTTGAAGCAATCCTCCGTTCAGTTACTACATTTAATAGCTTTCTTATGACTTATATAACGCTAGTATGCCAACTTGTCACCCGTCTCATCTGTCAATATTTTTTATGCAGAAACAAAAATCAACCGAACATGGATTACAAGATTTCAATGTTTTATTTCATAAATTTATTTTTTAAATTTTGCTGCAGTTCTTTAATGCTACCAGATAAAGACAATTTTTTTATAACGTAGATTGCAAATAACTTTTCCTCTTATTCTTATTACAAATAAATACTATATTTATCTAAATTTATAGAAATTTTTGACACTTAATATTTTCAATCTTCAAAAAATATCACTTCCGGTGAAGATATTTGTACCAAAATCTAATAAGCTCTTCCTATTCGTATACAATTGTAAAATACCAAATATCAAAATTTTTGGGTAATTCGTATTTGAGTTATCCGACATCCGGCATCGGCCCGGACCACACACATACACACACACACACACGCACACACATACACACATACATACAGACATCATCGAGAAACTATCAAAAATGAGTTGTAAGGACCCTAATTCGTGCTCATTCACTAAAAACTCACTACCCGATTTTTTGCATGATTCCAATACCTTCCTTTACAGGTAAGCGGAAGGTAAAAATATATTTTTTAAAAAATGACGTCATCTCGAAGTGTCGTGGGGTAACTTTGAACTTGCATATTAGCCGTATTCAACGTCGCGGGTGCGTTTTTTTTAGTTTAGTGCTAGATATTCGTCTGTTCGGTACCTAAATGTTTTATTAGGCCAAGCTGTATAGCATTTTTGCTTGACATAAAGACTAGTAGCAAACCGAGTGTGCGATGATATAAAAGATAATAAGCAGATGTATAGGTATGTGTTCTTCACTCGAGTTTCCGGTCCATTTGTTAGTTATTAACAATTTATTGCAAAAAAAAAACGCGATATTTGTCTATTTTTGCTTGTAACTTTGATACTAATGGAGCAATCGGAATGCCCCAATGAAATGATTTGTAGAGAATTAAAATATCTACAAAATGAGAGGTCGAACGTCTCAATCGGATAATTAGGTCCTGAAAAATTTAGGAAAAACCGGAAAATTAGGCGTTTTTTCGAAAATTTATAGCTCCGTCATTTTTTGAGCTGGAGCGTTAAAATTTTTAGAGAAAGTAGGGAATATAATGTACTTTATATGTGCCAAATGTAGGTGCTGTCGGATTATTAGTTTTCGCGAAATCGCGATTCAAAGTTTGCAGTGCGCTTTTTTCCGGCAGGCCTGTATGCGTTACCGTAAGTCCGATAATAATTTCCAAAAAAGTTTTGAAAAGTTGACATCGTGCACTACAAAACGTATATTTCAGTTTTTCGATCAGATGCCTGGAAGCATGCTAAAAACACTCGTAAAGTTCGCGAAAAACGGCCGAGCGCGCCTGTTACCATAGATACGCCGCGCTGCTCCTTCCCCACCACTCGACTGCGAGCGCGCGCGCGGCGTTTTTGTAGATATTTTAATTCTCTACAAATCATTTCATTGGGGCATTCCGATTGCTCCATTAGTTTCAAAGTTACAAGCAAAAATAGACAAAAATCGCGTTTTTTGCAATAAATTGTTAATAACTAACAAATGGACCGGAAACTCGAGTGAAGAAAACATACCTATACATCTGCTTATTATCTTTTATATCATCGCACACTCGGTTTGCTACTAGTATTTTTGTCACGAGAACGCTGCTTTAAATCCCTATAGCTTGGCCTATATATGAATTGTGAATATGGGTGTGTATTCAAGAAAATTAGGTGATAGAACCTATACAAATTATACAAAAGAAAATTTATTGTTAAAAAATTATTTCCCGATGTTCAAAATGTAAAACTAAACCACTTATCTTACTTACTTTTTTTCCATCTTTCACGTGGTGGGGTTATTTTGAACATATTTGATACAGAAAAGTAGATATATGACATTTTATGCGTTAACATTTATTTTTTTATATAATGACAGGTAATAAAATGTGACGTTTTGACACCACAGCTTTCTTCTTCATAGCCTAACCTGTTAGGCAAATTTTTTACCTTCCGCTTACCTGTAAAGGAAGGTATTGGAATCATGCAAAAAATCGGGTAGTGAGTTTTTAGTGAATGAGCACGAATTAGGGTCCTTACAACTCATTTTTGATAGTTTCTCGATGATGTCTGTATGTATGTGTGTATGTGTGTGCGTGTGTGTGTGTGTGTATGTGTGTGGTCCGGGCCGATGCCGGATGTCGGATAACTCAAATACGAATTACCCAAAAATTTTGATATTTGGTATTTTACAATTGTATACGAATAGGAAGAGCTTATTAGATTTTGGTACAAATATCTTCACCGGAAGTGATATTTTTTGAAGATTGAAAATATTAAGTGTCAAAAATTTCTATAAATTTAGATAAATATAGTATTTATTTGTAATAAGAATAAGAGGAAAAGTTATTTGCAATCTACGTTATAAAAAAATTGTCTTTATCTGGTAGCATTAAAGAACTGCAGCAAAATTTAAAAAATAAATTTATGAAATAAAACATTGAAATCTTGTAATCCATGTTCGGTTGATTTTTGTTTCTGCATAAAAAATATTGACAGATGAGACGGGTGACAAGTTGGCATACTAGCGTTATATAAGTCATAAGAAAGCTATTAAATGTAGTAACTGAACGGAGGATTGCTTCAACACAGAAGAGTTTTCGTGTGAATGAATCTTTTGATTCAAGTGATACCTACTAATTTCTGTGTTTGAATATTTTACATTTTTATTTGTACCTATATTTTAAATGGGCACCAGATTGTACGTATACATTTTTGTTTAAAGTCTAGATATGGCGGAAGGTTGTGTGATGGCCACGTCAGATTTTTTTATTTGTAAAATTGTTATTATAAATCAAATAACTCAAAAATAATAATAAGAAATAGATAGCATTTCATGTGATATAAACAAAAGTACGTTTATTGCCATAGTTCACAAAATACAGACAAAAGTTTTCGGGGTAAGTTTTGTTGTTGTTCTTTTGCAAGTTACAATTTTTTTTTTAGTTTAATTAACTATTATATTATAATATTTTCTTATCTTATTTCGACATGGACAGTCTTAGCTTCATCATATTTGTTTATTTTTGCTTCTATGTGAAAATTTGTAGAAGTTACGCCCAAAAACCATTTTGGGTGTAATTTTGTTCAAAGTTACCTTGGGGTTCAAAGAAACCCCATTTGACGGTATTGTAATGATGGTAAAATTTCGATAGTGAGTTTTCAATGGATAAGCACGTTTTGAGGTCCCTAGAACACGATTTTGATAATTTCGCGATGATGTCTATGTGTGTGTCTGTCTGTGTGTGTGAATGGATGTTAGAGATATGATAACTCAAATACCACTGAATAAAAAAAATTGAAATTTTGTATAAAATATTCTGATACCCTAGATTAATCTGAATAGATTTTGGTGTTGATCGTGCAACCGGAAGTGGTAGTTTCTTGAAGATCTGAAGAGTTTTTCTGGAATATCCTCAAAATTTATGAATTAATAGGAATTTTTTTAAAAACATTGTATACTAAATGTTACTACCTATAATTTATATTCAAAATGTTGTTTCTATCTAGCACCATTTTGCAATTACAAGAAGTTAAAAATTCGACAAATTTTTTACAATTTTGATTCATCTGCCTACCTATGAAAACAAAAAATAAAATATCTGAGTGTTAATGTCATATAAATTTTTGACTTTTTGATAAATTGAAATGGAAAATATGAAATGTCATTTAATATGTATAAGGTCATAATAAACTTTAATAATATTATAGAAACTACAATTCTCGAATTTTCTTCTACAATGGTATATTTGTGAGTAAGTACCTTCATACACACTTAGTAAAATAGTAGAGTGTGGCGAGAGGTCATGTGTTTTAACAAACTATGTGCGGAAACAGTTATATGACTTATGATATGTGTAAAATTGTAACTACTATACTGCCCTCCTAAGCACAGAGGGGGTATCTACAGTTGTTTCAGTTTCGAGATAATCGATGTTTTTCACTTAATACTGTAGTAATTTTGTAGTGGCTTGTACATACCTCTAAGTTAAATGAACGTTTTAGACTCTTTCGAGCGTAAATACGGCTTCAAAACCTTAGTTTTAATATATTACAACCTCTATAGTTACTAAGCGATTCTAACTCATTTTTCAAAAAAATTGTAGATACCCCCTCTGTGCTTAGGAGGGCAGTATAGACGTCAACGATGTGTGATTGTAATGTTTACAGTTCAGGAGGCCAAAAATAACTATTTTGATTCTTCAATATTCAATTTTCCCTGTTTGTTTAGTAAAGAAATTTTCCGCCTAAACTTCAAACGTGTTTCCTGCCTTATTATTAAGAAATTATGAATACTCAGCTACCCAGCAAACTTCTTCAATGGGCATTACTTATTAATTGTTATTATGAATCTAGAAGTTAATTATGTTAATTTTCAGAGACATAGAAGATTTTAAAAAAGGCGAAGTAATAGCCAGTCAAGTGGACATATTTTTCAAAGAGTCGCAATTCTTAGCTCTTCAACGGAGTGAACTCTATGGACAAACGGACTTTCTGGCCAACTGTGGAGGCCTCCTTGGACTTTTTATGGGATTTTCACTGTTGTCTTTATTAGAGATTATTTATTTTCTCACTATTCGTCTGTGGTTCAAATATCAAATTAGACGTAAAACATAAAATGTACTTCAATATTAAACCATTAAGTTCCAGAGTGTCCTGAATATATAGGGGGATTCTGTGAAAATCTGTAGTTGCTACAGATCTATAAAACTGTAAATATTAGACAAAATCGCAAAGAAATTTATAATCATATAAACATTTTTATATTTGTCAACAAACATATACCTATTGATGTGATTTTGTTCAATATTTAAAGATTTACAAATTTGTAAAACAAAACTTATAGTTTTGCACAGTTTCCCACCAATAGTTCCATAAAATGAATTTTGATTTGTTAAATGGATTCATAAAAAATACAATAATTATTGTTTATATTTGTCCACATATTAATTTATAGGTTATATTATCTCAAGGTTCTCAAGTCATATCTTTATTGCAGAAAGTGGAAAATCCAAGCGATCAATAGTATTTTTCGGTAATTATTTTGCCAATATAGATATAATTATACTTATTGAGATTTGAAGCTACCGGTACAACGTGTGAAAATAAAACAATATTACAAAACTAAACTGTCTAAAAAATTGTCGAGAGAGAGATAGATATTTTGGGTCACGTGAATATTACTTTGACCTTATTGGCTGTTAATGACGTAATGAAAATATGAAATTACAATACAATTCGAAACTTTAGATACATATATACTGAGGGGAAAAAATTAAACACTTGAAATTCGTGAAATTTTGACCATTTTCAAACCGCCATAACTCGGCGAATTTGTAGCACCCCTGTGAAAAAAATGTTTTAATAGAAAAAATGTCCAACTTTCAAGATGTGTATGGAGTTGAAAAGTTTTTTTGACTCAATCCACAAAAAGAGCACTAAAATTTGTTCAATTCCCTGTGCAGGACTCAAAGAACGAAGTTCCTACGATGATTTGGCACCAAGTTATGGGTGTTTGTAAAAAATGTGCATCGAGAAAATTTAAAAATGAAATTGGATATTTCGTGTGAATAACTCAAATTGCCTAAAAATTCGAAATATTGAAAGAAAATTTCATTCGTGAAAAAACAAACAATTTCGTCGAAAAACTTATGAGTCAAAAACCACAAAATGCACTTTTTACAAACACCCATAACTTTTTGCCAAATCGTTGTAGAATCTTCGTTTTTTGAGTCCTGCACAGGTAATTGAACAAATTTCAATGCCCTTTTTTTCCAACTCGGTACACATCGCCAAAGTTGGACTTTTTGACCCAGAAACATGTTTTTTTGTTCGGGGTTTGAAGGATACGAAAATAGTTCATCCTAATCTGAATTTACCAACTTAAAGTAAAGCCACAATAGTTGAAAAGTCGCTGAGTAATGTGCGAAAAATCTAAGAATGCACTTTTTTTAAAAACACCCATAACTTTGTGCCAAATCACCGTAGGAACTTCGTTCTTTGAGTCCTGCACAAGGAATTGAACAAATTTTAGTGCCCTTTTGGTGGATCAAGTAAAAAAAATCAACTGCGTACACATCGGCAAAGTTGGACATTTTAAAAATTAAAAACATTTGTTTTTCACGGGGGTGCTAGGGGGGGCGGAAGGTCTTGCGTTGAAATTCGCATGCATGACTTTAAAGTAGACACTTTTCGCCCGCAAAGATTCATCGAAATCGATTGAAAATACGCCGAGTTATGGCAGTTTGAAAATTGTCGAAATTTTTACGAATTTCAAGTGTTTCATTTTTTCCCACCAGTGTACCTATTTTAATTAAATAGAACACATTAAGCAGTATCGAATATTTTATTGTATTTGTCTAAACGGAGCAAATATATTTAGAATCTTTTTGAACGAAATTCAACAGTTTTAAAATTTAAAAAAATTATGTATGTCACATTATCAAAATGTCAAAAATTTTAAATTACAAAAGTGTTGAATTTCCATAAATAAGGTTTTCAATATTATATAGTTGGTCCGTTTAGAAGAATACAACAAAATATTCGACACTGTTCAATGTTTTCTAGTAATCGAAATATGGAAATATATGTGTGTAAAGTTGCAAATTAAAATGTCATTTCATATTTTAAGTATCTAACTAAATTATTTCTATATCTCTCGACAATCTTTGAGTTACGTAAAACTGGCACTTTACTCGTCTAGTTAATAATTTGTTTTAGGTATAGACTAGTCACTGTCACTACTATACTTGATTTAATAACAAAACGGACAAACTTGAATTTGTCTCGCTGATCCATATTTACACTATGTAAATACGAGAAAAAAATTACTAGATTTTTTTGGTGGCAAAATTAAATTTAACTTATCAGCGGGAAAACTCGATTTAGTCACTGACAACAGCTGACGAGACAAGATTGGAGAACATTCGTTTGTTTACATTACAAAGTTTGTGTGGTGTAAAATTGGTGTTATATCAGCCAATCAAAAACGATCAGTTTTAGCATTCCAACTTCAGATTTGTCCGATTAGTTTTTAAATAGAATATAGTACTTTTAGGTTCTATAACATTTTTCACTTAATATTCACTATTTTATTTGAAAATAAACACCAGAACATTCGTAATACGAGTAGGTACTACCAGAAAAATAATAGACGACAATGATTACCTACTTATGGTATGGTCGTGAATAGTTAAATATTTTACAACATAATTTTTTAACTGCAAAATGTAGTTATATTAACAAATAAAGTTTTATTTACACAACTTTTTAAATTTTATTTAGTATTGGAACTTAATTGTTTTTTTAAATGTATTAATAAATATTCTGCTATAACATTATATCAATTTTTAATGCATATACAGTAAAAGCATGTATTTTTATTAAATATTTTATATAATATTTGATATTTTAAATTAATTTTTCTTATTGGTAAGTAAACCTACATAATTTATTTAAACAAGTTCTAGCCTTGGCTAAAAAAACATTGTTACTCATTATAAATAAATAATTCTAAAATTGACTCACTATATAAACTAGGACACTTATTGTATACTACATAATTTATGAAACCTAATAAAAATATTGCATGCATACATACTCGTACATTAATATTTACTCAATAATATACTATATGATATTGAATTAAAATAGTTCATGTTTGAATTTTCCATTTAAAAGCTGTACTTTACATGTTAATGTTTATAGTAATAAATTAGCAACATATATTTTTACCTCTCGCCACTCATATCTGTAAGAGAGGTATTAATTGTAATCATGCTAAAATTTCGATAGTGAGTTTTCAATGGATAAGCACGTTTTGAGGTGCCTAGAACACGATTTTGATAATTTCGCGATGATGTCTGTGTGTGTGTCAGGATGGATGTTGGAGGTACGATAACTCAAATATCACTGAATAAAAAAAATTGAAATTTTGTATACAATATTCTGACACCCTAGATTAGATCTGATTAGATTTTGGTGTTGATCGTGCAACCGAAAGTGGTAGTTTCTTGAAGATCTGAAGAGTTTTTCTGGAAAATTTATGAATTAATAGGAATTCTTTTAATAACATTGTATACTAAATGTTACTATCTACAATATGTATTCAAAACGTTGTTTCTATCTAGCACCATTTTCCAATTACAAGAAGTTAAAAATTCTGCAAATTTGTTACAATTTTTATTTATCTGCCTACCTATGGAAACAAAAAATAAAATATGTGAGTGTTAATGTCATATGAATGTTTGACTTTTTGGCAAATTGAAATGGAAAATATGAAATGTCATTTAGTATTTATAAGGTCATAATAAACTTTAATAATATTATAAAAACTACAATTCCCGAATTCTCTTCTATTACAATGGTATATTTGTGAGTAAGTACTTTCATACACACTTAGTAAAATAGTAGAGTATATGGCGAGAGGTCATGTGTTGGCCACATCGGATTTTTTATTATGTTTTCTGTTTTTATATAATCGTCCTGTAATTGGGATTTCATCCTCTATGTTTGCCTTTCAATAAATAAAAAAATATTAATAATTATACACTTTTTGCATTTTGTTCTAGTTTTTAATTAAAGTACATTATTTTAATTAAAATGAGTAAGTCAACAGACATTTTTTATGTAACTTTTTTATTATATTTTCCATTACGTTATACAGGGTTCGCCAGTCAAATGGAAAGATTTGATGTGGGGCTTAGAGCATTATCAGCGTGATCTACCATTTAGTTTACTATGGATAGTTGGACGGGTGAACGGCGTGGCTACGCAGTTAAAGCGTACTGTCTCAGTGGCGAAAGTTTGGTGCACGCGGCGCGATTTTAGACGTCATTTCAACGTACCGCGCAATCAGCCTGTTCCGTCGAATAGGGCGATTCGAACGTGGATAAACAATCTTGAGCAAAGTGGATCGACGTGTAAAAAAGGTGGAAGTGCAAAAACGGTTCGAACCCCTGAAAACATCGCAGCTATTCAACAGGCGATGTTGAACTCATAAACTTGTTTTGTAGCACTAAAATAGGGCTCAATTGGACTTTTATTGCCCTAGGGCGTATATAGTTGCCAAGCAACAATTGGTCACACAGTTGAAAATTTCAGAATATTTATTGAAATAATAAATTGAAATTATTTATAGAATGTGAAAGAGTAGTTAGTTACAATATAGATAGGTATTGAATGCAACTGCCGCATGTACCAAACTTCGTAACTGGTAGATTTTAGTGTGACAGATCTTCACTAATTAATAGGACTCATGTCTCAATTTCGTTTTAGTACCAGTGATGTCTTAGATTCGATACCCACATTCCACATAATAATAAATTGATCCTAATAATCTCGGTACTAGGTAGAGTAACCAAAAGAAACTTATATAAGAACGACATATCAACATATTTTTATTTTTAAGACCCAAAGTGAAAAAAATTTAATTAGGTTAATTAGCGACTTGTAATAAATCATCAGTCGTCATTTCAAAGTTTTGAATTTGAAGTTGTGTCTCTATTAGCTCTATATACATTAGTGGTATTTTGGAGGCTACAGCCGAGAAAGCAACATTTTTTAGCTAGTCTGGAAGCTATATTATACAACATTTAATGTTGAAATTTTGTATAATGAATATTTAAGAGGCCTGTCTACTACCTAAAATCGAGCATAAAATGTACTAACGTAGCGAGTGTTTTGTGGCCAGGATTTAATAGAGAAAGAATGGATCTATACAGATGTGCCTTTTTTAAATTTTGATTAAAAAATTGTAAATGAATATAAAAATTCCGAAAAATTTAAAAAAATTCCTATTTTATGCAAACTTTACACGGTTATATCTATATATATAGCATGAAAATTTGCACACATATCAATGAAACCATCCTCTTTCATATAAGAAGTGGTGCATGCTGCAGACGGCCGCCATTTTGAAAAAATGGTTGCCATAAAACGGTATATCTATTTTTTATGTAGGTGGTACAGCTTTCGAGAAAATCGTAAAAATATATATGAGCAATATCTAGCCATTTCAGGTTAGACCGCAATTTTGCCTTTTCAAACAAAAACAGCTGTTATTTTTGAATGAATCAAGATATCGACTTCCGGTCTTCAACAATGGATTACTTATATAAATTTTTACCTTCCGCTTACCTGTAAAGGAAGGTATTGGAATCATGCAAAAAATCGGGTAGTGAGTTTTTAGTGAATGAGCACGAATTAGGGTCCTTACAACTCATTTTTGATAGTTTCTCGATGATGTCTGTATGTATGTGTGTATGTGTGTGCGTGTGTGTGTGTGTATGTGTGTGGTCCGGACCGATGCCGGATGTCGGATAACTCAAATACGAATTACCCAAAAATTTTGATATTTGGTATTTTACAATTGTATACGAATAGGAAGAGCTTATTAGATTTTGGTACAAATATCTTCACCGGAAGTGATATTTTTTGAAGATTGAAAATATTAAGTGTCAAAAATTTCTATAAATTTAGATAAATATAGTATTTATTTGTAATAAGAATAAGAGGAAAAGTTATTTGCAATCTACGTTATAAAAAAATTGTCTTTATCTGGTAGCATTAAAGAACTGCAGCAAAATTTAAAAAATAAATTTATGAAATAAAACATTGAAATCTTGTAATCCATGTTCGGTTGATTTTTGTTTCTGCATAAAAAATATTGACAGATGAGACGGGTGACAAGTTGGCATACTAGCGTTATATAAGTCATAAGAAAGCTATTAAATGTAGTAACTGAACGGAGGATTGCTTCAACACAGAAGAGTTTTCGTGTGAATGAATCTTTTGATTCAAGTGATACCTACTAATTTCTGTGTTTGAATATTTTACATTTTTATTTGTACCTATATTTTAAATGGGCACCAGATTGTACGTATACATTTTTGTTTAAAGTCTAGATATGGCGGAAGGTTGTGTGATGGCCACGTCAGATTTTTATTATACATATAATTTTCAACTCTTCGGGAGCACTAGTTCGGACACAATTCAAACATAACATTTTAGAGACTATAGTGAAATTTTTGTATTTTTTGTGTTTATTGAACTGTCATTTCTGAACGAATTAAAATATTGACTTGCGGTTTGCTGCACTAGATTCTTCAAATCATTCTGTACAAGATACTTTGTATTAATTTTTTATTGAAGTCCTTGTTAAAACGATATTTAAAGACTTTTTCCTCGAGAAAATAGAAATTTTTTAGTGTTATTATTATTTATTATCTTTGATCAGCTATAGTACCTGAACGGATCTAAATACTGACTTGAAACTTGCAGCATTCGATTCCTGAAAGATTTTTGTATTAGAAGCATGCTTATATTTTTAAAAAATTTCTTATGTTTACTCGCAATTAAAAGATATTCTTTCTAAGAAATCGAAGAAATTTTACTATTGTTTTTCTATAGTAAATTTATTTAACTGTAATTTCATTTAAAATGAAAATATCGACTTACGGACTCCAGATTCGGAATCCGGGTACATTTTTCTATAAAATGCATTATTTTATAATTTTTTACGGACTTTGATTTGGCTGCAATTAAATGATTTTGTTAGAGAGAACAAAACAAAAGTTCAGTATTATTATTGTTTTTTGAATTTAAGCAATTGTCATTTATGCACAAATTAAAATATCATCTTCTGGTTTCCATTATTCAATTCCTGGAACATTTCGTTATTAAATTACATTATTTAAAAAACTTTTTGAAACTTTGATTTAGCCGCAAGTAAGTTTTTGGTTCAGTTCATACTGCTAGCGAATTTAGAAAAAAATCATTTAAGTTGATTGTATTTAATTTATAAACATTATAGTAACTTAGCAGTAAGCACACATGTCATGTAAACCTTACTGCAACCCTCGAAATACCAAAACCGGGGTCTCGCGTGACTCGAAAATCACATTAAATGATTTTCATTTTTTCTAAATTCTCTAGCAGTATGAACTGAACCAAAAACTTATTTTTTTAAATGATGCGTCAAATTTTCCTTCAGACAAAATCAGTTACTTGCGGCTAAACCAAAGTATCAAAAAGTTTTTTAAATAATGTAATTTAATAACGAATTGTTCCAGGAATTGAATGATGGAAACCAGAAGACGATATTAATTTGTGCACAAATGACAATTGCTTAAATTCAAAAAACAATAATAATACTGAACTTTTGTTTTGTTCTCTCCTCTCTAACAAAATCATTTAATTGCAGCCAAATCAAAGTCCGTAAAAAATTCTAAAATAATGCATTTTATTGAAAAATGTATCCGGATACCGAATCTGCAGTCCGTAAGTCCATATTTTCATTTTAAATGAAATTACAGTTAAATAAATTTACTATAGAAAAATAACAGTAAACTTTCTTCGATTTCTTAGAAAGAATATCTATTAATTGCGAGTAAACATAAGAAATTTTTTTTTAATATAAGCATGCTTCTAATACAAAAATCTTTAAGGAATCGAATGCTGCAAGTTTCAAGTCAGTATTTAGATCCGTTCAGGTACTATAGCTGATCAAAGATAATAAATAATAATAACACTAAAATTTTTCTATTTTCTCGAGGAAAAAGTCTTTAAATATCGTTTTAACAAAGACTTCAATAAAAAATTAATATAAAGTATCTTGTACAGAATTATTTGAAGAATCTAGTGCAGCAAACCGCAAGTCAATATTTTAATTCGTTCAGAAATGACAGTTAAATATACACAAAAAATACAAAAATTTTTAACTATTGTCTCTAAAATATTATGTTTGAATTGTGGCCGAACTAGTGCTCCCGAAGAGAAAATTATATGTATAATAAAAATTTATATAAGTAATCGATTGTTGAAGACCGGAAGCCGATATCTTGATTCATTCAAACATAACAGCTGTTTTTGTTTGAAAAGGCAAAATTGCGGTCTAACCTGAAATGGCTAGATATTGCTCATATATATTTTCACGATTATCTCGAAAGCTGTACCACCTAAATAAAAAATCTGACGTGGCCATCACACAACCTTCCGCCATATCTAGATTTTAAACAGAAATGTATACGTGCAATCCGGTGCCCATTTAAAATATACAAATAAAAATCTCAAATATTCAAACACAGAAATTTGTATCACCTGAATAAAAAAATTTATTTACAGGAAAACTCTGCTGTATTGAAGCCATCCTCCGTTGAATTACTACATTTAATATCTTACTTAGGACTTATATAGCGCTAGTATGCCAACTTGTCACCCGTCTCACCTGTCAATATTTTTTACGCAGAAACAAAAATCAACCGATCATGGATTACAAGATATCAACGTTTTATTTGATAAATTTATTTTTTAAATTTTACTGCAGTTCTTTAATGCTACCAGATAAAGACAATTTTTTTATAACGTAAGTTGCAAATAACTTTTCCTCTTATTCTCATTACAAATAAATATTATATTTTTCCAAATTTATATACAATTTTGACAATTAACCTTTTCAATCTTCAAAAAATATCACTTCCGATGAAGATATTTGTACCAAAATCTAGGGAGCTCTTCCAATTTATATACAAATGTTAAATACCAAATATCAAAATTTTCGGGTAATTCGTATTTGAGTTATGCGACTAACAACCCTTGACCACACACACACACACACACACACACACACACACACACACACACACACACACACACACACATACACACACACATACACACAGACATCATCGTGAAACTATCAAAAATGAGTTGTAAGGACCCTAATTCGTGCTCATCCACTAAAAATTCACCACCCGATTTTTTGC
Source organism: Agonum fuliginosum (assembly GCA_947534325.1). Lineage (NCBI taxonomy): Eukaryota > Metazoa > Arthropoda > Insecta > Coleoptera > Carabidae > Agonum > Agonum fuliginosum. The sequence continues at coordinate 6,411,887 of OX384043.1, forward strand.
ATGATTCCAATACCTTCCTTTACAGGTAAGCGGAAGGTAAAAATAGATATACCGTTTTATCGAGAATTTTATGCTCTACAATTCATTAAATAAGATTTCTCGTAATATTGTTCGTTCATGAGATAAATGCAAAAAACTAAAAATGGCGGCCGTCTGCAGCACGCACCACTTTGGCACCACTTCTTATATGAAAGAGAATGGTTTCATTGATATGTGTGCAAATTTTCATGCTTTAATCACAAAATGCATAGTTCTTTCCTATAACCGCCGGACTAGTACATTTGTTCAAATTTTGTACACTATATAATAACCTATGTATAAAGTGCGCTATAGGATCAAATTTCAAATTATGCTTAAGATAATTAAGTAAATAATATTTAAATTTCATTATTTTTAAGTACAAGTTTTGGAGGGTTTATTAATCATAAATAATTGGAATTTATTTATTTCAATCGATAATTCATACTTTTATGAACAGATTTTATATTATAAATTGCTAATTTTGACAACAATATTAACAATATTTTACTTTTAAAATCTTCTAGAAATCGTGAAATTCAGTTCACACTTTCCTCGTAAGATAGCGTGCCTAGTTCACTATTAGAGCGAGTAATGGCTTATGTTTTGATTCACTCTGTACCTGAGGAAGGAGGTCTGCGGAAGTCTGGTACTATTCTTCTATTTAGCGTTTTTTGTTAAATGTATTATTTATACAGTATCATGTGTAGTAAATGATAGCGGATGTGAGTCTTTGGTATCACTTCCAATTTTTGAGGAAGTGATAGCAACTTTCAAATTTCAAATGGAACATTGTATTATTTTACGAATTTGAAAAGTACATTTAATTTTCTTTACGGTGGTATAAAAAAGTCATATGTTATATTATTAAAATATTAAATTACGGGCACTTAAATTATGCACCTATGAACGCTAAAATAAGTAGGCCTTGCCGCGAAACAAAAATAATAGTTCAAAGCAGTTACCTGTCAACAATTATTAATGTAAATTACAATAAAATATCTCTTAAATCTAATTATAATAAAGAAAACGCATATTATGAATAATTAAGAAACAATTAATTTATTAGAGTACCTAACTTTAATTTTATAAAAGGTGTTCTAAATGCCTCCCACCCACATTAATACATAATTCAGTTCGCTTTATGACTGAATAGCAAGCTCTTTCAATTTGTTGTTGATAATAAAGGAAGATAACTAAATTTACATTGATTGTTGACAGATAACTGCTTTCAACTCTTGTTTTTGTTTCGCGGCAAGGCCTACTTATTTCAGCGTTCATAGGTGCATATAATTTAAGTGCCCGTAATTTAATATTTTAATAATACAACATATGACTTTTTTATACCACCGTAAAGCAAATTTAATGTACTTTTCAAATTCGTAAAAAAATACAATGTTCCATTTGAAATTTGAAAGTTTCTATGACTTCCTCAAAAACCGGAAGTTATACCAAAGATTCACATCCGCTATCATTTACTACACACATGATACTGTATAAATCATGTATTTGATAAAAAAAGCTAAATCAACAAATAAGCGAGATAAATGCTGGTTCATTTATAAACAGACAGCGTGTATATTGTGACAAATGTCAATAAATAAAGGCTATATTATAAATTTAATTTTATTTAACCTCTTAATTAAAAAAATAATACCCTTACAATCATTCTACAAAACCTTACATATTTCCAAAAAAAGAAAATTTTAAATATGCTTCTCTGCTTTATTCTGCTATCCAAACCTCAAACTTTTACGAATACTGTATTGAAGGGGAAGTGTTTGTGCCCCCCCCACCGCTCGCTTGAGGTCCATGTCAATAGCCCCCCCAAGTAAATAAATTACTGATTTTATTATATGCATGATTTGTGCTCATTTTGTGCTGAATTGTGCTGCAATAAAAATATTTTGTGCTCAATCCGTTCACGAGATATTCAAAGTTAAATTATGAGGGGCCAATGACATGCTCAGCCCCCCCAAGTTATAATTTTTAAAATTTTATTTCACAATTGTTTTGTGCTCGTTTTGTGTTGAATTGTGCCGTAAAATAAAAATTTTGTGCTCCTTCTAGTAAGTGTAGAAAGTGTATCTTAATAGGAGGGGCCAGTGACATGGTCAGCCCCCCCACCTCAACTTTTTAAAACTTTCTCGTCGCTATTATTTTGTGCTGGTTTTGTGCTGAATTGTGCTGTATAACAAAAATTTTGTGCTCCTCATATAAGGTTAAAAATGAGCATAGAAATATGGGGGGCCATTGACATGATCAGCCCCCCTCAACTTAATTATTTTTAAATAATTTTTTTACTGTTATATTGTGCTCGTTTTGTGCTGAATTGTGCAGCAATAAAAATATTTTGTGCTCAACCCGTATACGAGATATTTAAAGTTAAATTATGAGGAGTCAATGACATGCCTCAAAGTTATAATTTAAAAAAATAATTTCTTGATAACAAAAATATTGAAAGTGTCTTTTAATTTTTAATGACTAAGTCAAGTTGACTGTCCCATTTAAATATTTATATAAAATAATTTAAACATATTTTTTGCGCTACTATAATTTAACCAATTCAGAGAATAAAAAATTTGGAAAGACTAAGTTGACACTAGCACTGCCCTTCCTTTAAAAAAATATATAAAATTTTCTTCATTTATTACGCATTGATCATCAATCAAAGTAATTATTTATAATAATTCATTTATACTGTGATTATATCTATATTCATTTCGCTCTTATGCTCCGCTAATAATTTTTGGCGCTACCCGTATTTAGCAGTAATTCACCTAATTTGTTTGAAATGCGATCAAAACGAATAAGTGCTTGTTGCAAGTTGTAATTAAGTAGATAAACGGTAATTTTGTTTACACAATTGTTGTTGGAGGCTTAACGTAGGAATAACTGCTAATAAGTATTATGTAATCCATTTTTTATAATCTGACTTAAAAACTATTTTACTTTTATTTTTATCAAAACTTTGTTATGAACTCAAAAATGATTTCGTCATAATGCGTAATTAGAAATCCAATAAAAGTATGTTATTCAATGAGAGGTAAATGATGGGATATGGGAATTTAAGTTTACTGTACGAGATACAGGTAAATCTTATACATTCGAAATTCGTATAAGTGAATTGCAACTTTAAACTTGGGTAGAATAATATTTATTATGCTCGTACTGTTTTAATCTACGACGTTGCTTACGTGTTTATTTAATGAGGTAACATGGTAATGATCTGTAAGAATGTCTTTTATAATAACGAAACTCGCCTACGGCTTGTGAAATAAACTTATATTCTCATTTGTAATGTCCATCGTTTCACATTAAATGAATACCATAATCATCATGACCATAATTTTACAAAATTTCTTAAATTATTTATTATACATATTACGTATTTTTATTAGTTCTAAGTAAAAAGTAAAGTTAAAAAGTTAAAATAAGAGTTAAATAATTTTTGGGTAACTATTTAACTTTTAATAGACGCTAAGCCTCCAACAACAATAGCATAATAGTTATTTATGATTTTTTTAATCAAAACGTCAGAATTGATATTTAAAAAAATATATATTTTACAATAATTATTATTGATGAATGACAATTTTTCTATAAGTAATAATTTTATTTAAAATCAAAGCAAAAGGGTATATGCCTCCATGGTTAGATGCAATTTAACATTCAGCTAATTTTATTGACAAACAAATTTTTAATTTGTAAGTTTTCACGTTTTATGCAGGTACTTACCTATTTTTTGGGCAAGTAGTTTAATATTAATATTCTAAGAATCAAATTTATTTAAGACAAAAATAAGTAGATCAGTATACTTACATAATCTAAATATTGTTGTCAAATTTTGTCAACAAATTTATTTTTATTTATACCTTGGCAACGAATTATAGAGGTATAGAGTAGGTAAATGCGAAAGGTAATATTGCAACAGCACATCAAATTACTTCACTAGTGAGGTAATATGTCAAATTACTTCACTCAAATGATAAGAATAATATAATTATTCTATCACTGGCGTAGATAACCAAATTTACCTCGTTATTTAAAAAAACTTGCAATATTCGTTTTGATCGCATTTCGCGGGCTTTTTCGAACAAATTATGTGAATTACTGTTACGGGCAGCGCATAAAATTATTAGCGATGCATCGCATTATAAAAGAATTATAAAATTTTCTCTTTTCTCTGTCGTCAAATTAGCTCTGCCAATTTAGAATTTCAATATAATAAATTTGACACAAGCGCAAAATGTCAATTTAAAAAAGGAAAATAGCGCATAGCAAGGACTATCTATTAAATAAAATAAAAGAAGCTCTAAAAATAATATTTGCGGAGCAAAAGAGCGCAATGTATTTGAATGAAATGAAATTTTGCTGTCAAGTTAGCCCTTCCTAATTGGATTATTAATAAAATAAAACGTACCTATACAAGCGCAAAAATTTATATTAATGCGTAATAGAGCGCATACGAACTACTATCCAAATAATGAAGAAAATTTTATATATTTTGTTTTTAAGAAAAGGCTAGTGCTAGTGTCAACTTAGCCTTTCCAAACTTTTTATTCTCTGAATTACGGTTAATTATAGCAGCGCAAAAAATATGTTTAAATTATTTTATATAAATATTTAAATGAGACAGTCAACTTGATTTGGCCATTAAAAATTAAAAGACACTTTCAAAATTTTTGTTATACGGCATAATTCAGTACAAAACAATCAAGAAATATATTTTTTAAAATTATAACTTTGAGGCATGTCATTGACCCCTCATAATTTAACATTAAATATCTCGTATACGGGTTGAGCACAAAATATTTTTATTGCTGCACAATTCAGCACAAAACGAGCACAATATAACAGTAAAAAAATTATTTAAAAATAATTAAGTTGAGGGGGGCTGATCATGTCAATGGCCCCCCATATTTCTATGCTCATTTTTAACCTTATATGAGGAGCACAAAATTTTTGTTATACAGCACAATTCAGCACAAAACCAGCACAAAATAATAGCGACGAGAAAGTTTTAAAAAGTTGAGGTGGGGGGGCTGACCATGTCACTGGCCCCTCCTATTAAGATACACTTTCTACACTTACTAGAAGGAGCACAAAATTTTTATTATACGGCACAATTCAGCACAAAACGAGCACAAAACAATTGTGAAATAAAATTTTAAAAATTATAACTTGGGGGGGCTGAGCATGTCATTGGCCCCTCATAATTTAACTTTGAATATCTCGTGAACGGATTGAGCACAAAATATTTTTATTGCAGCACAATTCAGCACAAAACGAGCACAAATCATGCATATAATAAAATCAGTAATTTATTTACTTGGGGGGGCTATTGACATGGACCCGCTCGCTTGCCTACTACCTACCAGCCACCGCACGCCGCGGCCAAACTTTCCCCTCGGTTTTTATGCTGCCCGCTCTTAACGAACAGAAAGAGTTTCAGTAAGAGCCTTTTTCATAAATCTAAATACTCTAATGCATGTTAAATTCTAATAAAATATTATTATTATTAAGTAGATTGTACATAGCTAGAATGTGAGCAATACAGGGTGACTCACAACTTCGTGCATATATTTAATGGCAAATACAGTGAAACATGGGGTTTATCATATTCATATGGTTACGAATTTGACAGCAATATAATAAAGCGTTCATTTTAAAGTGAAACCTAGGGAATCAATTTGAATTGACCGCGACCGCGACCCCGGAACATTTAACATGTAAAATCATAATTTCTTAATTTCCTGCTTCCCTAATTATTTTAGGTAAAAAAGCTTCAAATAAAAGTTGTAGAGCATACAATTCTATCAGAATCAATAAACAGAATTAATTTTACATGCCCTATAACGGCAGAAATTAATAATGAAAATATTAAAAATTAGGTCAAAAATCTGGTTAATTGTAAACAATTGGAAATGAAAATTGTATTTATGATTAAATATTAGGTATGATAAATGGCATAATTGACTATAAAAATTATTATTATAAAATTGTTTGTGGTCCTGAAAAGGACCGTTGTTTTTTGTTATTATGAATAACATAATTACCAATGGTAATTATTGGCAAACCAAGTATCTTGTGTTTAAATGTGTTTACATTTTGTTTCATAAAGCATAGTCTTCGATAAATCAGACAAATCCGGTAAAAGCGATTTTTTATTATTACGTGGTTTGTTGTCAAATAAATCACAAACTTGTGCGAAGCATGTTTTGGTCATTTAGGTAAACGACACTCTTAAGGGTGTCGACTCTATGTAACTCAACACCGCGTTTGTACTATGTTAATGCATAGAAACGCTCGCTAAAAATATGTAAGTACAAACAGTCTGGCAATTTCTAAAATGCTCACAAAGTTTTATAAATAAAGCTAAATTTAATAAATTTATTTACAGACTAGGTTTATGCCGAGTTACATTTTCTAATAAATCTCTTAATAATAAGATAAAGCATGTAAAACACACTTTTTTATTAATTTTTTATATGGTTTTTAAAGATTTTTTCAGAATTCGAACTGGGCATAAAACTAGATTAATTCTCTCACAAATATCTGGTACCTGTTTTGCCTTCAAATTTTTAATGTGCAATAAGTACAGCAGAAACTGCTACAACTCTAAACACGTAATATTTTATTACGAAGACGAGACCCTTAAAATAAACTCACTGTAGTACGCAACTTACTGATTATGCAGCAAAAGGAATTTTTTACAAATTCGTATATTTATGGGCAGTTTACGCAAGAAGCAAATGTTTGAAACCACTGGCTTTTTGATTGTATAATGGATATCTGATTAACGAACGGAATAAAATTAAATTTTAATTTATGAAATTTCATTTGAAAACAGTGTCCCAAAACTGTTTGATTAAATTAAATGACTAAAATATATTTGTGAGTATACTAGTATAATAAGTTAAAAGAATTTTTAATATTATTTTACATTTTAGTTATTAAGAAAAGTATGAACACACAAGGCGTACAAGGAAGTCATGTGGTGTCCACGTCAGATTTTTTTTATTACATAATCGTGTATAAATCTCGTAGAACCAAAATACTCTAAATGGGTGACTCTTATAAAGTTTATAAGTTATTATATCCATGACATCTATGTATTTTTATATTTACTGTTTTGTCAATTCCTGAGAAAGATGGACGTGCAGTGAATTGAAACGTTGACTTTAAATAAATATTGGTATTAAATGTTTTAAATAAATTTTATCATAACGGTTTCGTTCACTCATACCCATTAAATATGTATTATTCTACATTACAGTTAATGGTCCCTTCTACAGAAAATAACATTACGTTTGAAGAGCTTTTTTTATACACACATTCAGTAAATGATAATTGCATATAAAAGTTTCATACAAAAATTATATTAATAATGAGAATACAACCCAAGTATTTTATCTAATCGTTAAATGTAAGCGCTACATATTAAATTACCCTTTTTCAAACTGTTATCACACGAATTCTATAAATGTTATTAGTTTAATTGTTGAGTACTCCAATTTTATCTAGTAAATAAAAATTATTGTTGTTTCATTTACATTGATGTAATGTACTTGTAACTTTTTCATAGTTAATAACACATCATGCTTATCATTTTCCGGCAGACCAATTACGTTAAGTACCTACCAACATAATATTATGATTAGCAATTTTGGTGAGAGTGTATGATACTAAATTCTGTCATTATACTATCTGCTCTCAATAATACATGTTCTGTGATAATCTTTGATTGATTTCTTTATTCATTTTAAGGCAATTTTAAAGATTAAAGAATGACGAATAGAATAAAAGTTTTGCCAATTGGAACTACTAAGATAATTTCCAAGATTGTGGCGATAAATGATATAAGCACGAAAAAGAAAGAACCACATATTGCTCGGGAAATTTTGAATGAGTATTGCTCAAGCTCAACTTTGCATGGTATTAATTATTTGGGTGCTAAGGATAAAAGACCAGCTGAAAAGTAAGTACATTTTTAAAATTTTCAATATAAAATACATTTCTATGTTTCGGAACTGAAAGGACTGGTTTCCAGTCTTAATTTTAATGCTGAAAAGAGCTTTGTTACATAGGATTTTTGGTGAAAGTTTGGTTATCGCAACTGGTAACACTGCATTAAATAAACTAAATATCTAGGCAATGAACATTTTGAAAAACGGGGTACAATTTTGACGTTTATTTTTTTAGTTAATCAAATTAAACCTACTTCTATTTTTTGTATTGAATCCAGTGCAGTACTATAAAAAATGCTGCAGGTAAACTACCCTTAATTTTTCGAATTTAAAAAAAAATTCAGTTTCGTAATCTACACGTGCCATACTACTTACCCTTAAATTTATGACATCAACACCCTGTATTTATTTATTTATTTACCACTCGATAGGACAAAGTTCCAATTAAGGAGTATATTATATACCTGCATTGCGAAAATGTAGATATATGGGCAATATGCCACTACTAAAATGGTTCAGTGCAAAAACAAATAACTAATTATTTTAATGTATTATAATATAAACATGAATATGCTTCGAACAATATTAAATAGTGTATTTAAAATATATTTTCGATTAAATGAACAATTCGATTTAATGAATTTCCCTGGTTATTATTAGTTCATAACCGAGCGTCTATTATATTTGTGTTATTGTGTTTGTTATAATAATAGAATAATAGAACATGCATTATTGTTACTTGTAACTTGACATGATATTGATTTAAAAAGTTGGTGACAGTGTATAATAGCAAACTCTGTCATTATATTAACTTCTCTCAATCATACATGTTCTGTGATCATTGATTGATTTATTTAAAACGATTCAAATGATTAAAAAATAAAGCATAGAATAAAAGTTTTGGCAATTGGAACGACCGAGAGAATTTCCAACGTTCCTACTTTGCATGGAATTAGTTATTTAGGTGCTAAGGACAAAAAAAAGTCCAGCTTTAATTTTCAATGACGGTGACTCATGAAATAATAAAATATTTTTAATTTCAACAAAATTATCTATCTCACTTTTTTCCACTTCGATATGGCAGTATTTTAACTAACAATTATAATGAAACAATTTATAAATTATGTTTTTAGAATATGGTGGATGATAATGTTCATTTTGAGCGTGACGGCATGCGCTTTTCTAATCAATAAAACGTGGACCAAATGGAAAGAAAATCCTGTGATACTCAGTTTTGAAAAAGAGCAAATTCCAATTCGGCAAATCCCATTTCCAGCAATCACAGTTTGTCCACTTAATAAAATTCAACAAAATAAATATAATTACACTGAAAAGTTTAGAAATAGAGATAATCTAAGTAAAGAAGAGTAAGTTGAACACTTAAATCATGCCTAAGAAAGGGACCAAGCTAAATTTTTAGTCCTTTTCTTATTAACAAGGTTGCAGCCTTCGACCGTATATAATCTAGATAAAGTATACTCAAATTTCTTGTAGCCAACATTTGCAGGCGCGGGAGGGACAAGTTTCCCCATGGGTCATTGCACGTTGCCTATTTTACACACTTCTTAGCAAAATGTTACAATAAACGTGCAACAAATGACTTGAATGCGCTACATCTGTTAAACTGACGTTTATAATTCTAGATTTTAGATGCATTTATCTTAAGTAATATAAATAATAGAAGCAATTTGTAAAATATATTAAGTAATAACAGAATTAGCACGTATGTTTACATTTTCACCAATTTTAGTAGGTATTATTTAAAAGCCACTTAAAAAAACGTATGTCTTATGCAACCCGCAGCCATTGATGGGGGAAACTCAAACCCTCCGCGTACCCCTTGTCAATATGATGTTGACTTCATCACCATGCCTACACTTTAGCCTGCATACTGTGTCTAGACTATGTAAGGTCGATGGTTGATGAACTCTACTCACAATTGAAGATGCTTCATTAGCTCACAGAATAAGAGTGCTAGATTTGGATGGATAACATTTATCGAGTATTTATGTTTTAACTTAAATCTGAATCTAACAATTATGTTTATTCCCATGCTTGAATTGACTTATTAAATATGCATGGTTTATACTTGAATGACATTCATTTCGATACAGATTTTTATTTCAATACACACTTTCATTATGAAACAGCCAAGTAATTTTCATGCAAAAGAATAATTTTTTAATGCACGCATGGGTGTAAAAAAAATGTATGCAACTCATGTATAATGGCTATTAATACACTCGTACGAATGGGCTCTTCCACCATGTTTTTTAATTTTTTAAAAATGAATATTCATTCTAAAATATGACGATCTATGTGATATGAATTTTTAAAGTTTAAAATTTCGCTTGTGACGTCATGGTGACGTCACAAGTGCTACCTAGTGCCCCAAAACTGTTGTGTAACGAAGACCCATTATAATAATTTTTTTTAAACAGTATATAATTCCTAAGGCCTAATATAACTTCACTTAGTATATAATTCCATGATATGATATCAGTTACTTTGTAGAGTAATAAATACCATAAAATACATAAAACTATATTCTATTTTTAGTTTTAAGATAATTTTTGTACCATTGGCCAAAGCTTAAAAAGTTTGAGATGAAAACGGAGTCAAACGCAGTTGACAGTTAACAAACATCTGATCCAAATATGCTTGCGCATGGTGCTGGCGCAGTGCCTTGCCTGTATCTCATTGGATTGTCTATTTTTCTATAACTAATAAGAATAGATCGCACTTGGGACGTCACACAATATTTAAAGCGTTTGTATCTCATGATTAAATAACTTTTTAAATAATTTTTTTTATTTACAGTTATGATTTCATATGTTTTTCAAGTTTTTAGCACAATTTTATTACATCTTGACTATGGTGGAAGAGCACATTACGACACTCGCCATTGATTGTATCGTAAATTTCATATTCGCGTATTAATAGCTATCATTATAAACTCATTTAATAATAAACAATTTGTTTTTTACCAGTTATAAGCTCTTCTCAGACTTATCTCTAGTATGTAATCTAGACCAATATGACTATGCATTTAACAGTACAATAAATTTTACTGATGAATCAGCAATCGACTTGATACGTGAAGTAATTAAAACAATTATTTTATTTCTTTACTTATGAAAGATATTTTTAATACTATAACATTTTAGATGGCAGCGAATGACACTATACAAACTGTATGGTGGCAAAATTGGGCAAGAGATGAAACATATTTTACAGAGCAACTTACGGAAGATGGACTATGTTTTTCTTTTAACACGTTGAGTCAAAACGACATGTTTACTGACCAAATGTAAGTTTTTACAGTACTTTATTATTTATTGCTTAAAATTGATCAGGATTTTAATCGAAAATATTTGAAATTAATTAATTTAGTTTGTTATATTGTTTAAATACGAATCCTAATAACCCAATATAATTTTGGTTTAAATCTACAAACCGGAAGTAGTACTTTTTTAAAATATTTCGATAAATAATTAATTTAATACAATTTTTTAATTTTAAATGAAAGATTGTACGATTATTATCTACAATTTTTTCTGTATTTGGTATCATTTAAAAATAATTAAAATATATAATTATGTATTTCGGTATCTTTGAGTGTAGTCCATGATCGTTTAACATTTTTTGTTACTACGTAAAATTTAAATGTTTATGACATGACAGAGTGACAGTGGCAATTGTAAAATATCGGTTATATCTTCGTCTGCTGTTCAAATAAACTGTCTAAAATATATGTGTGAGTAGTAGTACCATATGAATATATTTGTAAAAAGAATAGAGTAAATATGATGGAAGATTTTTTATTTTATTTCTGGGGTACGTGGACAACTGGACCATTAGTACCAGGTACACCATAATTTATGTATACCGGGTGTTTACTTAAAATCCGTTATATAAGAAACACAATGTAATTTTTTTTAAATTTTTCTGTAGTTACTTAGCTACTGCTTACCAATTTGAGATGAAAGTTGGGAAAGTCAAACTTGTTTAAAATCTACACAATTATGAGACAGTCGATCATATTGCTTTATAAGTTCTATTTAAGATTATTTCAGAATACCATGGGACTGGGGATGATTTTTTAATTTTTTAAAATAATATTTTCCTTCTCTTGTTTAGTTACATTGTTCATTATATTTCAAATTTACTAACATATAATATAACAACATCTTTTTTTCCATTTCACTCTGAAAATTCTATACAAAAATGACTATTTTCTTTTGCGTTTTTCTCGAGAACTAACAAAGCAATATGATCGACCAAGGTCTGATATTTTTAATTTTTGAACAAGTTTTGCACATATTTACAACTTTAATATCAAATCAATATAGATACCTATGTAACTACAGCAAATTTTAAAAAAATAACACTATTTCCTATAATACAGATATCAAGTACGGGTGCCGGAAAGTTCACCGAAAACAATTCACCGAATAACATATTCACCGAAATAAAATAATAATAATAATATAATTTATTTGTTATAAAGCGTACGCTTCTTACAAATGTTAACAAACAACAATGAGTTGGCATGCATGTATATAGATAATGGTATATCAAAAGAAATAAATTTTAGTTTGTATCGACAGTATTAAATATAAATTATTATACATAATATAAAATTACCGAAATAATAATTAACTTTCTTTAGAACTGGCAGCAATATGCAAAAGGATACTTAACGTAAATTCCACATGTTTTGAATACTTATTTACATATACCTACATCGTTAAATGTGTGTAAAGTCAAGTTTCAATAAAGTTCTTGCCGCATCTAGTCCAAATTTTCCACCAAGAAAACATAAATTATTACTTACGGGGGGCATAGCACGTAATTTAGGTTATTAAAGTAAAAAATAAAGCTTTATGAAATGAAATGATACATGACAAAGGAATCAATTTCCTACTTTTAAACACGCCTGCATTTTGCTGCTAGTCCTAAGCCTGGATAAAGTGTGAAGGAAAGTAAATTATCATTTTGGTGAATATGTTATTCGGTGAATATGTTTTTCGGTGGATTGTATTTCGGTGAATTGTTTGTTCGGTGAATTGCTATTTCGGTGAATTGTTTTTCGGTGAATTGTGTTCGGTGAATTGTGTTCGGTGAATTGTATTCGGTGAATTGTTTTCGGTGAACTTTTCTAGACCCATCAAGTACACCCGACGTACAGATAACAACTACTCTGTCCTTAATTGTTAAACAATTATCTTACAATTTATAGAAATAAAAATACAAAAAACATAGGGCACGATGTTATGAACGATGGCTGGAATATTGAAGATGGCTATCTACCTGAGCTAAATATGAGTTCATATCCAAGAAGAACAGCTAAAGATGGACGAATAGCTGGACTTAGTATTCTTCTCTACAGTTTTTCATATGCACTGGATTATGTTTGTGGTTTACCTATGTCTGGATACAAAGTAAGTACCTCAATATGTCAATTCAATTTTAATTCATATTATTACTATGGTAGTCCAGTCAACGAAGGTAATTTTAAAAACACTAAATACAAAAGTTTTTTTTCTTTTGCCTAAAATGTCTATTAGGTCTTCCTGTTTAACATACTAAAAGTTTCCTATAGGGTGGGAGCTCGGGAATTTTACGTCATATATTATCAATTTTTTTGTAGTACATTCAGTTTAAAATGAAGTTAAATTCTGAACAAAATGGTATATTTACATTTTTTCCAATCTCACCGTTTCATCACTCATCGCTCCAAACATTTCCTGTGAAGAATTAATTATTTACTTTTATAATATTTGATCAAATAAAAAATATTCATATACGACCGTTGTTTAAAATGAAGCCAGTTAAATTCTCTACAAAATGGTACATTTACATTTTTTTCTATCTCACCGTTTCATCACTCATCGCTCCAAACATTTCCTGTGAAGAATTAATTATTTACTTTTATAATACTTAATCAAATAAAAAATATGTATCTACGACCGTACGACCGTTGATTAAAGTGGGTCTTTAAACGGTTGCGTAGCAAGTTAAAAGTGTCACTTTATGACACGAGTGTTAAGAGTAACACGGTGTAATTAGTACTTACTTACTTAATCCTAAAGCCTCTCTACCTTTCGGTGTAAGGCTGTGGTTTGTCTTTTTCTTTAGTCTCGTCTTTCTTGCTCCGTGGGTTTTCTTTGCCAGAAGTCTTTCCAAGATTTTCTATCCTCCATGATCTTCTTAGCTTTTTGGTGTGTTGACCCTCTGTTCTCTATTGCCGTTTTGACGTCCTCTTCCCATGTTTTTGCAGGTCTGTTTTTTTTCCTTTTTTCTGTTACTCTAGCTTCATACACTCGTTTGGCTATTCTCTCTTTATTCATTGTGTGTAGATGTCCTCTCCATCTTAATTGTCCTTCTTCTATGATTTCTTTCACAGGTCTTACATTTAGGTTGGACCCGTATGTCTCATTTCTGATGTGGTCGTATTTTGTTTTTCCTTTCGATTTCGATTCTTCTGAGAAATCTTATTTCTACGTTCCTTATTCTGTTGTGAATTCTATCTGTTGTTGTCCATGATTCGCATCCGTACGTTATGACTGGAATCGCAACCTTCTTAAATACTTCGACCTTCGTCTGTGTTGGTACTTCTTTTCTAGAAATATACTTTTTAGGGCATTGAAGAGTCTTCCACCGTTGTTCACTCTTTCTCTCACTTCTTGGTCGAGATTTCCATTTTCATGTATGGCCACTCCCAGGTACTTGAAGGCATTCACTTGTTCTACAGCTTTATTTGCTATTTTAATGTTGTGTTTGCTCCCTGTGTTATTTATTACCATGGTTTTGGGTTTTCTGATGTTTATTATAATGTTCCAAGTGTCGAATTCCTTCTCTTATGTTATGTGTTATGTTGTTTTTTCGTTATCTGCTATTAAAACCATGTCGTCTGCGTAGTTTAGTTCTGCTATTTTTATTTTTCCATATTACAGTAGCCAACATTGCAGGTCTTTAGTTTGTTTCGGATGTTTTTCATGGCTTCGTCCCCGTTTTAGTTTTAAACATTTCTGATGCATTATTTCTTACTCTGGCATAGCATTTATTTTGTTGATACAGACTTTCAACACTGTTTATTGTAGTTTTATCTACTCCTCTTGCTTCCAAGCACTTCCATAATAGCTCTCTGTTGACTCTATCGAAGGCTTTTTCTAAGTCAATAAAACACAGGTGTATGCTTTTATTCACTGATCTAGCTTTCTCCATTAGTTGGCGTAACGTAAAGATGTGGTCTTGCACGCTGCGGCCAGGTCTGAATCCGGATTGTGTTTCTTCAAACGGGTTTTCTATTCGGTTTCTTATTCTATTTTCAAGGATTCTGGCATAGAGTTTTGCAGGTACACTTAACAGAGTGATACCCCTAAAAATTTTGCATTCTTTGCTGTCTCCTTTCTTAAAAATCGGAGTTATCACTCCTACTTTCCAGTCTTCCGGTGTACCTTGCTGTTCTATTTTATTGAGGATTTCTATCAGACATTCTTGTCCCCTTTGGCCCATATATTTTGATGGCTTCTAGTGTGACTTCTTTCTCTGTTCGCATTCTTTTAATTGCTCCGTAGAACAGTTTCCGGTTCTCGTTGTGCGCTTCGGTTAAACGGTGTCCAAACTTTATCCATTCTTCTTTCTTTGCCTCCTTTATTGTTGTTGTTACTTCGGTCCTAATCTTCCTGTATACTTCATAGTTAGCTATGTTTTAGTTTGCTAAGTACTTTTCCACGCGTGTTTTTCTTCTGTATTGCCCTCTTTATTTCTTCTGACCACTACGGACTTTTTTAATTTGTTTATTGCTGATTCTTGTTGTTCCACATATTTCTTCTGCAGCGCTTAGTAGAATAGTTTTCAATTTCTCTCACATGCTCGTGATATTAGGTTCCTTGTTGAAGTTTACCAGTTTTTCTTCAACTTTCTTCACATACTTCGTTCTAACATCCTCTTCTTTTAGTCTGTAAACTTTTATTTTCTTTTTTGTTATTGTTTTTCTTTTTGTTTCTTTCTTGCTTTGTGTTAGGGCATTTATTGATTAAAAACAAATACTTCTCCTGTTGTATTTATTTTGCGCAATGGCATGAAAGATATTTACAATGTTTTGACAAGCTACCATTTTTCTTCTACTACAACTAACCAACTGACAACCCCACAGTGTCGCCAACAGATATTTTTACATGCATAAGTCACTGAAATATAATAATACTGGAACGTGCACTCGCGACGCCAGCCCGAGCCGACAGAGACAGCGAGTCGTTGGTCATTGCGTCTTTGTCGTACAGTCCTGATTGGTGCCCGAGCCGACAGAGACAGCGACTCGCGGCTGATTGCGTCTTTGTCGTACAGTCCTGATTGGTGTAAGACAACGATAGAATCACAGTCGAGTAGCTGTCTCTCTCAGCTCGCTTTTCGTACACAGCGAGCATAGGGAGTGCACGTTCCAGTATTACTATATTTCAGTGACATAAGTACAATGTTTTACATGAGATGGCAGCACCACAACAAATAGACAAATACAAATAAATTATTTATGAGTTGATTTACGTATACATCTAACACTTTGTATCATAGGATTGAACTTCATAATTAATATTTAATGGTCGCTCCCGATTTCTGGCCCTCTGTAAGTTCTCACGTCTACTACCTGTGTTCTTATGTTTTCACTTGTAATGAAATAGTCTTTTATTGACTTCTCATTTCTTGTGGGCTGTTCTCTTGTATACTTGTGTATATCTTTGTGTGTGAAAAACGAGTTAGTTATACTCGTAATTAAGTCGTTACATATTTCTATTATTCTTCGTCCGTTATTGTTTATTGTATTTTCTCCTTCTTTCCCCATAATTCTTTCTAATCCTGTATGTAATAAGTAACGTGTGTTAAAAGTGATTTTATTTTTACTTTCAGCGCGTTGCTGATGTGCTTGTGTATCAAATAAATCAACAAATATAACCCTAGCTGTCAAAAATATAATTCTACAATTTTTAGTAATTATTAACGCTCATAATAATATAATTCAATTTATGGAACATAATAAGTAAATAACATTTATTAGTAAACTAAAGCATAGTTTAATATTATAATAGTCAATAATTAATTCTTCACAGGAAATGTTTTGAGTGACAAAATAGTTTGTATGAGTTTACGAAAAACCGCTGTTTTGAACGCAATTTTCTCGAAAACGATAAGAAATAGAAAAATAATAATAATATTTTGTAGAGAATTTGCCTGGTTTCAATTTTCATGCAAAAAAGTTAATAGTTTACAAGTTAAACTCGTCAACACAATTAGGGGAACACTTGAAATGAGGTGAAATTTCAGCCATTTTCAAATCGTCGTAACTCGGCGTATTTTCAGTCGATTTCAATGAATCTTCGAGGGCGAAAAATTTTGAAGTGTCTACTTTAAAGTTATGCATGCGAACTTTAGCGTCACCCCTTCCGCCCCCTTCCAGCACCCCTGTGAAAAAAATGTTTTTAAATCGAAAAAATGTCCAATATTGACGATGTCTACGGAGTTGAAAAAAATTTTCGACTCGATTCACCAAAAGGGCACTAAAATTTGTTCAATTTCCTGTGCAGGACTAAAAGAACGAAGTTCCTACGTGGATTTTACACAAAGTTATGAGTGTTTGAAAAAAAATGCATTTCGAGGTTTTTTGCGCATAACTCAGCGACTTTTCAACCCAAATTGGACGATTCTTTCGGGGAAAACCCCATTTTGGCTCTACTTTAAGGGGGTAAACTCAGATTAGGATTATCCCTGTTCGAACTCTTCAACCACCGAACAAAAAGAAACACGTTTTTGGGCCAAAAACGTCCAACTTTGGCGATGTGTACGGAGTTGAAAAAAATTTGTCGACTCGATCCTCCAAACGGGCACTAAAATTTGTTTAATTACCTGTGTAGAACTCAAAGAACGAAGCACCTACAACGATTTGGCATTTGGCACCAAGTTATGGGTGTTTTAAAAAAAGTGCATTTGGTGATTTTTTGACTCATAACTCGGATTTTTGTTTTTGACGAAATTTTTTGAAAAAGTGTATTCTTTTATTCTCTAGAAATGGTTTAAATGGTGAAAAAAATTGGGTTAAAAGTCGCTGAGTTATGTGCGAAAAACCTCGAAATGAACTTTTTTTCAAACTCTCTTAACTTTGTGTAAAATCAACGTAGCAATTTCGTTCTTTGAGTCCTGGCGATTTGAAAATGGGTGTCATTTCCAGTGTTCCCCTAATAATTATGTTTGTTTCGGAAAAAAATAAAAATGTGTCATGTGTCCTAAAATCGAAGATGGCGGATGGTTTCCTGGCCTCCAGCCTCCACCTTAAGGGACTTTTAGTATGTTAAACAGGAAGGCCTAATAGACAATTTATTTAGGCGAAAGAAAACAACTTTTAATGTAATGTCGCACCAATATTGAGCTTGATTGGCTAGACTATAAATAATAACACATACATTTACAGGTAACACTTCATAACCCCGCGGAAACACCAAAAGTAGCTGAACAATATTTTCTAATTCCATTTAAAAGAAAAGTCAGTATAATTGTCCGTCCAGAACTAACCAAGACTGATAAAAATGTTAAGTCTCTACCTCCGCATACAAGAAAATGTTACTTTTCTGACGAAAAGTCACTGAGGTTTTTTAAAGTTTACACTCAAAATAACTGTCGAGTAGAATGTCACGCTAATATGACACAACGCTACTGTGGTTGCGTTCCTTTTTATATGCCTCGTAAGGAATGTTTTGTGGTTGACTTTATTTTACACTGAAATTGTGATTTTCTAGGTGATAATGAAACAAGAATATGTGGATATGGTAAAATTGACTGTTTACTAGATGTTCAAAGTAAGTTGTAAGCAAAATAACGATTTACGGGATTTTTAATAAATATTCGAGAGTACACTACAAAATGACATTATACAGGGCGTAACAGCGAAACCAACCAACGCCTATATTTTCTTTATTATTACAGTTACAAAAAAATGTTAAATAGCAAAGTTGTAGGAGACCAAGGGAGACATCTGATTAAAGAATAAAATAATTTTTTAAACCAGTGGTTCTCAAGTTAAAACACAAAGTCATATTTTTTCAAATGGGAATATACATATTTTTTAGGCCTATCCGATAGAGTATTTTTTTCTAAATTCAACCATGTATTCGTTTTATATCCTTACATAATAAAAATATTGAGAAAAATTCAGTTGACATTTAAATAATTTCTAATTTTTAATATTAATGTGCAGTAATCTATGGATGAAAAACAAGTGATAAATTAAATATGGACGTGGTTTCTTTGTATATCTCGTGGCATAAATATCGCAAGCTTGTATGGTATTTTTATTATTTTTTTAAAATTTACCTATCACTTGTTTTTCATCCATAGATTACTGCACATTAATATTAAAAGTTAAAAATTATTTAAATTTCAATTGAATTTTTCTCAATTTTTATTATGTAAAAATATAAAACAAATACATGGTTGAATTCAGAGAAAAATACTCTACCGAATAGGCCTAAAAATATGTATATTCCCAATTGAAAAAATATAACTTTGTGTTGTAACTTGAGAACCACTGGTTTAAAAAATTATTTTATTCTTTAATCAGATGTCCCCCTTGGTCAGCTACAACTTTGCTATTTAACATTTTTTTGTAACTATAATAATAAAGAAAATATAGGCGTTGGTTGGTTTCGCTGTTACATCCTGTATACAAACGCATCCTAATGACCAGTTCACATGAAAAAAGTTTCTTGAAACTAAAACAAGTGCTAGAACCTGTAATCAAAAAACTGTCAATACCGTTCGTCGGAGGGAATTTATTAATTAGATTCCCTGTGTGACAAAACATAAACAAAACACAATTTTATCGCTTTGACGGCGGATAAAAAGGAAGGTACCTAATTTTTTGCAAGTGATAAAATCTTATTTATCTCTTTGTAAGCAATTAAACAACAAACAAAACACTAAAATGTAATTTGCTTCATATTTCTAATATTTGTCAGTGAAATGATTAGATTTTGGGAATATTTGTGAAGAAGTCATTAAATTACACTCGAGCATTTTATTTCCTCCGAATAAATTTCTGTTTGACATCTCAACCTTGTCACCTGACAGCAATTTGACTCAAAAAATTGTTTTAAAATAAAATCACAACACCGTAGGTATTAAACAATTTTTATTTTCAAATTACTAGGCAACAAAGGTTTCAATACAAACAGAAATTTATCCGGCGAAATAAAAAGCTCTTGTGTAATTACAGTTGACAGTTTCTAGCACTTACTTTTTTTTTAAAGAAGAATTTTTTTCGCCGATTGACCTTAAAAGTGCTATTTTACTGACAGCTGACAGTCTGTGAAGTCTCACTTTTAGTTCAATTAAATTATTATGCCTAAGCAGTAAAAGTAATTGTTGCTATAGTGAATCAATATTTCAGAAAAATATAAATAACAAATTTGTTTTTCAACGCAATCGCTCAACACACGCATAGCAACCGTTCAAGTTCACCAAACGTGCATAGATCAGTAACATAATTTGATGGAGATACGTGTCAAAATATTGAAAATAATCAGTAAATAAATGTAAATTAATAACAATTAGCGAAAAACTAATGTGTTTAACATGAAATTCTAGCCGCGGCAGTACCTAAGTTTATTATTTTTTGCCTAATTAAACAAATAAACTGGGCAGAATCTTCAAGTTAGACAATATAATTTTTTGTTTGAGTAATATCATATCAGCGTTAACTCACATGTACAGAGTACACTTCAGGGGAGATTTTTGTAGATATAGTAAAACTGAAACTATGTTTAAAAATGTAAGTTATTTATATTTATTATATTATCAGGTGCAGTATTCGATTTTGAAGTACATGAAAAGCTAACAAGTGACATGTTTGGAGAGAACACAGAAAACCTGGAAAAGATTCGTGGCATCTTCATGAATTGTGATTGTCTGCCATCGTGCTTTAGCTTGCAGTACACTGCTGAAACATCGCAAACTAAAACTCACTGGGTCGAATCAAGTCTGGCTTCAGGATTTCGGGACGACTTTTCTTCAGAGTAAGAAATTTCAACAACAAGAAAGTGTATTTGATTTAGCTCTATACGTTAATTTTGTTTTCCTCCTAACGTAGAAACATAACAATCACACATCGTTGACGTCTATATAGTAGTTACGATTTTACATACCTATGCCATGATTTTACCACATCGCCTGCGGTAAAACAACACGAAGTTATTTTGCTTTTGTAATAAAAAAGATAGCCTATAAAAAAACGCTAGTTTACACAATTCATTGATCAATAGAGTCTGAAATAAATAAAACAGAATAATTTTAAATTTGTCATTTGCTGGTGTCATCTCTCTTAGCAGTTGTTTCAAGGCTAATTGACACAAGGCAATTTTTGTGCAAATGTCCAAAAATGCATCTGACTTAACCTAATAAAAAATCTGACGTGGACACCACATGACTACCTTGTACGCTTATTAAACTGTTCATACTTTTCTTAATAACTAAAATGTAGAATATAAAAATATAATAACTGTATTTGATTTATGCGGAAAATACCAAAAAATACGGTTCCAGGTCAGAAGCCCAATTGACAAAAACCCATAGGACAAATGCCCAAAGACAAATACTCAATTGACAAATACCCAAGCGGACAATTGCGCACGCGGACAAAAGCCCATGTGTACAAATGCTCACTGGTACAAATGCCCATGCGGACAATTGCGCACGCGGACAAAAGCCCATGTGTACAAATGCTCACGGGTACAAATGCTCATGCGGACAATTGCCCACGCGGACAGAAGTCCACGTGTACAAATGCTCATGGATATAAATGCTCATGCGGACAATTGCTCACACGGACAAAAGCTCATGTGTACTAAAGCCCTTATGTACAAATGCTCATAAAATTATTTTTTCTCATCGGCATGTCTTAAACTTCATGATTATAATGCGTTTGTTCTGAACATCTGTGAAGAAACTTACACCCTAATGAGTTTCTAAGAATTTTAGAAGAGATTACTGTAACGGTGTTATTGTTACTTACCCACTTATTTAAAATCATTCCCTTAGTTATTATTTTTTGTGATCTCGTGTATTCACTTTATCGTGCGTTTCCGATAACACAGCGCGCTAAAGTATTTTGTTTTTTGCAAAAAATAAAATAAAATGAAAGAAACAATCAAAATTTGTTGTTTACTTATTTAAGGCTGCTCATGCGCACATCGCACAACAATGTACAGCAATGGTATTTAAGTTAAACCTAAGATCACAGCAAAAATAATTGAACTGAATAGAGAACCTAATACCCTTCTTGAGCCCCACATACTCGGTTTGTGTATATACTCTGATTAAATAAAACTACTCGTAAATAAGGAACCTTATACCCTTCTTGAGTTCCACATTCTCGGTTTTGATACAAAGTCTGAGTAAATGCCACACCACCGAAAACCACAGCGTATAAAAACCATACCGCCTAATAACAACACGTCCGAAAAACCACAGCGTATAAAAGTTCCCCCACCACAATGTCCAGCTACCCATATACCAATTTTCACAATTCGATTTGCACCTTTGTACCCAAACTAATCAATACTAACAAAACCTTAATTGAGTCCAACAGATCTCCGTTTTTTTTTAAATAAACTAATCAATACTAACAAAACCCTAATTGAGTCCAACAGAACTCCGTTTTTACCTCTCGCCTCATATTCTATAAGAGAGGTATTGTAATGGGTCAAAATTTTCGAGTATGAGTTTTTGGTGGATAAGCACGTTTCAGGGTCTCTAGAATACGAATTTACTATTTTCACGATGATGTCTGTGTGTGTGTGTGTGTGTGCGTTTGTATGAACCGACGATTTTTCGTCCACGATAACTTAAAAAGTATCAAACCGTTTATAACCAAATTTCATATTTAAGGTTTTAATAAGTATCTTAACACCGGATAAGATTTTGGTAGAAATCCGCAAACCGGAAGTAGTACTTTTAGAAGTTTGGAAAAGTTTTCCTTAAATATATTGGTACATTATTTATTTATGACAATTTTTGCAATTAAAAATAAAAGAAATTGTGATTATCTATGTGTACAGTTAATTATAAATACAAATTGCTGAATCTGGAAGTATTTAACAATAAAATAAAGTACAATTAATATTCTATTTTTTTGAAATTCCAGTATCTTGTTGTCCATGATATAAAATTTGTTTCTACATAAAATTTGAATTATTATGACAGTGACAGTACAGGTGACATCTTTTGCTTGCATATTGGTTTACATTATCGTTTACATATTACATGAACATGAAACTATTAAAATGTAAGTAAAACTATTTATTAGATTAGTAGAATAAGCAGAATTAGGCGAGAGGTCGTGTGGTGGCCACAGCAGATTTTTTTAAATAAACTAATCAATACTAACAAAACCCTAATTGAGTCCAACAGAACTCCGTTTTTTTAAAATAAACTAATCAATACTAACAAAACCCTACTTGAGTCCAACAGAACTCCGTTTTTACCTCTCGCCTCATATTCTATAAGAGAGGTATTGTAATGGGTCAAAATTTTGGAGTATGAGTTTTTAGTAGATAAGCACGTTTCAGAGTCTCTAGAATACGAATTTAATATTTTCCCGATGATGTCTGTGTGTGTGTGTGTGTGTGTGTGCGTATGGATGTATGGACATATGGACGTATGGACGTATGAATTATGTGACGATTTTTCGTCCACGATAACTTAAAAAGTATCAAGCCTTTAATAACCAAATTTCATATTTAAGGTTTTAATAAGGATCTTAACACCGGATAAGGTTTTGGTAGAAATCCGCAAACCGGAAGTAGTACTTTTTGGAACTTGATATAGTTTTTCTTAAATAAATTGGTACATTATTTATTTATGACAATTTTTGAAATTAAAAATAAAAGATAATATAATTATCTATGGGTACAGTTAATTTTAAATACAATTTGCTGAATCTGGTAGTATTTAGCAATAAAATAAAGTGCAACTAAGTACCAATATCTTGTTGTCCATGATATGAAATTTGTTTTTACTCAAAATTTGAATTATAATGACAGTGACATTACAGTTGATATATTTTGCTTACATCTTGGTTTACATTATCGTTTACATATTACATGAACATGAAACTATTAAAATGTAAGTAAAACTATTTATTAGATTAGTAGAATAAGCAGAATTAGGCGAGAGGTCGTGTACTGGCCACAGCAGATTTTTTTTAAAACAAACTAATCAATACTAACAAAACCCTAATTGAGTCAAACAGAACTCCGTTTTTTTTAAAATAAACTAATCAATACTAACAAAACCCTAATTGAGTCCAACAGAACTCCGTTTTTTTAAAATAAACTAATCAATACTAACAAAACCCTAATTGAGTCCAACAGAATATACCGATGAGAAAAAATAATTTTATGAGCATTTGTACATATGGGCTTTAGTACACATGGACTTTTGTCCGTGTGAGCAATTGTCGGCATGAACATTTATACCCATATACCAATTTTCACAATTCGATTTGCACTTTTGTACCCAAACTAATCAATACTAACAAAACCTTAATAATTGAGTCCAACAGATCTCCGTTTTTTTTAAATAAACTAATCAATACTAACAAAACCCTAATTGAGTCCAACAGAACTCCGTTTTTTTAAATAAACTAATCAATACTAACAAAACCCTAATTGAGTCCAACAGAACTCAGTTTTTTTTAAAATAAACTAATCAATACTAACAAAACCCTACTTGAGTCCAACAGAACTCCGTTTTTTTAAAACAAACTAATCAATACTAACAAAACCCTAATTGAGTCAAACAGAACTCCGTTTTTTTAAAATAAACTAATCAATACTAACAAAACCCTAATTGAGTCCAACAGAACTCCGTTTTTTTAAATAAACTAATCAATACTAACAAAACCCTAATTGAGTCCAACAGAACTCCGTTTTTTTTAAATAAACTAATCAATACTAACAAAACCCTACTTGAGTCCAACAGAACTCCGTTTTTTTAAAACAAACTAATCAATACTAACAAAACCCTAATTGAGTCAAACAGAACTCCGTTTTTTTAAAATAAACTAATCAATACTAACAAAACCCTAATTGAGTCCAACAGAACTCCGTTTTTTTAAATAAACTAATCAATACTAACAAAACCCTAATTGAGTCCAACAGAACTCCGTTTTTTTAAAATAAACTAATCAATACTAACAAAACCCTAATTGA
Organism: Agonum fuliginosum; assembly: GCA_947534325.1. Lineage (NCBI taxonomy): Eukaryota > Metazoa > Arthropoda > Insecta > Coleoptera > Carabidae > Agonum > Agonum fuliginosum. The sequence continues at coordinate 6,437,136 of OX384043.1, forward strand.
GTCCAACAGAATATACCGATTAGAAAAAATAATTTTATGAGCATTTGTACATATGGGCTTTAGTACACATGAGCTTTTGTCCGTGTGAGCAATTGTCCGCATGAGCATTTGTACCCGTGAGCATTTGTACACATGGGCTTTTGTCCGCGTGCGCAATTGTCCGCATGAGCATTTGTACCCGTGAGCATTTGTACACATGGGCTTTTGTCCACGTGCGCAATTGTCCGCATGGGTATTTGTCAATTGAGTATTTGTCTTTGGGCATTTGTCCTATGGGTTTTTGTCAATTGCGCATGTGGCCGGCCACCAAAAAATACCTAGAGTAAATTGCCCTTTTGGCACGGGCGATCGCAACCAAAAATATGAGGTGATCAACTAGATGCAAATACAAAATTTCAACTTTCTACGACATACCGTTTTTGAATAATGCGAAAAAAACAAATAGTGCCCCTTTGGCACGGACGATCGCAACTAAAAATAGGAGGTGCACAACTAGATGCTATAACAGTCCTAAATACAACTTTCTATGTCTAACCGTATTTGAGTTATGCGACATACATACGTCCGTACGTACAGACGGCACGACGAAACTAGTCATAATGGATTCAGAAAAGGTCAAAACGGATATTTCCGTCAAAATCTGAGAACCAAAATTTTTCGCGATTACAATATAGTAGTAAAAATATATATTTTAAATAAATTAATATGTCGGTCAAAAATATAACAAAATGATTGCGTTGGATTTTGTACATCGCTCGGTTTAATTAAAGCACTCCGCTTCTCGTCGTACTTTAATATAGAACCTCGCGTTGTAAAATAAAACCTACCGCACTTATAATAATATAATGTAATAGTTATTTACATTATAAGTGTGGTAGTGTAAATTTTACAACGCGAGGTCCTATATTAAAGTATAGTCCACGCATACATCAAGTACCTAATAATCGTTAAATGTTAAATGCTTATTGCAGTTACACAATGCCCAAAACCGCAATCGTTTAAGATTAGCCCGCAGATAAGAAATAAAGTCGAACAGTTCAGTATTTGCCATATTTATTAACCCGAGTATATATTTTTAAAAAAATTCAGAAAAACTCGGTAACTTTAAATTTTACGGTAAATATTGTTATTATAATATTGTAGCTTATAAAATTGTCTACAAAAAGACGCTATAACTTTTTTACATAGAACTAATAGTCTACCAGAAAAACGAGAAAATTTATTTTGATAGAACGCTCACACAAAAACGGCTATAACTTGCGAACGGATAAAAAACCGACTTCCGGTTTGAAGCATTCGATTCTACAGACATTTTTCTATCAAATATATTATTTTTAATTTTTCAGGGAGGCCTGGTTTAGCCACAATTTAATATAAAAATTTAAAAAATATTGGTGTATTTTTAAAACTTTTTGTGTCAACATTAAATTGCAGTTTAACTAAGGACTTTAAAAGTTTTAAAAATAATGCATCTTATAGAAAAATGTCTGAAAAATCCAATGCTGGAAACCGGAAGTTGATATCTTATCCAGTCAGAATTTAGAGTTGATACTAGGTCCGTGAAGTTGGCGTATACATTAAAAGATATTGGATAAAAGAATAGTTATATTAAATTTGCTCATTTTTTGCTAAAAATTGCTAATAGTTTTACATTTTTTGCTCTGCCTGTTTTAAAGTTATTTCCCATTTAACCTATATACGCTAACTTCACGTGGCGTATACATGGGGTGAAATTTCAAATTTGTTAACACTATCATTTTTTGCTCATTTTTTGCTATTTATTGCCGTATTGATGACATTTTTTGCTGTTGTCCTTCATTAGTTATAAACAAAAAACCTTTGTATACGCTAACTTCACGTTGCGTATACATAGCGTAAAATTAATTTTTTTTCTATTCTATAATAATTTGCTCATTTTTTGCTATTTATTGCTGTATTGATGAATTTTTTTGCTGGTGTCCTTCGTTTGTTATAAACAAAAATGCATTGTATACGCTAACTTCACGTTGCGTATACGTAGTGTAAAATTAAAACTTTTTTAACGCTATAATATTTTTCTCATTTTTTGCTATTTATTGCTATATTAATGAGATTTTTTGCTGTTCTCATTTATTTGTTATAAATTAAATTAGCTGTTGTTTATATGCTTATTCTCGGTTTTCTAATGCATACATTAAATACACAGATAGTATAAAATTAAAACTATCTAAATGCTATATTTTGCTCATTTGATATGCTATTGCTATATTCATGAAAAGTTTTGATGTTCTCATTTATTTGTTATAAATTCTCATTATTTATTTTTGCTATTCTCATTAATTTGTTATAAAATAAAATATCCATTGTACGCGTTTTCTCCGTATTGTAAGTAGCTATGCAAAATGCACGCAGCCATAGTGTAAAATTAATACATTACTAATATTAAGCTCCTTTTTACTTCCCCGATCTATGTAATAGAGGGAAGTATTGTAATCGTGATTTTTTGAAAGTTCGAGATTTTGGTGAATCTTAACGTTTTAGACCCTACTAAAGCCAAAAAACATAATTTTTTAAAAAGTCGGTTTGTTAGTCTGTCGGTCTGTTAGTCTGTCTGGATGTTGCATAACAAAAAACGCGTTGGAATTTTGGACTGAAATTTTATATTTAAGATCTTGAGCCAAAATCTGACTTCAAGTTCGTTACTGAGCTTTATTCAATCAGTGGTACCAACTTTTAAACGATCGTCAATAGTTTTTTTTTTATATAAATCATTCAAATTATACCGAGTTTGGTGTCAATTTAAAGCACTAGGGGAGATAAATTTAGTAAAATGTAATAAATGACATTTATGCGATTTTCAATTGTTTTTCAAAAAATTATTCAAATTTTTTTATTCAACCAGTGTTACTAACTTTATAAATAGGTAGGTACCTATAACTTATTTTATTTTTTCAAAATACTATCGTGTGTAGTTTCAAATTAAATCTCTCGGGAAAATAATGCTAGTACATAGAAAAATAAATATAACATTTAACCGATCGTCAATTTTTTTATTGTACATTATTCAATTTATTATTATTTATTTATTCAATTTAGTTTGATGTCAATTTAAAGGTCTCGAGGAAATAAGTTTAGTAAAAATGTAAAAAATTACATTTATGCGATATTCAAATTTTTTCAAGTGTATTATCAAAATTAAAGTTCTCTTGGCAATGAATAAATTGAAGTTTTTGTATGTTAACCTCAAAATGTCATACTAACTACAAATTGAGCAAAAATACAATAAAATCAGTATAAATTCTTACCTAACATTTACCTGACCATAACCCCATCATATTCGATGTTACCAATAATTGCTAAATGTGGAAATATTGCATATAAATAATTTGGTAAAATTGCAGAAAAAACGCTAGTTTGAATCGTAAAATTTTCCCGACAGATGGCCTGGTAGTGTTTGCAACGTTGAACAGTGACACTAAAACAGTGGTTTGCGCGCGATTTTGAACATGACGTGTAAAGTATACAAACATTTTACCAAAATTGAGTCCAACATACTCTTATGAAACTAAACTAAATAATTCAACCTTTTTATTAACTGAGTTCTTAAGATTTATATTATAAATCTTAAATGTAAAATTTGGTTGTTAAATGTTATCGTCCACAAAAATATTGTAACATACACACACGCACACACTAACACACGCGCACAGACATCATCTCGAAAATACTATATTCGTATTCTATGGATCGTAAATCGTGCTTATTCACTAAATACTCACACTAGAAAATTTTAACTCGTCACAATACCTTCCCTTATAGAACATAATGCGGCAGGTAAAAACAACTGACCATAGTTTAAATGTTGTTATTGATTTTTCGATGAAATTTTTTTCCCAGAGGACTTTAATTTTGATTATTTTACACACGTCATTTCTGGCCAATAAGAATGCATAACTTTTTCGAAGAGGGCAGTTTTTCAGCGATAAAATTTGATAAAACCACAGTAGGGTAACCATGGTTACATTTTGTTTATTAAATGTTTTTAATGTTGCAAACGTCAAAAATAAAATAATATACAGAGAAGATATTCATTAAAAATGAGATTTGGAGATATTTCTATTGGAGAAATTAATATCAGTATTAATAAAAGTATTCCGGAGAATACTAAGAAAACAAGAATGTCCATTTGGAATCAATTTAATTATAATTATCGTTCGTGAAATAATCAAGCAAATATAATTCGAGTCATAAGTTTAATTGGTAAAATTTACTCATAATTCCTGCGTAGAAACGACAACTCGGGTCAAAATTGACTCTTAAATCACTCCAGCTTCGCTGTCGTGATTTAAATATGTCAATTTTGACACTCGTTTGTCCGTTTCTACGCAACAACTATTCGTAAATTTTACCGATAAATTTATGGCTCTTATTATATTACTTATGATAATACACTTGAAAAAAATTGAATAATTTTTTGAGAAAAAATTGAATAGGTATCGCATAAATGTTATTTTTTACATTTTTACTAAACTTATTTCCCCGAGACCTTTAAATTGACACCAAACTTGAATAATGGTTGACGATCGGTTAAATGTTATATTTATTTTTCTATGTACTAGCATTATTTTCCCGAGAGCTTTAATTTGAAACTAGACACGATAGTATTTTGAAAAAATAAAATAATAAGCTAATATGCAAGTTCAAAGTTACCCCACGACACTTCGAGATGACGTCATTTTTTAAAAAATATATTTTTTTATTTGTAAAATTGTTATTATAAATCAAATAACTCAAAAATAATAATAAGAAATAGGTAGCATTTCATGTGATATAAACAAAAGTACGTTTATTGCCATAGTTCACAAAATACAGACAAAAGTTTTCGGGGTAAGTTTTTTTGTTGTTCTTTTGCAAGTTACAATTTATTTTTTTTAGTTTTATTAACTATTATATTATAATATTTTCTTATCTTATTTCGAAATGGACAGTCTTAGCTTCATCATATTTGTTTATTTTTGCTTCTATGTGAAAATTTGTAGAAGTTACGCCCAAAAACCATTTTGGGTGTAATTTTGTTCAAAGTTACCTTGGGGTTCAAAGAAACCCCATTTGACGGTACCTATTTATAAAGTTAGTAACACTGGTTGAATAAAAAAATTTGAATAATTTTTTGAAAAACAATTGGAAATCGCATTAACGTCATTTATTACATTTTTACTAAATTTATCTCCCCGAGTGCTTTAAATTGACACCAAACTCGGTATAATTTGAATATTATAGGTACTTAACTAATAAATAATAAGAATACATAATATCTTTAGAGAACGCGGTAGAAAACCGTTACTTGCACTAGCTATTTTAATTTATAACAGATAAATGAGAACATCAAAACTTTTCATGAATATAGCAATAGCATATCAAATGAGCAAAATATAGCAGATAGTTTTAATTTTATACTATCTGTGTATTTAATTTATGCATTAGAGAACCGAGAAAAAGCATATATACAACAGCTAATTTCATTTATAACAAATAAATGAGAACAGCAAAAAATGTCATTAATATAGCAATAAATAGCAAAAAATGAGCAAAATATTATAGCGTTAAAAAAGTTTTAATTTTACACTACGTATACGCAACGTGAAGTTAGCGTATACAATGCATTTTTGTTTATTACAAACGAAGGACACCAGCAAAAAATTTCATCAATACAGCAATAAATAGCAAAAAATGAGCAAATTATTATAGTATAGAAAAAATAATAATTTTACGCTATGTATACGCATCGTGAAGTTAGCGTATACAAAGGTTTTTTGTTTATAACTAATGAAGGACAACAGCAAAAAATGTCATCAATACGGCAATAAATAGCAAAAAATGAGCAAAAAATGATAGTGTTAACAAATTTGAAATTTCACCCCATGTATACGCCACGTGAAGTTAGCGTATATAGGTTAAATGGGAAATAACTATAAAACAGGCAGAGCAAAAAATGTAAAACTATTAGCAATTTTTAGCAAAAAATGAGCAAATTTAATATAACTATTCGTTTATCCGATATCTTTTAATGTATACGCCAACTTCACTGACCTGTTGATACTCAGCTACCCAGCAAACTTCTTCTCTTATTATGAATCTAGAAGTTAACAAAATTATGTTTTTTTGCAGACACATGGAAAGTTTTAAAAAAGGCCAACTAATAGCCAGTCAAGTGGACATATTTTTCAAAGAGTCGCAATTCTTAGCTCTTCGACGGAGTGAACTCTATGGACAAACGGACTTTCTGGCCAACTGTGGAGGCCTCCTTGGACTTTTTATGGGATTTTCACTGTTATCTTTATTAGAGATTATTTATTTTCTCACTATTCGTCTGTGGTTCAAATATCAAATTAGACGTAAAACATAAAATGTAGTTCAATATTAAACCATTAAGTTCCAGAGTGTCCTAAATATAGTTCTATAAAATGAATTTTGATTTGTTAAACGATGTTATGCTTCATATTTCTTTATTACATGTGAAATATATTTTTTATTATGTTTTCTGTTGTTATATAATCGTCCTGTAATTGAGATTTCATCCTCTATACGTTTGACTTTCAATAAATAAAAAAATATTAATAAATATACACTTTTTGCATTTTGTTCTAGTTTTAATGAAAGTACATTATTTTAATTAAAATAAGTAAGTCAACAGAAATTTGTTATGTATGTAACTTAGGTACCAACGACTAGTAGGTACTTTAATTTCAATTATATGAAAGATAATTACAAATTATATTTTCCATTACGTTATATTACCTACTCATAATATATTTTTCTCATAATAGTTATTTATGTATTAAGGGTGTAAAGAAGCTTTTATGGCGTGAGACGTGATTTTGAGCCCGAGCGCCAGTCGAGGGCTAAAAACGCACATCAAGAGCCATAAAAGCAAGTTACGCCCGTGGTACATACCCAACTTTATGCATCGTTGAATATTTTCTAATATATTAAATAATTTAATTTCAATAATGATATGATATGGCCGTGCATAAACATTATGTAGGTAATAATAAAATAATAAAAGTTTGAAAATTTATTGGATCAGGTTAGTGTCCTTATCCAACTGATTCACATGATTTTTAGTTTTTTTAATGTAAGGGCAAAAATGGCTGAGATAAGCCTAAATAAAATCAATTATACTTAATTCACACAATTTCTCTGCATGCCATGACTGTCTAACCTACCATACACATACCAAATAATGTCCGATAAGTTCATGATCATGACTCTTAAAATATATTATTTATGCAAAATCCTTATTCGCATCTCTTCTGACGTTAATTCCTCAAATTCATAATAATTTGAATCACGAAATCGTAGGTGGTCAGAAATAGCCTACTGAAACCACGAAAACCGCAAAGTATATATCAGTTGCTTACAAATTGGTTATTTTAATTATTTGTAAATGAAATGAATTTGTCATCATGCTTTGAATGTAAGAATGCTTTTAATAAATTAGTATTTGTTTCAAAAGAAAACCAGGAGCTTTCTACAATTTTGCTTTTAGTAGGTAGGTACTGCAGATATTTGTAAGAATTGTGCTATATTTTGTTTGAAATAACGAAAGAATTTTGACAGATAAATTTGTATGATTCTATTAGTTGCTATGTGTTGTGCGGTTTACACAAATACAATTCAAATTTTATGTCAATAAATTGTCAATTCTGATTCATTCTTTTTAAGTGGTGTGTGTTATTTGTTGTTGTATTGTCGTTTCTAAAACTTTATCAGGTCATTTTCTGTAGTTTTGTGACTATTTTTAATCATCGCCCCAATTAACTGTCAAAATACCTTCGTTATTTCAAACAGTATAATAACTAATAACTTGATTTTGGTATAACTTTCAATAATTTTATTCTTATTTCTTAACATTGAACTGATTTTAATTTTTCAAAATTTTTGAAAAGAAGGAAAATTTAAAATTTTATTATTTTGTTGTTTGAAAAAATATTACCAGTTCGATGTTAAGATAGTACAGCAGATAACGTGTATTTTTTTGAAAAAGATATTCCAATTGATAGACTTTCCACTATTCAAAACAAGTGCAGAAAATCAGAAAAGTCGATTAATGTAAGTAACTACACTACTACTACTACTATACGCGGGGCACATAATATACTACATTATACAGGCTGATTCATCGTAACTAACTTAATTCAAAACGCAATAATGCACATTTTATGAATCAGAAACTTTTTATTTTCATTTTATAATGTAGGTACATATTATTATCTAAAGTTTTGCTTCGCCCAGTTTTCAAAATCATATCAGGTAGGTGACGCCCCCCATTGTCTATACACTCAATAAGCCGATTTCTGGCGTTTGTCATAACCCTTTCCAGCATGGCATAGCGGGTATGTTGGCAATTGAGGCCCGGATGTTGGCCTTCAGGTCTTCAGGTCCTTGGACGGTTGACGTAAACGCGGGATTTCAAAAAAACCACAAAAAATCACAAGGACCCAAATCGGGCGAGTGGGCTGGCCACTACAAATCGCCCCTTATGGAGATGAGGCGCCCCGGGAAGTGTTCCCTCAAACTGAAAACACACGCTGCTCCGTGCTCCAACGCATAATGGCGACTGACCGGGTGAGGAACAAAATTTTAAAAGTGCACATGTCGAATGAGATCACTCTCCCCCCATTACGATCCCTACAGCCTGAATGGCACGCATTTTAAAAAAGCAAGTTATGATGAATCACCTGTATAATATAAAGGTTTAATTTTGGATGTGAGGCCATCTAGATTTTTCCTATTACAGAAATGGCGGGTATTCAAAATTCGAAATTTTTTTAATCTGCTCCTTCGTATTGTTATTTAATAATCTTATTACCTTTTATAGAAATAAAATAGGTAGTACAAAAAATTTACATTTAAGTGACACAGTTTTCGAAAAAGGTGAAAAACATGCAGCTTAAAATGTTCAAATTCCTTGAAAAATGTAACTTTCAATTATAAGGCAATTTACCTCAAGTGATTTTCTTTCTTTGAGAAACAATGTCGCCCTTTCTACAAAATGTTTGGCCCTTCCTTTCTAGGATCTAGCTACGGCCCTGCAGCTTACGACATTCGTATTCCGTAATCCGACAACGACTGATTGTAGAATAGGCTTTAACCAAGGCTTAAATAGTGGTACAAATGTCAATAAGAACAAGAAGTGCAATCAGTTACAATATTCAGATCTGAGAAGTTGTAAGTTGAAGTTCAGCTAGGTGTGGCTGTAGTTAGCGGGTGCGAAGGTCAGGGCTGGCCTGGCTCTCGTGCCCTTTCCTACGACCCAGTGTCGGTCATGCAAGCCGCCAACTAGATTCCATTATTTTAGTTTCCATATGCCAAGGCAACTTCGATCAGCAGTCAGTACCACTCATTTGTTTGCTTAAACGAGACTAGTTCACTCATTTATTTTAAAATTATACCATTCCTTTAATTTATTCAATGTTAAATTTATTGATCAAAGACATACTACACAGACAGACTAAAATATGATTTGGATATAAAATAAAATTAATGATAATTTAAGTAAATCCTAAAGAAACTTTTAAACTACCTACTACTCAAATGAACGGTGTAGTGTTGTTTTGTACAGTGCTTATTCGTACGCCCAGCATAATAGTGCTGATTCGTACGCTCGGTCACTTTTACCTGTATTTTTCCAAGAACTCTTAATCTGTCTCAGCGGGGGTTTCCAAGTCCGAGCTATAGTTCGTTTTTTTAAAGAATTCTGTAACTAAAAGACTGATTTATACTGTGAAAAACTTTCAATCTAGTTACAAAATTTGGTGCTAAGTTCAAATATAACGATTTCAAATAATTATAGTCATGTAATTGCATTTGAATAAAATATTGGTAATTACCTTATTTATAAATATTATAAAATCGCTAAATGAAGATTAGAAAATCAAAATATTTAAAAAATTAAATTTCGTTTTTTTAAAGAATTCTGTAACTAAAAGACTGATTTATACTGTGAAAAACTTTCAATCTAGTTACAAAATTTGGTGCTAAGTTCAAATATAACGATTTCAAATAATAATAGTCATGTAAGTGCATTTGAATAAAATATTGGTAATTACCTTATTTATAAATATTATAAATCGCTAAATGAAGACTAGAAAATCAAAATATTTAAAAAATTAAATTAAAAAATGACAAACGAAATTCAAGTGACAGATGACAGATGTAAACGTATACATGGGAGTTTCATTAAAATGATATTTATAAACTTACTTTATGAACAATTTTCATTATAGTAGTTTTTAAACATATTATTACGTTCTAATATAATTAAAAATTGTACGTAGCATGCGTTATCAAATAACTTGACAGTACGGTTTGACAGAGAGAGATAAATAGAAAAAGTTGAGATGAACAACTAAATTTCGTCTGTGTAAACTTGCCCGCGATTTGAACCAATCAGAGATCAAGGTCCTATCTTCTCCACACAGAATTCTTTAAAAAACGAACTATAGTTCGTACAACTAGGTTCTTGGGAAAATACAGGTAAAAGGGACCGAGCGTACGAACGAGCACTATTATGCTGGGCGTACGAATAAGTACTGTACAAAACAACACGTAGCCAAATGAACAACTATAGCGATAATAGGATTAATCTATAGGTTGTTAAGATACCTATAAAGAATGGATTCAAAACCAGAAAATAAAAATTTAGAATATAAATACACAGGAAAATGCAACACCAAAAGATGCGAATCTAGAAAATTCATTCACAGAAAAATTCAAATCCAGAATTTTAGAATAGGCATAAATGCAAAGACAGGAAGATGCAATTCTAGAAAACCGAGTACTTATATGAGACACAAGAATGGTACTGAGTTGTTCATTTGTGTTGAAAAGATAGACAAACTAGTTTTCTTGATTCGAATCGTCCTATGTTTGCATCTAAATTTCTAGATTTGAATTTTTCTGTGAATAAATCTTTTGATGTTTGATGCGCAGGTATAATTTGATTGCTCATAAATTTTCTTGATTTGCATATTCCTGTGTATGAATATTCTTGATTATTATTTTCTGGTGTTGAATGGGCACCCGTACCGATAGATTTAAGCGTACCTATATAATAAACTTTAAAATTTAAACAACAGTAATTCTGGTCTATATCCTATATATTATTAATCATGTGAGAACATTTGATTAATGTTATCTAAATAAGGAAACAATATGCTTAAGCTTAATACTGATACATTATAACTTTCAAATTTGTAAATAAATAAGATTAATATAGGTTATTAACATTGACAAATATTTTCAAATGTTTTCAAATTGCCAATTAATTTAAAACATACTTGAAGTGTCTAAAATATCTAAAAACATTGTTTTCAAATATCAGTAGGTACTATTGTTATTCCTTTTCATTAATATTTTATTCATACTGTCATATATGTATATATGTAGTATTAATATTTTGTTAATATAATTCGTTCGAGTAATTACGTTAGGTATTCGATTTCGGCCCATCTAGAAAAATTTCATCCTATTCCTCGCTAATTCTCGTCATAAAAATGTGGATAAAAATATTTTATTATTTTTTGCTAAGTAGTTAATTTAAGAAGTTCACGTTAAGTCCGGTGTCAATTGTAACAAAATTTACACATAGTTTTCTGAGTGTGTAGATATTTATTTACATGTAGAATAACTGATTATTTGTTAATTATATTTCCGTTATTATTATTATAATACAATTCATATAATCTTTATTTATTTTTACATAAAACATATAAATATGGAATGGGAGCATGTGTTACAAATTGACACCCTCAAGGTGTCAATTATAACAGAATTGGTGTCAATTGGAACAAATTATAGTAATAAGATAATAACAAATAATATTGCTTTTAAGAAATCTATAAACAAATAAGTAGTTATTATACATATAATTTTATTTTGACAAAGAATAAACAGCCTTTAGTGAAATAGTATTTTTACTTTAAGCGATAAATACATAATACCTTCGCAATATGACGTCATACTGTTCAAACTTATGTCAACATTGAAGGAACCAATATTGATTAAAGATATATTAAATGTATCAATACAATAGGAACTACTATCTGCAATGTTACATCTGACACCTGTTACTTTTAACTTCAGTCTTCTCTCTTCTCTATAAGTACATTCTTGTATAAATATAGCAAAAAAGTGAAAAACAGTATCGCACATAAATAACAGTAAACGTTGAGTTAATACTTCATAAAAATGATTTATAATAATTAATGATTCAGCTTTTTGCGATAGAAATTGAACTTTCACGAAGTTATTCTCATTTAAATACTATCTCACCTTCTTATAAAAACGATACTAATACAATTTGAACAGAAATTAGTGTGAAAAGTCTGACCATGAACGCAGAAACGGCTAACGTTTGATAAGTGAGTGTTCCTATGTGTAGCAGTACATTCACAGTGACACAGCACTTATCAAATTGTAATTAAATTCATTTTCTTTGTAGATATCGGTGTTCGGTGTAACCACGGTTTTTTCAACTCTTTGATTTATCTGATATTAATTATTTGTAGGTAACTAGAGCAAAAGATCCGGTTGCCGGTTAGAAAGAACAATAAATTTTAAGGAATTGTGAATTGTAAATTCATTGAATTAATTATTTAATTATAATGGTTTAGATTAAGATAAAGTCTATTACCATAAAAAATGTATGATTATAGGTATGTTTATGTTTTGTATGGAGTTCTACAAGAAATTTTGCATTTTAAAAAATAGACTAAATATTAAAATAATTCCATATAGGGCATGTCACCTGCGATTTGTTCAAGAGCTACATCTACATATTCCACACAATTATTTTGAAAATTATGTTAAATTAAAATGGTTCTATTAATTAATATTAATTTAAATGACAAATAGAGTGATAAAAAAATTAATTGATTTTTACATATTTTAACGCACACTATTTCCATTGTGAAGCACAAATACACTTTAGGGAAAATGCACCAAAAAATGGCAAATATTCAGAGTGCCATAACTCGGCTGCATTTTGTCGAAATTGAATAAATCTTTGAGTAATAAAAAGTTTGAAGTTTTCTCTTTAATGTGATGCAAGTCAACGTGATGCCAAATCCATTGCACCCCCTCCCACCCCCACCCCTAAGAAAAAAAATGTTCCTGATGTCAAAAAATGTCCAACTTTTACACCTCGTACGCTGTGCCAAAAAATAGTGGACACAATTGACCAACAGAGCGAGAAAGTTCATTCATTTTCCTTTCAGTTCCCAAAAAATACCTACGACAGTTTCGCGCAAAGTTATGATTTTTTTTAAAAGTTGCATTTTGCGCCTTTTTGGCCATATATAAAAAATATTAGAACTTAAAGATTTATCCAATTTCGACAAAATACAACCGAGTTATGGCACTCTGAATATTTGCAATTTTTTGTGAATTTTCAAGTGGTGCGTTTTGTTTTTCTCGAGTGTAGGTATACCGATTTAGATAAATTTGTGTGATATTTGATCTGATTTCGATCATCTTATTTTTAAGACCTAGATCAAATAAATATGATCTATGATCTTAAAAAAATTTAAGATTATTTTTTCTACGCCATGCAAATTTAAAAAACTTTCGTTGTAAATTGAAAATTTAGTAAGGGTAAGAAATCTTTAATATTTTAAAACTACTGAAATTTTAAACTGTAGTTTAAAATTTGAATCGTTCGTGTAGGTCTTCCTATAGTATGTAATTGTTTTATATCATGGACACGAGGTACGTTATATAGGTAGTACATTATGCTCTAGGGAATTAAAAAAATTTCAATGGTAATATTGACACATCACAAATGTTTTTCTTCTAAAATTCCTGTCCGTTGCTAGGATACCAAAATTATTAACAAAATTTGGTCACAGCGAAATGTCACGCGCGGAATATTGTCAATAAAATAGTAAGACATCAAATATTATATGCACCATGGGCATCATTGATGTTTATAGCCCTCGGGCGATATGCAGACCCTCTGGCCTGAGCATAAACATCATCATGATGCCCTTGATACATACATAACTATTTAAATTTAATAATAAATTCAACAGTTCATTATTTTAGACTAATAATAATTTACTGATATTTTTATGATCTAAAAAATATTCCATATTCCAGATCTGATCTATAAAAAAAATCCATTTGATTTATGATCTGATGTAGATCATATTTGACGTGAAAATCTTGATTATGTAGAACCTTTCTAAATTGATTTGTCAAAATACTGATTATAATATCCATATCGAAGATTCGCTCTATAGGTTGGGTAAAAATAAAAAGCGCAATGATATGAATTGAAATAATTACTAATTTCCCATCTTGCATTTTTCTAAATGTCAACTCTTTCTCGGCTATACATAGTATAGCAGCATGCAAATAATTAAGAACCGCAATGGAAAGCTTGTTTTTGTAATAATTATAAAAAAATTCCAGCACAACTACGTGTTACACCTTTTCATAGGCATAAATCAATAAATAAATCCGAAACCCCAGCTGACTACGCCACTGCCTCAATGTAGTTTATACTAAAGTGTCAAATTATTCAAAATAAAACTTAACCTAACTCAAAAAATAATCAAATATAGAATACTTCAATCTGATAATTGTAATCAAACTACAAAGTTCAGCAGCAAACAAAAATGAAATACACGTTAATAGTGTAAATAATAAGCCATCAAAATAAAATTATTCTTACAACCAAATAACCATCATAAAGGTTAATCTGCAAAAACTAATACCTGTTACCTATGTAGAACATTACATTGTTTACAGGTTATTTTGCATCAAATTGGAATATAAAATATGCACTTTACCTCCGATTGCAGCAATCCAGTTTCAATTTCAAAGACACAAACACACATTCACTGAGACACTACTACCACTACTAAAGTCCTAAAGACAACTGATACAAAGCAATAAATAATAAGTAAATTGACGTTTTATGCCGAACAAACCAGTAAATAGATGATCGTACGAGCAATCGACACATTGCAGGTGCAAACTTCGTATTGAGAACGTGGAGAAACTTTTAACGACTTTGTGTGTGGTTTAAATCGTAGTTGTGAAGCAAAAGTGAAGAAAAATAGATTAGGGCCTTTCTGGTGAGTACAATATTTTGGTGTTCTTTTTATACAGATTTTAAAATAAAAGTTTTTTAAATAAAAATTATGTTGATTATTAAAAGCATTGATTTATTATAATTGTTCTTTTGCAATATTTACATAGTCACAGTCAGTAAATATTATTTATTTGTGGTGTAAATGATACTTTTTTAGCGGACTCACTACCGGCGTAAAAATGATGAAAAATATGATGAATGTTTTCCTTAAAATTGAAGTAGAATTTCACATTTTTAAAATAACAAACACATTTTTGAATTAAAATTTTTGTCTCAAAATGCGTTTAATGCCATATATTTCATTTTTGTACTTTATTTTTTTATATTCATGGCTAAACATTGCAATTTTAGCTATTTTGTGATTTTTTTATCACATGTTTAAAACAAAAATTTAAAAAAAGTGGCATTTAACGCACTTGGGGACAACCCCTAGCTTTTTAAAAATATCTAATTTGTTTCAAAAATCTTAATAATGAATATGAAGCAGAAAAAATTATTTTTTCAGTCATAAATAAGTTCTTTATTGCAACATCGACGTTTCGATGCAACCCGGAGAAACGTCGATGCTGTAATATAGAACTTATATTTATTATGACTGAAACCCTGATTCATATTCACCACCCAGTCAAGAAAATTCCAACTTAATAATGAAGGTAGTTTTAATGCAAAAACTGAATCTCGTTTTTCGTCATATTGACAGCTTGTATTGAACCATTCGCAATTTAATTTTCTGAATTAAATAGTTCATAAAGAGTTGTATTTATTTATTTCAGTTAATAATTTTATCTTTTGTTTATTCATGTAACATACCACACAGTGAAATCCAGAATTTAGGTATCGACCTTCCTTAACAACGTGAAAACGAATAATATGCAATTATAAACGTAAAAATTTCAAAATTAGTACACCTTGCTCAATTTTAGGATAAGAATTATATTTGGCAATTATTCTTATTAGTGAGTATGTATAATTCACTTTTATTTATTACAAATCGATAAAGTAGTACCTACCTGCTACCTATACTCAAAATCACAAGTTCTGGCAGTATGGCAGAGATAGCAATACAGTGTTGCTAAATGTATCCCATAAGAGTCATGTGTTAGACAAAGATGGAGAATCCAGAGGCGGATTGTTTGTTTTTCGCTTACTTGTACTTTTAATAAATTATGCTGATTATTTCTTGATGTTTCTCAAAACCAATAAAATGTTTAATTAATAGAATACATTAATAAGTAATCAATTGATATGCATCCAATTTAAAATCTTTTACTTAGAGAAAAAACTCTGGTTCCTCTAAATTAAATTTGTAAGTCAAAAAATAATCTAATTTAATATAATTCGAGAATTCGATAAATTATACAATAATTCTCCAGTGTTTCAATTTATTCTCACCCTCTTTACTGATAATTTTTCTCGGTTAATATGAAGGATACATAATTAAGTAAAATATTAAATTAATATAAATATACAATTTTATTTTATTTTTTCGATAACAAATTGATAACAATGTAACAATAAAATAAACACAGCCAAAGACGGCCAAGTTAAAATCACAAATGGCGAGTAATACAAATATATACATGTTGTTTAAAAGACATAACAATTAATGAACAAATGTTGTCAATATATACATAGCATAAAATAGAATTACAAACTTAAAGAAAAATATCACACAAGTACATTAAAATTTTGAAGTAAGGTCCTGGACCTGTTTACATTTAAACTTCGTCAGGTAGCTAAGCGTAGCAGCGGTACTCAAACATACAACTCATGCGTTACATCTTCATCGCTTTCAGTATCACTAGCTGTCGTCACGTAAGGTTCGATTTCATCTTGCAATTGATAAGCTTCCCAAAATCTTTTTTCTTCATTTACAATGTGCCTATCATAAATTGTCCATTTTGCTCGGAAATTTTTGAATATGCTTCACATATTATGGCACTATGTTAGTTGGGATTACATTAGATGGTAGTTACAAATACATTACAAGAAATGTAATTAGTATATGTCTTGAAATAAGATTACAGGGGTAGGTATAGTTATTATATCATTTCTTAAGTAATGTGAAATCAAACTGTTTCATAACTGCTGGCTTCTTTTCCCATCGGCACCACTCCACCGCTATAAGATTTACAACCCTATACTAACATTCAGTGGCGCACCCAGGATTGCATCTTGGGGGGGGCTAAGAATAATTTTTTAATGAAAGTTGTAGTACGGCGCAAGAAAAAAATGCGCCGCAGGCGAAATTTTTTTAGAGTTCAAGGTCCAACACCTTTAAATTGAAAGTTTCATGTTTTTAAAGATAAACAGTTGCACGTTTTACTCTCTTTCTTGTGCACACACATTGTTTTTTCGGCTGCTCTCAAGAACGACTCTGAGCAGAGTCATGTCAGTTATAAATGTTGATATTAGTTCCAATAACATATATTTTAATTTTAGTTCATATTTAATG
Source organism: Agonum fuliginosum (assembly GCA_947534325.1). NCBI lineage: Eukaryota > Metazoa > Arthropoda > Insecta > Coleoptera > Carabidae > Agonum > Agonum fuliginosum. The sequence continues at coordinate 6,454,730 of OX384043.1, forward strand.
TATCAGTTCTTTCTTTCATCTTTTTAGTTTCACTCCCAAGTGCACCGTTGTTTAAGTTCAAAATTTCACCACAAGGTTCGCATTCTTATTAAAATATCCCAATAATCGTACAGATGCGTTATACGGAGTGTATATTATTGTACCTATATTTGAACTATTTGAATTTAAGATAATCATAAAAACAGAAAAAAGGCGATTATTTTTAGTCTTCAGTGAATTTAAATAATCTTACATAATGTTTAAAATGTTTAATGAAAAAATTTAAAAAAAGTCCAATCGTCTGGGGGGGGGGGCTCAAGCCCCACGAGCCCCCCCCTTGAGTGCGCCCCTGCTAACATTTCATTATGAAATTTAACACTGCAAACTAAATGTGTTAAAGCATGAAAACTGAATGGTGTACCATGAAACAATGTAAGTGTAAAACTGGCAACAAGGCCGAGTTTATCTCCATAAGAATAACATTGCCTATCTCTGCCATACTGCCAAAACTTGTGATTTTCACTATACCTACCTACCTATCGCTTTACTGTATAGGTAGGTACTGTATTGGATTTAAAGTTTGAATAAATGTAGCAAAGAGCAAAGTATTGATTAAAAGTTATTTTTGACATAATGTCGCGAATAATAATTACAAGCCAATCGATTTCCAACACAAATATACGTTCGTAATTACATAATGGTATGAATCGAGCCCAAAAATAATTTTTTGCAATGTGTGATATAAAAACATTTTAAAACTGTCAAGAGAACGTAAAGCTATTGTTTTTTGTAAACTGTTCAAAAATGAAATGTTTTGAACAGTTTGCAAGAACTGTGCAAAAGAAATTATTTGAACAGTTTAGAAGAAGAAGTGTAGTATTATATTATTTTTCAAGTAACGTTGTACACTGTACATCGTCTTCACACTTATTTGTATTGCTTATATTTACTTAAAAAATTTATTAAATCTCAAATTGACAGTTAGTTTTACATACAGAGATAGGAAATAAAAAAGTGACCGCATGTATTGCGACTATTGTCAGAATAATTTTTAATAAGGAAATAACTTTACATATTGCAAAAAACTGTTTTGTATGAAACTTGTTCGTTTAAATAATTTTTTTGGAAATTAAAATTTGTATAAATTTTATGATTTTTCCCATCTATCCATTATTATATCAAGTGTTGCATAAATTTTAAAAAATTACCATCATTCATACATGAATTTCAAAAATAGAAATTTTGTTTTACGTACAGTTATCAAATTAACAAACAAAACATGACGGATTAAATTATTGATTCTTAATATTTGAGTCAAAAGAGACTTATTATCATAACTCAGTTGTGATTTATACAGTTAATTAATTTTTTTACTTTTTATTTCGATTAAATTTACTATAATTTTTTAAATTGTATTCAAAGGATTAATTTTAATTTATCTTCTTTTATAAAGTTTACAAAATATTTTATTTAAAACTCGTATAATACCTTACATAATATTAGTAGGTATACCTACATTTATCTCGTAGTCGTAACTTTCGTTGCTGTATCCGTTAAAATTTTAAATTAATTAAAGAACAAATATTTCAATTAAGTTATGAAAAAATTTAAATGCAAATATGAAATTCTCATTATTATTAAATATACCTACCTATGTTAAATATTTCAATGATATATTGGCTTTGATTAGATCTGTAATTGACTATATTTATTTTTTAGTTTATATAAAAATAAACTAATAACTAATGACTTAAATTAAAATAGAGTCACGTACAAAAACGGATATTTCTGTTATTGAAAATTGGAAATTAGTTCGCCCTTAAGCACGAACAGTAATAAATGAAAAAGTAATAAATGAAAAACCTACTCATATAAATCAGTTTTAATTAATAATTACATAGTTCATTATTGCCGCTGTAAATAATTACATGTAATTTAAAATATCTACTTCTTATAAATTACACACGTATGTGGTAGCATTCCAATTTATTTTTCATGTGTAGGTATGCGTTCTGTATAATGTAAATGATATGGTAAAATATTGGAATACATTAAATTAAAACCTTATAGGTACGTACATTATTAATTACGATTATATGTTTTTGTTTTAAAATAAAAGTATGGAAATTGTTTTATATTTTATTTCGATGTTCGATGTACCTTTACTATAATGTGCATCATAATGGACTACATGCATGATTTGTTTTTATTAAAAATTCTTGAAAAAGAGATAAAAACTTATTTTCCTAAAATTTTAATCAACAAGCCCAAAAATGATTAATAAAAATTAAACAATATGTGATGTAACATGTAACGTTTGTAGTAGCATGCTACCATATCTCCTATACAAAATAATGACGTCACAGCTTGAAAAACATAAATTTTTTAAAATAAAATTTGTATTTTTATCAATATTTTAGATCTAACATTAGGTTCATAGTGATAAAAATTTCATTTTTAGTACCTACCATGCAAGTAGCGCATTGGGTGTGAATGTGAGTTAATATACAGGATGTTCCACAACTTAGGACAAAAAATTAAAGGGTATATATTGTAAGACGTACTGATTATGAAACAAATTTTTTTTTTTTAAATTCGCAAAGTTAAGGATAGTTTTTTACTTGACGTGTGTACATTTTAAGTATCACTGTTTTGATGGTATATTTGATAATTTGACATTTATTTGTATTAGATATTATGTAAACAATTAGTTTCATTGTAGAACATTTGAAAAAAATTATTAAAAATAACTACCGACCAGTGGCAAAAAAAGTTTGCTTGAAATACGATGCAATTTTTTTGCGAATTTAAAAAAAAATTGTTTCATAATCAGCACGTCGTACAGTACCCCATAATTTTTTGTCCTAAGTTGTGGAACATCCTATATAGGGTTTATTTTCTTAAAATACAGGATAAACTATATTGTCCTGTGAAAATTGAATGAAAAATTCCATCCATTGATTATCCTTAAACAATACAATATTTTTAGACCGATTGTCCGCGATCCTCTTGAAAATTTACTGCAGGTTTCTTTTGATTTTAAGGTATGTTCGAATTTATAATTCAATCGGACCATTAGGGGTGGGAGTTAATAATCTAGATCTAGATCAAAATTTTGCATGCAGGTCTCTTTTGATCAGTCAGATTGTGTGGTATGTTTGAATTCGATCAGACCATTAAGGCCATATTTTTCGGACAACGCCGGGTACGTCAGCTAATTTTATTAGAAAGTCTCTATCTAACTTATATCCGCCTAATAGGTAGGTACTATATGTTAAACAAAATTATTAATATTTTTTGTTTGCTAAAAATATATCAGACCAATTTTATTACAGTCGATCTTATCTGCAAGAATTTGCAAATCAAAATAAAAACATTCAAGTTTAAATTGACCTTATCAATTTGATCAACTTGACTAGTAAACAATCTACTATCAAACTACACTGTTACAGGTTGGTTTATTTGACACAGTCATTTTTTATTTGTATCAGTGGTTCACAGTTTACAAATATCATTAGAGATAAAAAATCATGTTCATGTTCTTGTTTTCGACTCGCAGTTGTTTCAATGTCGACTGAGATATTTCCGGATGGACACGCCCTACTGTGGGGGAGGGGCAGGCAAGATTTTTGACCGTCAATTGTTTGGTTTTTTATACCGTCTCGAATGTATTTTGAACAAAATGATGTAGTTGCAATTTTATAGGTCAATTTATTTTTACATTTTGAGTAACCTTATTGCTACTCATACAAGACTGAAGGACGTACATCTTGCTACTGTCTTATAGACGTCATGGAGACTAGTATATTGGTCGAATTTTAGAAGTCTTGTGCGGTAGTCTTTAAGTCGTCATTATGTTGCCTAGTTTTAAATCTTCCGCTTACAATATATAGGAGTTCTATATTTGTCTCAAAATTCATCTTGGTTATGCCATACATGAATCTTATATAGATCAAAATCAAGTCGCATATTGGTCATAATTTTATTAATTTATTGACTGTCGAAAAGGTATTAATTAGACGTCATTTGCATGGAAGAAAATAACATCTTTTAAACATCCAGAATGGAGGACATAAGACACGTATGTGACGTCTTTGTGATTACATTTGGATCAGACGTTTTAGAGACATGGACATTATAAAGAAGTCTTAACGACGTATTTGTGTTGTATGGGATAGACATTATAAAAACGTCTTAATAACGTATTTGTTATGTATTGGTAGGTAAGGTATAATATTGGAAATACAGTTAATTTATGTAAAATTACAATTATTATTATTGCAATAGGACTGTTTACTAATAGAAATACGCATGTTTTCAATTATGTACAATGCGCAATATAAAATAAACCAGGCAGGGACGTAACTAAAGATGGGCCTGGGTGGTCCAGGATCCACTCAGTATATGGCCCACCCAAAAATTTACAATATTTTTACATTAGTTTATGGTAGAGATACCTATATTTAAAATATTACATAATACCTACTAGGGAAGAGGGAAGATATATATAGATTTATACTTAATTGAGGAAAAAGAAATGTTTATGAATATGAATAGCGGATAGATATGGATTTATTGCTGGTAAATGTTGTTTTTTGAATAGATATAATGTATTAACTTGTCAGGCTGAGTGCTCATGCATACATAAATAATATCATATTCTAATCTTGGGTACTACAACTGTTTGTCTACAAAATTAATTTCAGGAGGAACTAAGTCAAATTCCTTCAACGCTGAAAAAAAATTTCAAACAAAAATTTTACTATAAAAAGTGTTGCCCACTTTAATTTTTTACTTTCCTGCTCTTGGTCCAGCTAAAAAAAATCATAGTTACGTTTCTAAAACCAAGCTTCAGTTTTAACTTTAATGCTTTCCAAAGATTAACTCGAAGAAAACGATTTGCGTAATACTTTGTTAACAAAACAATAAACAACTTGAATTCATACTTCAACTTGATAGTTCAAATTTTCATTTTAAAGAATTAAAAGTTGGATAACATTAAGGCTTACTAATATAAAGTATTACCTGGTCTAATAAAAAAAAATTTCTGCAGAATTTAAAAACGTATAAATCGAACCATGGGTACTAGGGATATTGAAGAAGAAAAATACTTGAACTTTATTTGTAAATAAAAAATAAATTAATAGGTATTTAACTGTAAAACTTATAAATTTCACTTTTGCATACCGTGCTTTGCAAATGCAAATCATATGTTAAGTATATTTTTAAAAACAATGACAAGCATGATCTAAAATGTCCTGTGCAATGTAAATAAAAATCCCACTTAACCGATATTAAAAATAAAATTATAATTATAGTTATAAAAAAAAAGATAAACAATCACTTAACAATGCAAATAGCACAGAAAATGGGAAAACACTTTCTTATTTATCCTTAATAATTTAACTACATTAACACATCCTATAAACAAAATAAATATTCATTATTTGCATTGTAACATGATTCACACAATAATCCAGAAATCTCAAATAAAAACTCCCTACTTCCGTTTTGAGAAAAAATCACAATCTATATAAAAATACCGGGAAAAACAAAAGAAACTGCTGACAGCACTCTTGCGGTAAAGAACAACCCAGAATCCTATTCCATTATTTGTCGATTAATGTTCAATAATTTACAAAAATCATTATCATCTTTTTATCGTTTTATCTTTCCTTCTATTCATCCGGTTAAAACAAATGACGCGGATTAATGTGAGTAATCCATGGCACACCAAGATGAAGATGTAAGATCACAAGATGGTGATGGTATGGTCCAACCTGACGGGGAAACCCATCAATGCGAAATTGTTCAAGAAGTAACAGCAGAATATCTGTCTGTGTATCTAGGTCAGCCTTGACGGTGCAATTTTTTATTGAACTCAGTTAGAGCATCTTTAAAAATAGTGCAAATAAGTAAGCGGATTCTAGATCCTCAATATGTCACATTTATTTTGCTGTTAACATATTTTTTAAGTAAAGTAATTACAAAATGTAACGGATTTATGAGTACATCGTAAATTGATAATTAGTACATAATATTATTTTATGGAAAATCGCATGACAGCATGACACAAATAACGACCAATGGAAGAATTGATTACAATTATAGTTACCATAGTAAATTTTTTTTCTGAAATTATTTACTACTACTAACCTGAGTAACAAATGAAATTAATAAGTGGAAATTTTCTGTTAGATGTCATTTTGACATTTAAATTAAAAATTGTTTAATTTGTCACTTTGAGTGTAAATATGCAATCAGTAAGGTAAATAATACACAAATACACTATTAGTCAATATTTCAGATTATATTGTAAAAATAATTCGAAAATATAGCGGCTGTGTCATTACGATTTTCTTATCGAATCTGCACATTTTTATTGTGCTTTCCAACAACATAAGCAGCTCTCATGCACCACTTTTTAGACGTTATTGGAAAGCACTCCAAAAAATTCCTGATAGAATAAATACAAATGTGAGATTATAAGTAAAAATCATTTCTACAGGGTGTTCATTTTAAGTGGCGCACCATTACTATCTTGAGAAGTATAAGAGCTACGAAGTTGGTTAAATTAGCAAACAATTTCTATTATAGGTATATGACTACTTTAATGAACGAAACAAGAATTTTTTTAGACCAGTGGTTCTCAAACTACGGGGTGAAACTTTCTTATTTCAAATGGGGACCTATTTTTTTTTATTTGCAATTTGAAGATTCCGGATTCAGTCTCGGTTTAGTCAATGATTTTTCAATCCACATTCACATTGCTGGAAGTTTATTTCAGATTAAATCTCATTTTACGGTATTTAAGTCACACTGATACACATTTCATTACATATTTATCGCTTCTAAAATCTCACAATGACATTGTGATTCAGGGTATAAAGCTAGATTCGCAATTTCGCACCTACTCAATTGTAAGGATAAGTGCTACATTAACCAACCAGCGCTTCGATAATATTCCAATTTCAATATAAGTGCGAACGTTGAGCGCTGGTTAGCCACTTATACTTAAAATTGAGTAGGTCTGAATCTAGTTTAATATTAATAGTGCCTTATAAATTAAAGGCGATCACGAGAGATTCTGTTTAGGAAAGTAAAATTGATCTGACTTTGGATAGTGAATATGAAAGATGTTGATCCCAATGATATCGACAATGGTTTTCCAATTTTGTATAAAATGTAATTGAATCTTAATTCGATTCATCTACGCGTATCGCATTCTTTTTCAAAAATGTATGCAAGTAGCCCATTATCTGATATCTAATAAAAATTATTTGAGAAAGTGGAATTATAGTGATGCCGTGAGACGAGACAAAAGACGAGAAATAGTCAATTCTCGTCTCAAAATCTCGAGACAAGAAATTTAAGTATTCTCGGCTCAGTCATTTTTGGACTGTTGAATTCTCGTCTCAAAGAACTCGATTCTCGTTTCGTCTCAATTTCTCGAAAAACATCTATTTGAAAAGCTACAACTGTATTTAGAAACTTTTTTGTACATTTCTGTTAAATTTGTACACAATATTCTTGTTTAAGAAATCAAAATACAAAAACAAAAATGAATAATATAGGTACCAAATTTATTTCAAGTTTTATTTTCGAGAATTCTCGATTTCTCGAGAACAATTTCTCGTCTCGTACTTTTAAATTATCCGCCCGAAAATCCGAGACGTGAAATTTATTGGTCGTCTCGTACTTTGGAGACGGCATCACTAAGTGGAATATAAATCTATCTATCGGTATATCTAGCCTTTTAAATTAAAGACATAAAAACATAAGGAAGGAACTAATTCACCAGTCGTCAAACTAAACCAACCTCGACTGTCAATAAAATTAAATAAATAAAACACAAAACTATTATCTCTATTATATTTGAACTTAATCCGATCAATAACCATAAAATTTAATAGTTCAGCAACAAAAAACACAAAACAATATTGTCTACCTACAGTTTTTGTTTATTTAAACAAAACACCGTCTGTCATTCACTCTTAATTACTATATAACAAATGATAACTTAATTAAACAAATGAAAAACTACGCTTGGTAAAAAATCAACGTAGAGGTCCTGGTTTATTTGATATTTGAGCTACCAAGAAATCGAATGTCAAATATCTAGTTGGCCATAGATTTGTGCTTGTAATATCGTGCACCATGGTGATCGTGGTGTACGTGATATAGTTTTATTAGGTTGGTATCGCTGTTAGACCACCTGTGATCCGTATTCAATGACCAGTTCTCATGAACATGTAATTAATTGTAAAATAAATGTTGCAGTTGAAAAAGTTGCTGTCATGCTGAGTGTACAACTAAAAATTTGATCTAGTGTGTATGAATTTAATTTCACTTGGTCGTGTTTTTATAAACTTGCTTTGGTTGTATTTATTAGATTTAGAATATATAGAATATGTCTTCATCCAACATTGAACTGATTTTGAAATTATTTGTATTTCATTCATTTTTCTGGAAAACGATCACGCAAGAGTGGCTCTAGAATTAAATCCGGGAAAGAGAAAATTTTTGCAACATATTGATCTTGTACATAATTTAAAACGAGTCGGGTGGTAGAGTAAAGAAAATGCGTCGCAGGCGAAAATTTTTTCCATTCAAGGTCAAATGCCTTATGGTTGAAAATTACATTTTTTTCAATGAATGAAAAGCTGAATGTTTTTTACCTACTTCATCATGGAGCAAAATGAATGATTGTCGGATAACAGACGCACAGAAACTTTTAGAAAACAAAATTTATTTTATCAAATTTTGGTATTTTTTTTAACAAAATCAAATCAAACGCCAACGCGCAAAGCCTGGCAGCCTGGCACGACGGTGTTTGAAAATATGACGGTGATACTTTAATGTCAGTTATTGAACCATATTACGCATAAAAGGGAAACTAATTCCCTATTGCGTATATAAGTGATAAATGTAAATGAAATACACGAAATATATAAGAAATATGAAATGTAATATTAAAGCAATAAATTGAATTGAATAAGTTATTGAACCACGGTTCCTGATTCGAAGATTTAATTCGAATTTCATTGATATTATTTTGCAAATAAATATTATATAATATTAATTTTGAAGATATTTATTTGTAAAATGATGAAAGTAGGTGAAAATCAATTATTCTGCTCCAGGAAGCGAGGGTAAGATATTTTACGTCACTCGGGGGAGGAAAGCAGTGTTTTCCTCTTGCTAATGGAGGGAGGGAAGCGAGTTTTCCCTCTCGCTCGGGAGGACCGTACTTGCTTTCCTCCCGAGCGGGAGGAAAACACTGTTTTCTTCCCGGTACTGGCGGGAGGAAAACATTGCAAGAAAGGTGATTTTGAGGCCCTCGTGACGTAAAATATTGTGTGACCCACGGGAGGGAAGGCTATTCCTCCCTTGGGCGAAGCCGGCGCCATCGCTCGGGCCGCCGCTTGGCCCGCGGGAGTAATAGCAATTACTCCCTTGGGCGAAGCCGGCGCCCTCGCTCGGACTCGCCTGCGGCTCGCCTTCGGCTCGGGTCGCCGCTTCGCCCGCGGGAGTAATAGCTATTACACCCTTGAGCGAAGCCGGCGCCCTCGCTCGGACCGCCGCTTCGCCCGCGGGAGTAATAGCACGCTTCCCTCCCTAGGTGCACAAAATACTATTACAGGCAGGGCAACGCTCTGCCTGTCCTTCCCTGGGTACGGCGCGAATTATTGTCAACACAAAACATTTTTGTACTGTATCTTATGTAAAGAATTACTTGTAGTTATTGTAGTAGATACAAATAAAATAGTTGGAAAATATATCTACTCGCATCGTGGTACTAAAAATGTTCACTTTACTTTAAATAATTTATTACAATTCTGTTTATTAAGTTCTTTAAAATATGAGTCCTGAAAGTTTCTTTACTACATATATTATTAATTTACACTTACTTTTCCGAATTTAAAAAAATTCTTTCTGTTCTATGCTCACAGTCACAGTACGTCATCATATACCTATCCTTAAAATTTTTCCTGAAATATATTCACACCCTAAAGTTGTATTAGTTCAAAAATATTTAAAATTAGTTTTAGTTACAAATTAATTATTGCATAAAAGAAATGACATTACCCTGCAAAAAGAAATTCCAATCTTATTACACGACTCAATCCATCAAATTAAAATCCAATAAAACTATCTCTAGCCTCTACTTCTCTACCCACCCATTACAGTTTAATTCCTACTAATTTCCTACTTAACTGCGACTATCGTTACTCATAACTTGATGATTACTTCATAGAACCGTGAAGTTCCAGCAGCGCTCAGGGGCTCACGATTTGAAACCGTCTTGACCTCCCGTTAGAGTTTCTGTTACTGAGTATAGTAGCGGGTAGTCAAGCCATTCCTTAACCTTGCACTAGTTAGCACTAAGTGATGGCTGAGTTTAATGTATTGTATCACGCCCGCTGGGAGTAATTGCTTCAGCGGATATGTGCATGTGCAGTTCTCACGGTGGTAGTTCAAGAAATTTGATTCTTTTATGGTCGCCCACATAGTCATGTCAATGATATTGATTTACAAATTTGTAAAAACTTAAAAGTAAACTATGAATTGCCGTTTCATTTAGAAATATGGTTGTAAATGCGATATTTAAAATGTCTCCTATACGGTAAATTATTATACTTATAAGCATAATGCTTAATCGTACTAAAGGGTATCGACTCCACGTAGCTCAACACAGTATTTGTCCTATGGTAACGCAGGAAACATTCGCCGAAAATCAGGGACTCGAACCCAACCGGAACAGGAACGAAAAGCAGAATGAACCGCAGCTATTTTAGCAACCGCGAACCAAATAAAAATAATTTGGCAAACCCATAACAGGAGCCTAACTGTTGGCTATGAACCGGTTCGGAACGGTTTTAAAGCTTTAATTGAAATTTAACGTTTTTTCATCAATATGTTATTAATCCCAACCGTTAAAAATAATTTGGCAAACTGATGGGGGTAAACCGGTTCGGAACGGTTTTAAAGCATTCATTGAAATTTAACGTTTTTCATCAATATTTTATTAAACCGGACCGTTAAAAATAATTTGGCACACCCATAACAGGAGCCGAACTGATGGTTGTGAACCCGGTTCGGAACGGTTTTAAAGCATTTATTGAAATTTACCGTTTTTTCATCAATATCTTATTAAATTTTTATGAATATTGTTGTATTTTCTATAGTTTGGTCGAGTTTATAAGAAATTTATTATATATTACTAGGTACATAACTTTAAATTAATTGCTTGTTATTTAATAAATCGTTGAACCGAATTAAATTAATTTGAAAATAACATCAATTTTAGGGCCGATGTAGAAGATCTAAATAACATCTTTTACCAAATCTGAAAATAACTATTTAAATATTAATTATTATAATTTTGTAATCAGTTGTTTTCACTTTTTTATACTTACGACTATATCTCCATTTTTGGGGGGCGGAAGGTAATAATCCATTTACTACTACCTACTATATAAAATCGAATGTATGTTAATTTGTAATTTCGAACTGATTTAATAGTACATAATTTACTATTACTCCTTGGGTTCTTATATTTCACAAATGATTCATTATTAATTAAAATACTCATTTGATTATTACGCACTACCCGCTCTAAGTTGACCTATCGATTGCATGATAACAATAAACCTATCTATTACAATTACTGGGACATATTTACATACAGGCATATATCATTGCACTGTATCACGTGTATGGTATAGCTTAGTAACACTATAGCAGTAAAAAAGAAGAAAGTAAATACAATGCGACACGACAGAATTATCACGAACTATGGTCAATTGCATTCCTGTCGACGCTACTGAAGTTGCATTATCTGTTCAAATGTCACAAGGGGGCTGTTCATAATGTAGTGACACTAAACTGGCTAATGGATTTAAGTATTTCATAAATAAAACAATACAATACATGATTGAGATAATTTTAATGCAACGAAGCAATCAAAATGTATTCTCTATAAACCAATGGTTTCCCACTTTGCAACACAATAAATTGTAGCAGACCAAATAATTACAATTACAACTAAAATATTCATTTTCGGCTAAGTTTGTCGCTACCTAAAATACTTGAAATCTGTTAATTTTGCTGTAAATACTTTCCTATTAATTTGAAATGAAAGTTGTAAATATAAAACTTGTTCAAAATTAAATACTACACAATACGAGACCACAGTCTATAGTCGATAGTTTTTAGTTTTCGAGAAAATTTAGTATTATTTCAAGTAAGTACCATGATGGAACTAGAAGGGTACGTACTATATATAGAGATGTTTTTTTTGTTTCTTTTTAATACTTTTTTCTATGTTTAGTTACACTTTAATAATTTATGCAAAATTATTACCTATCTTAAAATTTAATATTTGCATCTGGTATAAATAAATCAATAATAAATAAGTAAATACAGCAAAATTAAAAAAAAAAATTTAGCCTGTATTACAAATTTCAAGTAGACACCTCCGGTAAATTATTTATACCTACTCTGTTTGAAATAACGAAAGAATTTTGACAGATAGATTCGTGTGATACTATTGAAAGCTATATGTGTTGTTGTCAAGAGCGATATAAACAAACACAAATCAAATTTTCCAATGTTATGTCAATAATTATTGTCAATTCTGATTTCATTCTTTGTAACTGCTGTGCTATATTTGTTGCTGTATTTTCGTTTTCAAAGTTTTACCCTGCTATTTTCTGTATAATTATTATCTTACGGTTTTGTGAACTAAGTACCTATTTTAAACATCAAAAATGTGTTGGTGTAAAACAAACTCTTAAACCACGACCGAATTAACTGTCAAAATTATTTTTCTATTTTGATATATTAACATTGATTGATAACACAATTTTAAAAATTCCTAATACAACAAATAATTGGATTAGGTGTTCTATTATACAATCTTATCGCTATAATATTGAAATTATTTGTTTAAAATCATTTTTAAATGCAATTGTGTTTGTGATTATTTTAGTGATTTACGGATTTAAAATTAATTTACATGAACATTTAAAAATTGGCTTTTAAACATGAATTCGAATTGTTTTAATTTTGTTTACTTTATAATGAAATTTTTTTGGTTAAATAAATACATATCCAATTAAATTCTTCCATTTCTTCCATTGACCAATGAGACAAACATTAAACTGACAGCAACCCATGGGACATTACATTATCACTTATGCCAAAATGACAGAATGACATATGACAGCATTATTGACGGTTATGTAATTTAATAGTATTGTTGTAAAATGACTTTCTTGTTTTCAATAAATACCTAATTAATATTGGGATTCTATGCAGTTCTATAACTTCTATAAGCGTATCTATAGTAACTTATAGACCGATCTTAAAAAATGCTATTCTGGGCAAACCTATAGCTTACAGATTTCTATAAATGTCTTATAGATTTCTATAAATTTATAGACAGCTACTGACTCACCATAAGTCGTTATGAAAATATTGGCATGTGTCTGAAATATTGAAAAATGAATAATAACTAGCAAATTTTACAATTTCAAACCAATTATCAGAAGAACATTATTGCTGAGAAGTGTATGTTTATAGAATGTGTTATATTTTAGTTAAATTTGCTTCATAGTTTATAAAAATGTCATCATGATTGGAAATCGCTTGGAAATAATACAGTCAAATTTAGGAGTTCTACTGAATTCATTCAATATGAATGACAATGATTATTTTAAACATGATTAATTAAAATCTCTGATAAAATATTATCAGTAGGTAGTAGTATAGTATACAAGATTCTTGCACCATCTCCTATTGCATTTAATTTATTCTCTAGGTATATTTGTCTTCGAGTGTGTAGTATTAGCTTGAAAACTATAATTATAATTTTTATTTTTCTTTAACTGTAAATAAAATTAATTAATTTATTATTGTGTTCGCTATATTTTTAATTTTTCGCTAAAAAAATCTTTAATTATGTAGCATATTATGTTTTACCTCATATTTTCTCAAATTTTATCAGCACGTGTCATGTGTATTTCATTGTGTCAAATTTGTATAATCATTTGTCGCGTCAGTGTGACAATGGCCTTCTTCAAAATTAATAATAAAATTGAAATTGCAAGAAAATATTTCATAAGATTTTGCATGTTTTGTTGCAAATTTTGTTAAGTATGTCTTTATTTTTATACCAAAATATTATTTATTTTCAAGAAGAGCAATGTACAACAATTAATTCATTATTTTTACATGTTACAAAAATAATAGTTTGGAACTATTGGTAATACTGTTTTTAAGATTCTATAAGAAAAATTTACAGATGTCAAAAGTTATAGACATGCAGTCAGAATACCATTTTAGCGAAACCTATAAGACTGTCAGTTACGGATTATCCATAACTTATAGATCTATAAGTTTATAGAATTTTAAGATAATGCCCAGAATCCCACCATTAATTACAACTGCGAAAAATTTTCTAGCCGAATAATTCTCGACTTATAATTTTGTCACAACTACCTCAAAGCACGTTGCTTTTAGGTTAACAGCCCGGGCGGTTACCAAGAAACGTGCTTTCGGAATGTGGAAAAATTATTTCGTAATAATTATCAATGGCTTTTACTACAGTTGAAAAGTACTCGATATTTACTTATTTGGGATCATGAGTATATTTTTTTTGTAAATGAATTATAATGCCCACCTATGTTATTCCAACAAAATAAATTACTTTTTATGAAATTTTCAATGAGACGATAATGAACTTAATATCGCATAAAAATCCTGTAAAGGAAAAATCCAATTCGCTTTATGTCTTAATTTGGCATTGAATTAATTACAAATTAGTTCACAGCGATAAAATCATTGTTTCTTAATTATTGACTGGAAGTCGAACCGCGCTGGCGGACTGTGGATTATTAAAGTTTACTGCAGTCTGCAATTACTGTGATATATTAGCACTTAATGTTTTGTAATGGAAAATATATCTACTTGGAGCCATTATGGAAGTTGTTTGGCAATCTTGACTTTTTCGCGAGACTAATTGATAAATTAAGAGCAGTTAATTAGTCGAAAACTGTATTGATCCGATATTGGAAAATGAAAGTCAATATGATTGACGACATAATTATCGTAAAATGCTGTGATTTGCACTGAATTTCTTACTGGATTCATTGAAATTTTACGCAGAAATAAATATATACGACGCATGATGTCAAAATCTGTATACTTAAATTTTCTTGAAAACCTACGATAAATGAGAAGAGAATTAATTTATCTTAATAGTTTAAAATCTAGTATGTTAGGTATTTGACAATTTTATCTTTCGGGGTACTATGGGCTACTTGCATGACTTTTTTTATTAAATATTTTTTCCGTTAATCGTTTATTAATGAATATCATTAATGTAAAAAATCATACATTAATGCATGATCTTTATTAATCAACGATTTTGCCCTTAAATTTACAAACTTTTCAAAATTCTTTTACTTATTGCCATTAAAGTGTATGCCCGAAGTTGTGAATCATCCTGCATATTTAAAAAATGCAACTAGGTATGTAGGTGGTATCTATAATTAAAAGTTGTATTCTTAGTTGCGTAATAGTTATTTATGTATTAAGGGTGTAAGGAAGCCTTTATGGCGTGAGACGTAATTTTTGATCCCGAGCGTCAGCCGAGGACTAAAATAAAAAGAACCATAAAAGCAAATTACGCCCGTGGTCCGTAATACCCAACTTTATGCACGGTTGAATATTTTGTAATAAATTAATTAATTAAATTTACTTGTTCAAATTACCAAAAAATTACTAAATTCTGGGATTGTTGCTAAGATATTAAAAAAATTCCGAAAATAAACAAAAATCTAAATGTTAAAGTTGTAATTATTGAATTAAATTTTTACAAGATAATTTATGTTAAATGTAAGTAAAAAAATCTGACGTGGACACCACATGACTTCCTTGTACGCCTTGTGTGTCCATACTTTTCTTAATAACTAAAATGTAGAATAATAAAATAAAAAATTCTTTTAACTTATTATACTAGTACTATTACTACTGCTACTATACTCACAAATATATTGTAGTCATTTTATTTAAACTGCAGAAGAAGATATAAAGCATATTTTACTATTGTCACTGTCATGTCATAATCATTTAAATTTTACGTAGTAACAAATGTTAATCGATCATGGACTACAAGATACCGAAATACTAAATTATAAATATATACTTTAATTATTCCTAAATGATACCAGATACAAAAATATTTATAAAATACCGATTGTAGGTAATAATCACATAATCTTTCATTTAAAATTTAAAAAATTGTCTCAAATTAAATATTTATCGAAATATTTGACAAAAGTACTACTTCCGGTTTATAGATTGAAACCAAAAATAGGAGGTGCACAACTAGATGCTATAACAGTCCTAAATACAAAATTTCAACTTTCTACGTCTAACCGTATTTGAGTTATGCGACACACATACGTCCGTACATACGTACGTACGTACAGACGTCACGACGGAACTAGTCATAATGGATTCAGAAAAGGTCAAAACGGATATTTCCATCAAAATCTGAAAACCGAAATTTTTCGCGATTACAATACTTCCTTATTACTCCGTACAAGGAAGTAATGATATTATTTAAATTACATAAAGTTTTTTTTATGTTTCATTAATTTTTCTAGAATCTACGACCATTTTTGATTATAATTTGCAATTTGCATAATTTGTATTATTTATATCCTGTCAATAAAACAAAAAATGTTAAAACCGTTTTGAGCCACTTTTTAATTTCGGTTCACGAAAACGAAAACGAAATTTTTAGGTGAAAAACGAAATACTGTTTTTGTTCCGATAGAAAACAATTTTTTTTCGTTTAGTCTCTGTTTTTAAGACTATTTATGTAATGATCGAAATGTGGATTCAACGTACACGGTATACAAGAATGATAATCTTTTTAAGGACCTGAAATATACACAGGGTTGGCAAAAAACATGTTTTTTTATTATTTTAAACAAAAAAAAACGTTTTTTTTTGTTTAAAACTGTCTTATTTGTATAAAACATGTTTTTACTGATTTTTAAAAAAACATGTTTTAAACCCAAAAATCAGTGTTTTAATCAGCGCCATGCTGATGCGTAATGATGCATATTTCAGAACGCCATGTTCTGAAATATGCATCATTACGCATTATGGCGATAAATATGCTGGGGATTCCCCTACCTATACTCATTATTTATTATTATTATGGCTATGGGTGACAATTATACATAAACCCGACAGTATCTTTAACAACATTTTAGAAGGATAAGTAGCAAGTAAGTACATATCTTTCTTATTCTTATATCAATTTTTTAACATTTATCAAGATCTACCAGATCATATTTTCATAAATGCCAATATTAAAAATCACATTTACTTTTATTTTCTTATTTTTATATCATTTGTTAAAACTGCGAAACAATTCTGCCAACCGCATACCAACATAAATTTAGCACTAATAAATATGTATTTCTATATGTCTCATTTTTTATGCTACTTTATGTCTGCTCTTTTTTCTTGAACTGTACTACATGACCTTTATTGGTCAGACTTTTAAATTACATTCTCTTAACAAACATTACTTTCATTTGGATTACTGATTACTTGAGCGGATATTTGTAACATTCTTTACAAAGTAAAATTAATCTTTTTATTCGCTAAAAATTATGACTACAATTTGAAATATGAAAGTGATTTCGCAGAACTATTTCAATAACTTTGGAGATATTTTTGGAATTGAACACAAAAAATTCAGCAGGCAATTTTTATTTGGAATGGATTAAGGATGAGGCACATGAAAAATAAAATAAAATGACATTGATAACTTAAGTACACCTTAATTATCTATACTTTTGTAACTTAAAAAAATAATTCTAAAGCCAAAATTAATCTATTTTCATCATCGGGATGAACCAAATTCAACATTTTTACAAGTAATTTTTAAATAGTGTAGAAGATTATTTATTTACAAATATGTATTTCATTTCATTATTACTCTATTTTGTTTATGTTTTTATGTAGGTATAATAATATGAACTACATTCTTAAGCGATTATAAAAAGTACCGCAAAATTTAAGCCATTAGTCGCCTATTATGAAATTATTGTTATTAATTTTTTGCTACCAAAACAATACAAAACAAATACAAGAACAACATTCTTAACAAATTTATGCTTCGTTTTGTTCGTATGCTAATCAGCTACTAAATAATTTATATTCGTATTTTTATTTGCAAAAATAGGCGCCATTTTTTTAAATTTCCTTTCCCCTTACTTTAATAAATGAATGTAGTAGAAGGGCAATTTGTATCTTATAATATTTTACACTGGTGTAGAACTCTATGCATAAGCATAACTATAGTAAAAAGCTAGATTCAGACCTACCCAATTATAAGTATAAGTGACAAATTTAACCAACCAGCGCTCAAGGTTCGCACTTATAATCGAAATTGAAACTTTGTGGAAGCTCTGGTTGGTTAATTTAGCACTTATACCACTGAACTATATAATATAACGGGAAGGACGATCACCACAGAGATGTACTTCCAGCATGGAGCCCTCCATTTCGGATAAATTGGCTGCACTGCTAACCCCATATCTAGTGTCTTTCATTTTAATCTAGTGTCTTTCATTTTAGCGGATGCCTGTATTGCTGATATAATGGCGGGCATTTTAAATAAAATATACTAAAATAGAACATAGTAAATCAAAAAAGGATAAAACAAAAACACTGAAAAACACCAACAAACCGAACGACAAAAATACAAAATAAAAACGGTTGTCGACGACCCAACGTGACGTATCGTTACAGAAGTCACTAACTTTAGGCAACATAAAAAATAAAAGACACTAATTATGGGGTTAGCAGTGCTGCCAATACATCCAAAATGGAGGGCTCCATGGTGGAAGCACTTTTAATATACATGTCTTATGGAGATCGTCCTTCCCGTTATTTTATATAGTTCAGTGACTTATACTTACAATTGGGTAGGTCTGAGTCTAGCTTAAATCTTTCTAGCAAATGATCTGATTTTTAAAATTAGTTTATAACAAAATTGAAAATGTAATAACCAGTTCGAATTTTCAAGCCGTTATATTTGATTTAGTGGAATTTATCTTTAGTGTGATAATAGTATATTATTTAAGGAGCACATAATGTAGGCTATAATTCAAGAGGATGAAAGTTTATAATCATCCGAATTAATTTTAACCATTACGTGCGAGTCAAATACAACGTTTTATCCACGACTTTTTAAATAAAACATTTCTTTACAAATTTTTATTCATTAACATACGAGTAAATTAACCTAACCTAGCCTAACATTTTGGTGACATGTCAGTTCATCATTATATAATAGTGTTGTATTGTATAAACACGTCCACATTATTTGAAGTTTTTTCTGTACGATATATTCGTAGTACCTACATATAGGGATGTAGGTACTTATATGAACCAAAAAGGTCTTGAAATGTATAGTCTTATGAACAAAATTTTACCAGTAAAAGTTTGATTTTGTTCATCACTAAAAACTTAACATACAATTACAACACTATCAAAGTAATTTTACATAACAATTACCTAAGAAAGAGCTTAATTACTGATAATGACTATAATTGCTACAAAAACATTTTTCTTACACATAAACGAAAGAGTTTTGTATTATCAACCTACGGCACAAAGATAATGGCAATAGCAGGCGCCCACATTCATATGTTTATGTTTACACGTTATGGTTATTAATAAGTTACGTTAGGAGATGTCAACTAAATGGGAAGTGGGAGGATCTTACGCATAATGTCTAATTACTTGCGTAATCTGGTTTTTTCCTTTACTGTAACAATTTCATGTAAATCAATTATTATAATTATACACTGCAGAGTAATTTAAAAGCAGCGATATACAAACAGCTTTTTCGCTTATAATTTGCGATTATTTTACAGAATACAGAAGAGTATTTTACAGATGACGTTTTTTAATTAATCTTGACACAAAAAATCAAACAAGGTACCAAGGTATTACTTATTATAGTAATTTCTGGTATAAGGGTATACTAAGATTTTATGTCATCTAAAAGAGGAAAAAATCTCTATCAAATGAGCCTAATGAAAGGGTACATTGCTATATAAAAAATCTGACGTGGCCATCACACAACCTTCCGCCATATCTAGACTTTAAACAGAAATGTATACGTACAATCCGGTGCCCGTATAAAATATACAAATAAAAATATAAAATATTCAAACACAGAAATTTGCATCACCTGAATAAAAAGATTCATTCACAGGAAAACTCTTCTGTGTTGAAGCCATCCTCCGCCGTTCAATTATTACTACATTTAATATCTGACTTATGACTTATATGACGCTAGTATGTCAACTTGTCACCCGTCTCACCTGTCAATATCGAATGTATCGAATGTGACTTTCAGGGACACCATTCGAAAGAGGAGACTTTGATCTTTTTAAAACTCAAAGTATTATTGATTTTGGGTCAAATGCAACCGAGTTATCATGGTTTGAAAATTGGACATTTTTCGTCAACAAAAAAATGTTCCCCTAATTTTTTCCTCGAGTGTATTTTGGCTTCGGCCTGTTTACCTAGATCTGCACTGTCTGCAGACGTAGAGTTTTTCTTTCAAAATTTCGCAAAACACGAATTTTTCTAATGATGAGGCAAAAATGAACTTTTTTCAAACACCCATAACTTGTAGGAACTTCGTTCTTTGAGTCCTGCAAAAAAAAACTCCGTACACATCGTCAAAGTTGGACATTTTATCCATTAAAAACTTTTTTTTCACACGGTTGCTAGAGGGGGGCGAAAGGGTTTGAGCTTAAGTTCGCATGCATGACTTTAAAGTAGACAGTTCAAAAATTTTCGGCCGCAAAGATTCATCGAAATCGATTGAAAATACGTCGAGTTATGGCGGTTTGAAAATGGTCGAAATTTCACGAATTTCAAGTGTTTTTTTTCACCAGTGTATAAATGATCCGGCTGAATTTTCAATTCGATCCGGCCGGAACTAAATTTCCAGCCATGAGGCCGGATAATCCGGATTCAAAGCCGGAGTTTCGAGCTATCACAAAGTAGAAACAATCCTACCGAAGACGATTTTGATAATTCGCGAATCCCAACCAACCCATTCACAATCTCAATCCAGTATCCCATCCTTATCTCTCGTGCACTTTCTACATCTCTCATCTTGCACAGTCACGTCACGGCACACGGTACAAGATCAAGCAACCGCTGGTGGGAGGGGCACTCCACTGTTACAATCGCCAGACTGAAAGGTCTAAGTTGGCGTGTGTGAGACTCAGTATTGCACGACGGCGAGTGTACGACAGTGTGTGTCGTGCGGTGTGAACGCGGGAACTTCGTGAGTGCGGATTGTGATTGCTTGTGATTTGGACTGTGTGTGCTGATTGGAACTGTGGTTTTAAAGGTAAGGGTTTCTATTCTTCGAAAAGCGATGTGCACTGTTTTGTAGGTATTATAATTTCATTTGTATTACAACTTTTTTTATTAATAAGTTAATAAGTATTATGTCTTGGGGTATTTAACATTTATTTTTCTACCCCCATGTTACAATAAAGTTATTTTATATCTGTCATCTGTACTTCAATGAGTACTACTCATTTTTTAATGAGTACCACTCATTTCGATATAGATTTTCATTTCTATAGAAGTTTTCATGTCGAATCTGTATCGAAATGAATCCATTTTATTTCCATACAGATTTTCATTATGATACGAACCAAGTAAACTTCATACAAATTAATAGTTTTTTACCTCTCGCCTCATATTCTATATTGTAATGGGTCAAAATTTTCGAGTGTGAGTTTTTAGTGGATAAGCACGTTGTAGAATCCGTAGAATACGAATAAAGTATTTTTGAGATGATGTCTGTGTGTGTGTGTGTATCCGTTAGGTTGTATGTAACATTTTTTTCGAGCTCTATAACTCAAAAAGTTACAAACATTTAACAACCAAATTTTATATTTAACAAATCTTGAGAACCCAGTTTGTTTTTGGAAGCAATCCCCCAACCGGAAGTAGTACTGTTCCTAAATATTTTGATAAATAATTAATTTATCGCAATATATTTTATATCAAATGAAAGATTATGTTATTATCTACCTACAATTTTTAGCATTTTATAAATTGTTCTGTCATAGTACTTCAGAAATTAAAATATTATTTATAATTTATAGTATGAAACTTCAGTATCTTGTTGTCCATGATTGTATAACATTTTTGTTACCACGAAAATTTGTAATGATTATGACCTAGATTATGACAGTGACAGTGCCAAAGTGACAAATTTACCTATATCTTCTTCTACAGTTGACTACATGACAAAAATATATTTGAAGTACCTATATAAATATTTGTATTTTTGTATAGTAGTAAAAAGAGTAGGGTATAAGGCGGGAGATCTTGTGCTGGCCACATGAGATTTTTTAAATTAAAGCATCGGAGTAGAAAAAATACTATTATAACACAAACATAATTAAATGCGTGATGATTGTACAATAATATCTTATTATCTATTGATTTTTCAATGATACACTACATATATACATACAAACATAAGTACCTATAACCAAACTTTTATTACCTAAGTAAAGAACACTTTATATAATTCCTAACCCCACAAAATAAACGATCCTGGCCTAAACTTCAATTATTGATATTTTTATATCAGTCGATTATATGAATATTTGTCAGAATTTGTAATACATTTTAGGTATGTTCTTGTTTCGATCTTATTAGATTTTGTATGCAATATCATAAACAACTCTATAATACTTATGCATTACATTACAAATTACAAATCTAATTTTTGAAGTCACCCTTTTAGAAAAAATTATATTGTATTCCTATTTACAATTATAATAATTGACGAATTGTAATTATTACATACGTAAATTATTTAAACTATGCAGTATAAAACGTACATCTATACCTTATTTACAGATTATTTATATTAATTAAAGATTTGCACCATAAAAATAAGCAATGATAAATGAAAGACCTGGAAATAGGTACCTAGTTTCTAAAAATCACGAATTTTTACACTTCGTCCAATTGAATTTTTTTATTTACTACCTAAATATTTTTCCGTATTAAAAATGTTTCAAATTGTTTCTCAACAAATTATATTAATATTTATCTGCAGGAAAATTGACAGGAAAATGTTAACACAACTGACAACTTTAAATTTTCTGAAAACCTTTTAAAATTTACTAAAAAGAGGTATCACCCTCACAAAAAGTTTCGTAATTTTGTTTTCTTAAGTGAAATTTTTTGACGTTTTAGTTGTTTCTTTAGTAACATATATTTAATGGATTTAATAATGTCAAAGTTGATTTATTCATTCTGAAAATAGTCATTCAAAAATTCAAGTATTTGATCCTGGCAAAAATAAAATAAAACCGAATGTAATTTATCATTTCTTTCATATTTTTGTTGCATATATTATCACTATACTAAATATATTAAAAGGCAAACTTATATGTCTGAGGAGAATTATGAATTACTTTTCCGTCAGGTATTACTTTTTCATTCATACTCTTTTTTAGTATATAGTTATGCGCATATTTAAACACTGACTGTAATATGAAGATACACAATTTAAATTTAAAATTAAACATGCATAGTCTGTACTCTATTTAAGTAAACGCGTAGGTTAACTGCATTATTTTTTTCTGTAATGTAATAAGAAATACAATAAATTTTAAATTGTGTAGGTTTCTTCAACTGTTTGTAGGATGTTTAATAATTGTTTTAAACGATACTTATTAATAAAACAATCAATATCCATATCCACAAACTGTTAAGCTTTTACTTTTGTGAAACATATTCTCGTAAATTATGAAAGAGACTTTCATTTTTATATCTTATAATTTAAATATTGATTAATCATAATCACAGTAGCATTGACTCAACTTAAGAAGTTTTTCTTTTCTCGATTTTGTTTGTGAAACAATGGAAGCACGTTGCACGTTTGTGTTTTGTTTTACAGATTAACAGATTCTTAGTAAAAATGTCAAACACTGGTAAACCTTTATTTCAAGGTCCCTTCACTGTTAATCGAAAGTCAATCATGCAAAACGTTCAAACGTTTTATCAAATCATTGTGGTAAGATTGAGATTTTATTTATGGTTTTACCAATTATCTACTGTTTAAATGATAAATGCGTAATGCAGTAGTCAGTAATAATTATATGTGATATGTTCAAAATTATCAATTATTTACTAAGATTTATTGTATAAATTTAACATTTGAAAATTGAACTGAATTTAGGTACACTGTAAAAAAAATGTGTGTAATTTTACATACGAAACTTAGGCAACTAAAATGCCTAAGTATTAACTGTAATTTTACATGTACTTGTAATTTTGCAATGAATATGTAAATATTTTCCAGAACTATTATGTAAAACTATTAATAATTAATTTAGTAATATTACACATAAAATTCGGAGTTTTACTTAAGTATAGCAAACGTCATTTGTGTAAATATACATATTTTCTGTAATTTTCCATATTTTCTGCAGCACAAAAATTTGAAATATTCTGTAATTTTAGTACTTTTACACCCGTAATCTAGAAAAACTACAAAGCACATTACAGAAATATTTACTGCAAAAATTTAGTATTTTTTACCATAATTAGTAAATATTTCCTAAATTTGTCTGTATTTATGTTTTACATATATATTGTAGTAATGCATTAGTAAAACAGTAGTAAATTTCAATAATAAATTATGAAAATTACAGTAAGATATTAATATTACGTAACTACTGGAAAATTACTGTTGTCATTTGTAAAACAGTAGTAATTTTACACAATATATTAAGAAAATTACAATTAATTAATAATATCACATAAGTATTGCCAAATTACAAAGAAATATCTGTAAAATAGGAATTACAGATTTTTTATGTATAATTTTTACTACAATATGTATGCAAAATCGCGATTATTTTTTACAGTGTAGCCATTTACGCATAACATAATAAATAAAAATATAATTTATTAATGTTACATTACAGTGTGTAAAAAAGGATCAAGAACTTTGAGTGTAGGTAGATATTTTGATGTCTTTATTCTCAATGAAATTTAGTAGTTTTTTTTTAAATTAGCAAAACTAAGGATAAGGATATTGCGAGGATATTGTAATGAACTAGCATTTAATCACGGAACTACAAATAACAAATAAATTAGGTACTTTGATTAAGGATTATCCTTATTATTTGGCATATTTTCCAAAAATTCTTTTTAAATTTTTTATTAATCTACGTTTAAAACACGCAAAGACGTGCATAATAAAAAGAATAAAACACACTGTGTTTTAAAGGTTGCTAAGCAACAACAATGAAAATTGTAACCAATCTCTTAGGTAACGATATTTTGACATACAGATTACTTTATAAAATAAATCAAAATTAGAATGTTATTTTCCAGCTCCATTTTTCAAATTAGGATGCAGTTGTAATAAAAAATACCGAATGGCACACACGTAAGTGTTTTAAAGCACTGGCCCCGTTAAAATCACTTCGCTTCGCGTCGTGCTCTTAAACCCAGCCCATTGTAGGTACGTGCTTTAAAAGCATTAAAATGTATATGTCGTAGACAGACTGTAAAATTAGGCTTTTTATAAAAAGCCTAGGCATCCTATAGGCATATTATAAAACACAATGTAATTTTATTTCACTCAAGAAAGGGTATTAGGTTCTTTATTTAGTTCTGTTCAAGCAATGAAAACTGAGTATGTGGGGTATTGAGTGGTTTATTTAGTTCAGTTCAATCAGAGTTTGTACCAAAACCGAGTATTTAAGACTCAAGAAGGGTATTGGATTTTTTAAATTTAATTTAGTGCAATAAGACTGTCTACAAAAACCGAGGCTGTGGGATTCAGGAAGGGTATTGGGTTGTTTATTTAGTTCAGTTCAGAGTTTCAACCAAAATCTCCGGCATACTGTGACTGTGTAATAAAATAAAATGATATGACATATACCGGGTCATTTAAAAAAAGACTAGGCGTTTTATAAAACGACTGAGTACTCAAAGTTTTTAACACCTCTTGTATGTTGAAATTAAAAATTTAAATTGCATACGGTATAAATTTAAATTATCTCGGTATTGCTAATATAATTATTGCTGCAATCGTAATGGCAATATTTACATTCTAAAATAATTGGCATATTTCTCTTTTGCCTACAAATAAATGTACTAGTTTGATTTAATTATTAAATAAATATCGATCCATTCTAAATGAATTGTTTTATATTAGAATATAAATGAAGGTGATGTGATAACATTTAAATCGTGACTGCAGTTCTGCATCAAGCGCAAGCATTTTGCGATCATTTAATAAGTAAACGCAAATTTAAATAGTAAACACATTTACCGTAACCCGTAACTTAGCACTTCTACTATTAACTATTGCTTATTCACTGTTTGTAATTGTTCAATTATTTACTTTATTTACGATGGTAAAACGTAAAGTACAGTATGGAGTAATGAACAAGGAAAATAAAAATAAATATATTTAAATTTATGTGATTGGTTGTGGTTCTGCCATCCCAGGTTCAAATCCGGTTACGGGTTACAGGTCTCTACATTTGCGAGGTTTCATTTAGGCCATTCTCATTTTACACAGTCCTAAAATTTGCTGCCACTACAGTCAGTGATTTTCAATAAACAAATTCTAAGCCCATTAAACTTGCATAATTTTACAACTCAAATCGTTAGGTTTTTTTACTTATTTTTACTTTTAGTATAATTCGTTATATGCTCACACAAATTATACAGCATTTATCATATATTTGAGTGAGTAACATATACGTTAAGGATATCAGTTCGATAAACCTGATTACAAATTAAAATTTTTACCTCTCGCCTCATATTCTAAGAGAGGTATTGTGGTCGATTATTTATAAGGTTATGATAAACTTTATTAATATTATAAAAACTACAATTCCCTTCTATACAATGGTATATTTGTGAGTAAGTAAGTATCTTCATTTATATAGTATATATATTAGTAAAATAAAAATAGTAGAGTATGGCGAGAAGTCATGTGTTGGCCACATCAGATTTTTTTAATTTCATGGTAACATCGAAGTATTCTATAGATGGCAGCTTTATTACAAAACATACCTACCGTTTTTAAGTTCATGCCAAATTTTGAACTAATAAAACGTATGAGTGTAGAACGCATTCACAGTGACATTTGCCTTTTTCTTACGTGAAATGAGGTATAATTGCATGATTGTTCCTTTGTGCCAACGTCAAACGACAAAGTGGACTGTTCGATCACTGAAAAAAATTAAGTATTTCGTTGATACAGCTTTATTTCTTTAAATCCATTTGTTTGCTACAAGTTAAAAAACTGACCACTGGCGGTAATAAAATGTTTGGCATTGAAAATTTCTTAGTTCACTAAACTGGCGCACAGTAAATTTAATGCATTATACTCGGTTTATTGAGTTATAAAAATATTTCAGTACCGCTTTTGAATTTCTCTGACTGAACTGAAGTGGAGATTACAGTAAATTCTGTCCAAAATGCGTGATATATTTTTATTTAAAATATTGCGTTAATTGTTTGTTGGCAAAATGATACGCAAAATTTAAAGTGTTCCGGATATAATTAATTTTTTGCGACTTATAAAATTGATTTTTCGTTAGTCAAGTTTTTATAATTTTTTATACAATTCATTGACGTTATTAATTAATATTAAATTGTCAAGTTAATTTTTTTGGATGTTAATCTAGATTAATTTAAATAATATACAGGTACTTGTACTTGGACTGGGCTTTCCCGAGAGCATAATACTTAATTGTGTAAACGGATATGAAGTTATAAAAAAATTGAGACCGTTGCAAAGATAACATTGTAAGAAATTTAAATGAATTAAAAGATCAACTTTTCCTTTTATGACCAATGCCGGAATATACTTTGATATATATTTTATAATTTTATTAATTCCTTTTACTGTCAACGTTTATACCTATATCAAATGACAGTAATATATGTTTCTTGTATATTTATTATTCATATTATTTAGTTAATTACAAAAAAATCTTTTAATTACAATAAATAATAAATTAAGAATGTAAATGAACTCGTAAATGAATTAAATAGGTTACATTATATGATTTAAATATTGTTGAAATGTAAATTAATATAGAAATAATATTGGCAAAAGTAAAACATTTTTCAAATAAGTTTCAAATTTGTATAATTACCTACCGGAAGAAAATAGTATATTGTTAATTGTTTGATAAGCTTTTTTTTTTTCGTTGGTCTAGAAGAAAATAAATTATTTGTTTGAAATTTGACATTGCTATAATATGGTATATTATTCGATGACAGTTTAACGATGGTCATTACTCGAGATCATGAAAGTCCTAACGTACCTAATCATTCTAGTGAGTAATTGCCATGTTAAACTCTAGTAGTACTATATTAGTACACTTTATCCACAATTCATTTTATAAGATAAATTTGCATTGACAGCTGTCAAAAATCTTTTATTTTAAAATTTTTGTGCGTTACCTAGTAACAGAATATTATGTTTGAATATACCTAAAGCCCTAATACAAGAAGTTTTATTGGTCATAGAGCCAAATAAATAATTATAAAAAAATTAGCAATGGGGCTCATTATTCACTGCAAACAATTGTATAATGAATGTATTATCCTTAACCAATAGCCGTGGATAAAAATATTTTTAATCTGAAAAGCTTTAAAAATCATATTTTGTTAACATAAAAATCGATAAAAATATATAAATACCGTGCGGATTAACGTACTTATACGATTAGTGATGTAACGGATATCCGGTTACTACCCCGTATCCGGCTAACAGGTCATATTTTTTTCATCTGGCCGAATACCGGATAGTGATTTGATATCCGGCCTATACCGGATAGTTAAAAATATATAAAATAAGTAAAGTTACCTACATGATAGTTGCTATCAGCATTTAAAAAAGTAGTTAATAGTTAATTCTCATAAAAACCTTAAAATCTGAAATAAATTAAAAAAATATACCTAGAAATTTGTCTTACGATGTATCTCTGTATTCGGTAAGTACTATAGTTTAAAATTTATGCATCACCCCCAAACAAGTTTGTTCTTGAACGCCGAATATCCGATACCTATCTAGTATCCGGCCAAATAACTATCCATTGCATCACTACTACGATGGACTGGCGAAGTTGGAATCCCGCCAAAAAATTTCAAATTTTTACAATAAAAATACATTACTTATGTAAATACTCACAATTATAAATAACATATTTTATCTTTTTGTTCCAGACTTGTCTTTACCCGTCAACCATGACTTAACCTTCCCCCAACAGTCTTCCTCAACAGCCCCAACATGTCTCTTCTAAACTACTCAACCCCCTTCACGGCCACCCCGAACCCCGCCCCCTTTTACCCCCCGCCAGTGTCCTTCAACCCCCCAGTGCACGCCCCGCAGAATTTCCAGCCGTACCCGGGGTACATCCCCCGGTCAGGCTCCGCCCAGTCCCCCCCAAACCACCCCAACAACCCGTACTACAACAGTTACCCCCAGCAGCAGCAACAACAGCAGCAGCAGCAACAACAACAGCAGCAGCAGCAGAAGCAACAACAACAGCAGCAGCAGCAGTCGCTTCAATCCCCGCAGATTCCGGACAAACCCCCCGGATTCACGCGGGTGGAGGGGCGGGGGGTAGGCGGGCCTGGCACTAAGACGCAGATACACGCGGTCGTAGATTATGATGATGATTTCGGGGATTATGATTATGATGATGACAAGAAAATGCCGGTGACTCCCATTCAAGGGCCTATTTTTATTAAGAATGGGTCTGTTCCGGTTGTGCCGCTTTATTCGTATCCTGTGCTGAATAATGGGACCTTTGTGCAGATTCCGGTGAGTCGATTTTTTTAAATCAATATATTAATTTATATTTTGCTTTATGTAAACATTACTAAAGTAGTAGGTTGATGATTAAATTGTAAACCAAAACTATCTACGGCAAATAATATAAATTGAAACTTAAAACATCACGCTTCAAGAAATAGTATATTACGTTACTAGCAAGGGAAAACAGTTTTTACTGCTGAAAGGAGAAAATGACCGGCGAGCCGAACATGCGAGTCTGTCCCCTCCTTGAAGCAGTAAAACAGTTTCCTAGCGTGTATTGTACGATATATTTTACTTGTTACTCACAAATGTAAACTAAAATAAAAATTATAACCAATTTATGTCAGTTACACACAACTGTTTTGTCAAAAATTATCTGACATGATGTCTCACAAGCCTTGGAAGTATCACTGTGGCATGACAACATTATGACTAGCTACTAACTTGCAAAATATAACATATGACTAGCTACTAACTTGCAAAATTTTTACAATGCAGCTGTCAATTTTACAAGTTAGTAACGTTGGATAACTAGTAAACATTCAATTTCAAAGGTAACGTTGAGATTCAATAAATGACGTTTACAAGTGAGTAACAAGTAAGATTCTTATTTTTCTATTTTACTCTTAACAAGAAAGATATTAAATTACGCGTTACCTCAATCTGTTTATAACATAAAATAGTACTAGCGATAATAAACTGACAACATTATAATTCTTCAAAAATTGATAGCATTACTACATCTACAAGATATAGATATAGGTACACATATTTGTTTGTTTGTTTTCTGATCTCTTCATCATTGAGTTTGGGACTTGAATACAACAAAAATTGAATACTATACAATTATTAAAATCAGTAGGCATTATTGTAAAAGAAATACTTCTTTATAAATGAGTAACATGTGCATTTAAGTGTATAAAATGTCGTGTATTATGTCAAGTCAGTATTTATCTTAAATTTACAAGTAGTATGTCATGTTCTGTGATTAAAATGTATGAGACACCGATTTTTTCACTGTTTCAATTAGGTACGTATTTACAATAACTAATAAATTGTAAAATATTGGTTCCAGTTCCAGTTTGATATTTTCTATTTTAAAAGACAGACGTTGAGAACAATCTGTATTGTATGATGTGATGACATACTTAGTTATTATTTTTTAAATAAGGTTAGACAAAGCAAGTTACCTACATAAATGTACTAATCCATATACATTACATTATAATATATTATTTCATAAATTTACGAAAAACTCAAAATAGTCCAAATAGTCCCCAGTCTCCCCTAGGTATTTATTATAATTTATAATTTAAATTGTAATTTCTTGACTGTTTAGTTGATTCTTGGTATAGTAACTTTGCTTGGTTTACGAATATTGAAATAATTTTGTATGGTGTATGTTTTAAATTATGACGACAAGTTGCTAAAAAAATTTTATGTAACTATAAATGTTTAATTTTTCAAGATTTTGATAATTAACCCTGAGGAAGGTAGATTTGCTACCGAAACGTCGGTGATGATTATCATCTGTTAATAAATAAATTTAACTTTGAAGACTGAGAACTCTGTTACTTTTTCATTCTATAATTTATAATCACCAATCAATGACATCTTAGTCTTGTCTCGTTGTGACATGCGGTTTTCTTCAAATAACATAATATTTAAAATTACAATCTACAGAACAAATTTGTTTTTTGAGAAATTAAGTTCAACGAAACTTTAGTTTCTTGAGCTGCTATTGTAAAATATTTTGAAAGAAAGACACGACGAGAGTTGAATATTTATTCTCGTCTCGTTTCGTGTCGCGACATCACTAATTATGATTTCAAACCAAAAGTTGTACGATAAACAACTATAATATACATTATTATATTTTATATTAACCTTATTGCATACATCATATTAATATCTCGCCGTATTCCGTGAACAAAACAGAAATAATCGCATATTATCTTAGAGACTTGAACGATAAATCAGACCCGTAACCTCACTTACAATATCTCTCCATATCTCATACTTATTATTCTCATAAACTGATTGTAAGAATGCTGTCGGTTGTTTATAATTTATTTACCATTAATTTCTCGCATTATACGCATCTCATGTTTGATGTATTGAGTTATCTGTCTATCTTTACATATCGTGAGTCATCACTATCATCAGAATCACTATTCATACTATCCGGTGATCGCTAAATTCAGGAAGTTACGTGGAGACAATAAAAAAATTATTATTGCCTTCTATTTTCTCTTTAAATGTTTGTAATTTGCGGTTTAGGTTTTCTTAAGGAAAATGATAGTAGTGTAAATAAAGTAATTAAATATTTTTTTAATAACGGATGTAGGTCATTATAAATAAATAGGTTATGTGTTGCTTGAGAATTTCCAGAAAATAATTTATTATGTTATTACAATACTGTTCTGATATTTGAGGGATATAAATAGCCTACTCTTATTTAAATTATTAGCAACATATTGCCATAGAATAATTTCGGTAAAATTTATTAGGAATTAAAAATTAAAAATAATATAATATAATTCGATGTATTCAATATTATATCTTTAAAATTGTAGAATAAGTCTAAGCTAAGGACGAATAATGTAAAATTATTGAATTCAAGAACTGGAGAAAAACGAAAGTGAATTTTTAATTGTAAAGCCTGTATCCCCACGACAGAAATATCGACAATTTATTGCCAATATAGGCAACATTCGTCACAAACTACTATGTTGTAAGCATGGCAATTTGTTTAGCTGCACATATTTGAACTAATGCCAGTAAAAAACTACCGAAAGGTACTTATAACATGAAGTGTGTTGCAATTTATAACAAAAGTTGCCGGTTTTGACAATAAATTGTCGATAATTTCCGTCGTGGAATCCAAGCT
The DNA here is from genome assembly GCA_947534325.1 of Agonum fuliginosum. Taxonomy (NCBI): domain Eukaryota; kingdom Metazoa; phylum Arthropoda; class Insecta; order Coleoptera; family Carabidae; genus Agonum; species Agonum fuliginosum. Next base: position 6,487,558 of record OX384043.1, read on the forward strand.
TTACGTTTCAACCCTGAGTTGCAACGAATATTATTCGATCGAACTCCGAGTTAACTATTCGGCCGAATATCGAATAGTTTTGATGTCACATTGTCTATTATAACAGTGCTTTATTTAGATATTTCATTGACAGACAAAATATAGATTTTATTCTCGAGTAAGTATTTATTAATTATTATTACTAAAAAAAGAAAAGTAATGTAAAAAACTTTGTTTTGTAATTTTGATAAAAATAAAAATGAACTATTCATATTCATTATTAAAATTTAAAAGTGGTAATTTAAGTATAGCCAAAAATAAGTTTCTCTGCATTCAAAGCAGCTTAGTCCTTGTTATAGTTGATCATTAGGCGCCAAAAAGGTGCAGATATTCGCCGAATAGGTATACGGTTATTCGGCAGGCGGTCCTGCATAACATTCGGTATTCGGCACATTTACTATTCGTACATCTCTTTTCAATTCTAAATTTGGGTCATCTTTACTTCAGACTTATAAAGTCATTAAATCTGAATGACCCATTAGTTCGAATAATATATAGGTAGTTCATTTTTTACCATCTGCAAAAGATTATTAAGGTGGAACATCAAATTTTTCCGCATTCGAAACCTATACCATATGTTCTACGCAGCGACGTGCCGTTCACTACAAAATTTCTTAGCCTGGGTAATCGGAATAGAAAGAAAGTATGTCTTGTATTGAACAACAGATGCAGATTTTCGTCAAAATATATGTGTCATTTATTCGGAATTCTGGGCTTATTTTTAAAGATATTTAAAATTTTTTGAAGTACTGTAAAAATAAAGGATGGTTCTAAACCCGTCTTAAAGTTTTAATAAAAATATCAATTGTTTATATATATATATATATATATATATATATATATATATATATATATATATATATATATATATATATATATATATATATAAACAATTGATATTTTTATTAAAACTTTAAGATGGGTTTAGAACCAACCTTTATCTTTACAGTACTTCAAAAAAATTTAAAATATCTTTAAAAATAAGCCCAGAATTCCGAATAAATTATACCACTATTTCTAGACCCTTGAAGTTCCGCCTTAAAAAGCAAAGTTCAACTTGACTGAAAACAGAAGGGCTTGTTAGATGACATGATAAAATTTGCTTCATAGCGATATTTAGAATATTGTCATTTCACACAACTATTTAAAAATAGCTTGAATTTATTAAAATATGCAAGAAATTCCAAAATTTATTACTTTGCAAAAAGAAGAAACACATCATTATTGTGGCTAGTTTTTTAGCATGGAATGATTTATCTTATTTTAATAACTACAATTTGAAACATACGTTTGTCCTGTTTATTTTATGAATTTTAGAATATCTTCTGTTGCTTAAATAAATACAGGAAATTTAGCTTATCATAAATTTCTAAAAGCAGTAGGTACGTACTATCTTTATTATATTTTAGTTTTTCTTTGTTTATTTATATATTTACTACACGTTTATGTATAAAATAATAAAATTTCCGCAAGAAAATTGAGTTCCAAATTTTAAACATAACTGCATAACTCTCTGAAGAAGCACCATGCACCATGTATACCGGGTTTCCATACTTGAAATCTGTTATATAGAATGTTTCAGATCGAGTGTTACAAACCTTACAGTACACAGTGTAGCCTACACTTGTGCCAAAAATATAGTTAAAAAGGAAGCTTGCTATATTACAAACTGAGCTCTTGTTAGTACACCTACACTGTTCATATTTTATATATACATAGTTAAGACATGACTCTAGAGTGCTAAGAAATTATATTTTTGAAATACTTAACCCTTTGAGGACTACCGGTCACCTGAGGTAACCACACATAATATATTTTTTCTTTATTTTCCTGTCGGTTTTGCAGCGAAACCCCTATGTACACATGGTTGCATATATTGTTGCCTATGCAGAAACGCGATTGGGTTCACTTCTTGCTTTGTGGGTTAAGCATATAGTGTTCAGTTTTTGAGGTTACGTTTTTACCTGTGTTATTTTATTGTGTTTTACCAAACTCTGCACACAATGGCAGGTAATTGTTGGTTATATTATTACATATAAGTATATATTTGCATTATTCATTAAATATTTCATTATATTTATTCATAATATTTATTTATGGGAAATTTATTTATGCGATTTTATACGCTAACCACTAGGAACATACTAACAATTTTTCTACCTCCCGCTTACCTGTAAGGGAGGTATTGGAATCATGCTAAACATCGGATTGTTTGAGTTTTAAGTGGATGAGCACGAATTAGGGTCCTTACAACTCATTTTTGATAGTTTCATGATGATGTCTGTATGTTGTATGTGTGTGTGTAGGTATGTGGTCAGGGTCGGATTTCTGTATGTCGGATAACTCAAATACGAATTACCCAATAATTTTGATATTTGGTATTTAACGTTTGTATATAAATTGGAAGAGCTCATTAGATTTTGGTACAAATATCTTCACCGGAAGTGATAATTTTTGAATTACGCTATGATAAAAACACCCATATGCCTACGCGATCAACGTTTCTACGGTGTGCTCAGTGTTGTTCTAAAGAGGAATCACATAGAACCTTGTGGAAATGTTCCACATGTAATGTTGGTCTTTGTATAAATGATAAAAGAAACTGTTTTTTAATGTTTAACACCAAATAAAACAAAACTGTACATCATAAAACAGAACAACAAGGTTCCTAGTGGTTATTTCTATTAACCACCTCCTGCCTCGTTTATTATAAATATTTATTTTTTAATTTTTGTAAAATACGTGTTATTTTGTATCAAATAAATAGTTTTTCATAATAAAAAACTTTTGTTTAAAAAAAAATTAATACCGTCCTCAAAGGGTTAATGGTATTTTAGTAATAAATTAGTAAAAATAGTCAATTTGGCCGATTTTTTACTATTTTTTTTCGTCAGATGTGTAATTTTTTTGAAAAAAATATTTTCTTAGCACTCTCACGAACAATGCAAGGAATCGACTATTAAAAACAAAATTAATAAATATGCAATAATAAAGCCATCATTTGTAATATTAAAATACATATATTAATTCTTATTTTCTCTAATTGTTGTCGCAACAATGTATTGTATAAATTTTTCAATAAAATAATGCTTCGTAATTACTTATGGTAAATTTCAGATTTTTATTTTGAGCAATGTAGCCAGAATCTTGAATTCTGATTCTGTTGAAGCAATATTGCGTTCAACAAGTGTAGAGCCTTAACAGCTTATTCCTGTAGTTATTTTAAGCAAAAAATGTCATTCAACATAGGTCCAGTTCCTTCTGGTTAACAAATTACAAGAGGTTGATGTTTTATAAATACCATTTAAAAAAAAAACGCAAAAATAGCCATTTATAATTCAGAGAGTACCATGGAACTATAGGGATGCTTTTTTTGTTTTTTATACTGTTCTTTCTGTGTTTAGTTACAATTTTAATAATTATGCAAAATTATAACTTAAGAAAATAAAATAGTAAAATTTGTCTAAAAATATAATCCCTATAGTTTCATAGCGCTGTGTAAAAATGCTATAAATGGCTATTTACTTTTGGGTTTTTCTCGACAACTAACAAAATAATAAGATTGACTGAGATTTTTTAAATTTTAAATAACTTTTATCTACAACAATAGAATAATGTATTCATTATATACGTGAAAGTAGTATAATAAACCCCTCCATAAGGACACATTATGAAATAATGAATTCATTATTTCACACTGTTAAATAATGAGTACTTTATTCTCTCGAACTGTCAAACTGCCATCACATCTGTTTTAATATTAGTGTTATATCAAGTTATCATTTTATGACGTTGTAAGCAGAAACAGTAAAAATAATAATAATTTGTAAAACGCTGTATATGACTAGCCCATAATAGTTCGAAATTACTCGGATAAATTGTCATCACACCAAAGTTTGAGGTTAGGTTAATATCAATACAACTTTGTAGTAAGAAAATGTAAATGCATTATTTTGTAGATAAAACGTCGTATTTGACTCGAAAATAATGGCTATAATTAACTCGGATGATTTATACACTCGCCTTCGGCTCGTGAACAAACTTTCATCCTCATTAATTATAGCCTACATTATTTACTCGTTAAATAATATACTATTATATTTATAACTTTCGTCTAAAATCAATATGTAAGTAACTACAGCAACATTTTAAAAATATAGCATTGTATTTCATTTATAACAAATTTCAAGTAGACACCCGGTATATTTAATTAGCTACCTATATTAAGAAGTCAACATATTCTCAGCTACAGACAACCCAAACTCCAAATCAACCCATTCCCAAATTAGCAAATGTCTCCAATAATCAACTCTACCGTCTAACACTCCAGCTCATCATCAGGCTGGCGCTAACGAATAACGAATGACACACAGCACAGATATGACTGTGAATGTGGTGTTACTTTCTACCGACTGACATTTACCTACAAACTTACACACCTGACCCGCGAGCCGTGTGGAGTTGAAAAGATGATAGCGTAGCGAGAGCGGCCAATGTGGGCTACGTTGCCACAGACTGACCACGGGCGATCAAGTGAGGTTAGGTTGTGATTGATAGGTGATTAGAGAAGAATTGGTGTTGGGTAATATGTGATTATGGTATTGTAATGTGGAGGTAGAGATGGGTAGGTAATTTTAATCCAATTTGAAGAGTTGAATCTTCAAATCTTCATATTATAATAGATATTTATACACCAAGTGAGATATATGAATGTTTATTCGAGAGAAGAAAGTTTAGCCCCCGAGCCCGAAGGGCGAGTGGGATAATTTCTTCGAGTGAATAAACATTCGTATCTCAAAAGGTTTATACAATATTTTATTCAATTTTTACGAAATTATTTCAAATATACGAATTATAAATTTATTTTGACATAACAAAAAAGAAAATCAAAGTAGTCGTCAGTGGCAAATTGTCATTGTTTTTATGCATTTTTGTGATTTAAAAAACTTTTAATTCACTTGTGAATAAACATTTATTTAAACTAGTTGCTATGGAGTTAATAATAGCAGTTTAAAACGTCAAAATTGAATAAAATATATTATTTTTGTTATTTATGTCTTAGTTAATTTCGCTTTCTGCAAGTAATTGAATTGTTATCCACACGAGGTACACTACAGATTAATTTACTAAGTACAGCTAAAGCGCTAAAAGATATATAGGTACCAAAATAAAATTCTCCCAATAATTTCCAGTGGCGTAGCGTAGTTATCCCCAGAGGTTCAGGAGCCCCGAGATTTTGCAAGTTTAAACAAGGAATTTTAGCATTGAATTAAAAATTACTTTCTTTGCAAAATTAATAAGGTGAACAATTCTTCAATAAAATATTTAAAAATTCGTAGAAATTCTGCCAAAAGAGCTACAAACATGAAACTACGGTTATTTACTAACAAAACTACGTGGAAACCAATTTTCGATAGGTATTACATTTAGTTCAGCCTGTACATCACTTACAAAAACTAATAATCGATTTTTACCTTGTATTATTCATCGCAGGACCTTGAAATTTCTTCCAGGATTCAATGAGGTCCTTAGACACCCACTACACATAGTTTTGTAAATGTATATCGCGAAATAACCACAGATTTTAGTAAATAAAGCACTACGAAATCATTACACACTGAATATTATATCATTGATGTTCTTACTGGTTTATGTTTTGCACATTCTTTATACAGATGGCGCCAGTTTCGATTCATATGTGAATATTTAAATGTTTTAAATGATATTCTGCTAAATTTATATTTCTTATTTAATTAGACAATGTAAATTTGGAAACTAAGTAATTTACGAATGAAAAGAACATGATTTATTAGTGCTTTGTATTTGGAGTTGCAAATATACAACTAGAGAGATAGATCCATTACACGTTCTGACCACTAAAAAAGATCATGTTGGTAAATTTAATTATGCTTTAACCGTGATCAGAAGTAAAGTAACACAACCAATCTGTAACATTATTATTATTTTTAAACAATAGTTATTTGTCCAACTAGAGAGGAAAGCGCTTCTTTTTCCCACTCGAGCTCGAAGTTTGTGTCACGAGCGAAGCGAGTGAGGCAATCGAGCAAGAGTGGAAAAAGAGCTTTCCTCTCGTGTTAGACACAACATTTTTTTCACGACATATTTAAAAACATTGTAAATGTAGAAGAAACACATAACTAGAAGTTAGGTTATAACTGCCATCTGTCAGAATGACGTTTCAAAACAACGAAATGCAGCCAATGCCAATATGCCAAATTAAATTTAAGTTGTAAAATCGTTAAATGGTAGAAAAAGAAAGTATAAAACATAATAATTGTAAAATAATAGTTTAAAAAAATCAGAATTTTCAATAAAATAATAAATTTAATTACAATTCTTAAAATATTTCATCGTAAAATAACACTGGTGGTAACACTGCTTACTTTCCTCTCTAGAGAGGGAAAACCTACTTTCCTCACTATTTCACGAGAAGAAAATTGTGTTTTCTCCGCATGTCGTGAAAAAAATATTAAGAAAATGTATTCATTCAGTCATCATATGCGGATACATCTGTAAATTATATATTTGCATAGCATAAATGTCTACAATAAAATAATGAAAAAAGTGTTGGATTTCTTTCATTCACAATAAATTTTTCTTATCGATGACGCTGTTATACAATAACGCTAATAACAGTAATAAACTCATTGCAAAAAACGAATAAGAAAATGGCATTTAAATCTTCATATCCTAAGCCAGGGAATTCCTCGCGTTGGAAATGTAATAGTAAACTAAACGGTATGCGCGGCATTCAAAAAAATCACAATACATAATTAATGATGAGGCAAGGCCAGTGGACTATATCTTGTGTGAGCAACAGAACTAAAAATAGTTGTCGTACAACATCGGAGATGAGAAAAAAGCCAAGAAGACCGGTGCCTTTCTAAACGCGAGATGAGCGCGACTTCGCGGAAACTCAACACAAGATCTTGGAAAGGAATTCAGTTTGTGTTTTAGAACGTTTTTATTATTCTTTGAAACTGTAGACCCTAAGGGTCAGTTTATTAACCTCATAGTCATAATACAGTTTCGATTAGCTTTATATGATGTCACATGTCATATGGTTATATTCAGTACTAGTACGCTTTTTTTGTAATAAAACATTAATGTATACGCTATACGCACGCTTTTTAGGAAATTGTAGTCATGTTCGCTTTTCTGGTACCTATTCAGGTATTTGACCTATTCCAACAGTAGAATCCAAGAGTTTCGAACCTTGTATATTGGCGACTGTGAGCCAACGTCAATTTCCGTCGAATATAGTTCGGATATTATCGGAAATCATCGGATTGTGACAATGTGACTGTTTTATTTTTATGCAGTATTTCACAGAGCGTCAGCGACAGAGCTTTATAACTTGCTTTGTAATACGTAATCCGACGTAATCATTTCGGCAAATTTTATTGGATCTATCGATTTATACGCGCTTTTGCGAAAATTCAAAGTTGGCAACACTATTCAGTACTTATTTGAATTTCTTGCTAAAGTGTGTTGCAATTTTATTTTGTCTAGTTACTGAATTATAGGTAAATTACAACTTTCCGAAACTGTAAGAAATAATCAAAACTTGAACTATCACAAATACGTACACTCAGGTACCTAACGTTCAAGAACAATTGCTATACTTTAATGCTCTTTTATTATCACCGACAGAATCAGAAACACTGCTATCATCATTCTACAAACTTAATATAGTACTTACATCGATAGATAACTTATTTTTCACATTCGTTAATATCATTATACCACCGAATAGTATTATTATCGTACTAAGTCTTACCACTTTATGTAAAATAATGTCTTTGGTTCAAGAGGTTTAATAGTTATTTACGTGGCGAGCGTAGTAAATTAATCTTTACGAGCGAGCTAAAAAGTGAGCTCAGTAAAGATTATTTACAAGCGTGCCGCGTACAATGTTTTATTTCAACCTTCACTGCCTTTTTCATAAATTTTTATAAAAAGATACATTACATTTTGTAATCAAAGGTGGTTGGCGGTAGGACAATTATCAAGCAGAAGATACCTGCAAAGTAGGTATCTTCTATGAACCTGTAACATATTACAGGTCTAAACTCATTTACGTAAAAGGTGGAAATACAAATATTGTATCTACACTCTGGAGTTATTTGTTACTTTATTATATCATCAACTGTTATTACCTTCTAATGTGAAACATGTATTGATATTTATAAACAATATAACACGTTAGTTACTTATAATACTTACATTAGTTACGAACCAAATACGTTACAACCATAATAACATCAAAATCAAAACCTTTCATAACATGCAAAGTAATTGTTTTTACATGACAGATAAAATTGTTGATTTGTTTTAACATCGCCGTCGTCGATGAAACGATACATCTTTGAATATAAAATGCGATTTAATCCCTCTCGGATGTTTAAAGAGACTCGGTTTCACCTCGTCGCTTAGCAACATCATCGATATTATAAATCGTATAATATTCTTGTTATATTAATAGTTATACCTTACTCATTTTGATTACGACACTCTATAACATATAACAGATAACCTCTTGTGTATTCTAATTGATGTATTTTAGTAGAAACAAAATTCCAAAAATGGTTTTAAGCCATAAAAAAATAATGAAATGTCGGTAATAAAATCCTATTCTGAATTCTAACTAATTGGTTTCAACTAAGCGGATTTCAGAGATAAAAATAATATAACATTTTTTATTGAGGACAAATTGTTGAAATTTCTTTTTCTGTAAGTGAAATATTTATTTATGTTTGCACATGTGATGTGAGTATTCTATAAATTATAGAGAAGTCTGCGATATGTCATGAATTTTCAATACGCACATGACTCACCTAATGCTATAGGGTATTCCATGACAAAGATTCAGCAGACATTTATATAATAACTAAATAAATAGCATACCTTACGTGACACAGCTTATACATTTTTTTAAATGGAATTTAATAATGTAATTAAAAGGAACATTTCTGTATATTTACAAATTAATCTAATCTAACACATTTTTAAAATTTAAATTCGAAATCAAACCATTTCAGATAATTTTGTTCTCCAAATTAAGTTTTTTAATTTTCCTCATGCAATAGAAACTTTTAATTACTAATAGTGGGGAGTAGAGGTGGAAAACTAGATAGATAGTTTTAGAAAAAAAAACGATAGTACTATCGATAGTTATCGATAGTTCTCTGAAGGAAAGTTTATCGATACTTAAAAAACAGTTTGTCGATAGTTAAACAATAGTTTAAATGCTAGTTTATCGATGTTTTATTGACATTGTATATACTATAGAGACAGTTTAAGGCTCTACACTTGTTGAACGCAATATTGCTGCAATAGAATCAAAATTCATGATTCTGGCTATATTGCTCAAAATAAAAATCTGAAATTTTCCATAAGTAATTACGAAGCATTATTTGATCGAAAAATTCATACAATACATTATTGCGACAACAATTAGAGAAAATAAGAATTAAATAATGCATTTTAATATTACAAACTACGGCCTTATTATTGCATATATATTAATTTTGTTTTAAATAGTCGATTCCTTGCATTGTTCGTGAGAGTGCTAAGAAAATATTTTTTGTCAAAAAAATTACACATCTGAGGAAAAAAATAGTAAAAATCGGCCAAATTGACTATTTTTACTAATTTGTTACTAAAATACCATTAAGTATTTCAAAAATATAATTGCTTAGCACTCTAGAGTCATCTTTTAACTATCTTTATATATAAAATATGAACAGTGTAGGTGTACTAACAAGAGCTCAGTTTGTAATATAGCAAGCTCCCTTTTTCACTATATTTTTGACACAAGTATAGCGCCTTAAAGGACGGTTTAATTTATATTTCATACATTCTTTTTGGTGTTCCTTTATATTACATGCAAATGATGTCTACAATGGTTTAATAATATATCGTTTAACAAAAACTATCATGTAACTTAAACTATCGTTTAACTATCGATAGTATCGATTATTTATGACTAGCGATAGTACCTACTATCGATATATCGATAGTTTATTCTTACCACTTTCGAACTATCGATAGTTTGTTATACGATTATGATAGTTTTTCCAACTCTAGTTTATGAAGAACGTTCATGCCAAAGATAATGCACAAATTGCATGATGCATACCTTATCTCCCCACTATTAATAATCAATAAAATAGAAACAGTCAAAAATATTTTTTGTATTTTTTTGTTCAATGATGTCTAATCAGATTTTTTTATTAATAGCTTTTATCGTATCATTAACTATTATAACATTTTAATAATAAACAACATAATGCATATTTTCAAGTGATTGTTTTTATATGACAGATCAAATTGTTGATTTGTTTTAACATCGATGATACGATAAAGCATATATCGCTAATATATACGATTTTACCCCGCTCGAATGTTTAAAGAGACTCGGTTTCACCTCGTCACAACTTAGCAACATCCTCGATATTATAAATCGCATAATATTCTTGTTACATTAATAATTATTATTTGGTTTATTTGCAACAGAAATTATTTGAAACGGCATATATCAAATCTGCCCACAGATGTTCTATGAAGTAAGAAATTATGTAGGTATGACGTTTTCACACTACTGCTTTCTCTGTCTCTTTCTCTCTGTAGGTGTAAAAGGAAATGACGAATCTTCCATGAAATCTTTCAATTGTTTTCGATGTTTTAATGTCTAACAGCATTTGTTTCACAATTGTTAATCAAAACATTTCCTGTCATTGAACATTTACAATATTCGTTAAATTAAATACGAGTATAGAATGTTAATAACGTGATTTTCTCTCAAAAGAAGTATAGTTTTCTTTTCCCACGATTTTATGGTAAAAATCGTCAATAAAATGAAGAAAATCTAAGGCCGAATCTAATTTATTCTTTATCAAGAATGGTGTTTTCGTAACCTAGCGATTTAAAAAAGCCATATTGTTATAGAAATGTACGATTATATTTTTAAAATGTCATCAATAATTTATTCTAAACTGTTTTACTTCTGCTAAGAGACACTTTCACTAAACATTATAACGATAGATCGCAGACAGTAGATCGCAGATTGTTTTGTAAAAAATGAAGCCAAATCCGTGATATAATATTATGTAGCAGTGATCTAATTGCTGCCAAGGAGAGAAATTCAGATAGGTAGTACATTATTATGTTACAAAATAAAATTTTAAACATGAGCGTATTATTCTCTTATTCGTATCATCAACTGTTATTACTTTTTAATATGCAACATTTATTAATAATTATAAACAACATACATTAGTTACTTATAATACCTTAGATACTTATAATTCATTAGTTACGAATTTAATATGTTAGATACAACCATAATAATATTAAAACCTTCTATAATGTGCAAACTGTTAACTAACTGACAGATAAAATTGTTGATGTGTTTTAACATCTCTGTCGTTGATGATACGATTAAACTTCGAATATAACGCGAATATATGCGATTTAAAGTCCCCCTTGGATGTTCAAAGAGACTCGGTTTCACCTCGTCGCTTAGCAATATCCTCCGGTATTATAAATCGAATAATATTCTTGTTATATTAATAGCTATATTCATGGTTCTATAAAATGAATATAACCAATCTACTTCAGCAAGAATAAGATATCAGGATATCACATAATAGCATATACAGAGAGTTTTTTTTATAAGTAAACATAGGGCATGTCATTACCATAGTTACAGTGTTACAGGATGACAGCAATGCATTAGAGCATTTTTTTATCAGTAAACATAGGGATAATGAACATACGAAAATAAATATGAAATATAAATTAAAGAAATGATAAATTATTTATTTATGTTTTCTACACTTAAGAACTAGATAGATACATTAAACTAATGAGAATTTAAGAACTAGGTAGACACATAAAAAATAATGTGTACAATGGTGACAGAATGAATGTTGAACAATAATTAAAAAATCGAATTAGTGCTGCTTCCCAAAATATTACTCCCCAGCAAATGCTATAAATTATTTTTATAATCGTTTAGGATATTGTTTAGAAGTTAATGATACTAATTTTGAGCATTTAATTTGATTAAAAAATTTTAAAAATTCGTAAGTGTAGAAAATATAAATAAATAATTTATCATTTCTTTAATTTATATTTCATATTTATTTTAGTATGTAATTATCCCTATGTTTACTGATAAAAAAGACGCTCCAATACATTGCTGTCATTCTGTAACACTGTAACTATGGTAATGACATGTTCTATGTTTACTAATTAAAAAAAACTCCCGGTAGATATGTTCTCAGTTATTATAAGAGTTATTATTTACTTTAAAAGCTAGGTGGTGTGTTAAAAAGTTTAAAATTTAACTGGACATTTAATGTTTCTGGACAACTATTTATAGCTACCAAATTTATTGTAAAAATGTATTTTAATTATATTTATACAAATAAAGAAAACGAATTTCGAATGAATTTCGTATAAATTTTTTGCTCTATTGATTATTTTAATGATAACTAAAATAACTATAAACCGTTAAAATAAGAAAATAACAAAATACCTAAATGTCAAAAACAGAAAATCCACACATGTAAAAAATCTTAACAATGCTATTATTCTTTGTTTGCATAGCAACCCAAGAACGATTTGGTAAAATGAACATTCCAGAACAGATAACAAAATGGGAAACAAGCAAAAATCGTTTAATAGTGCAGAATTAAAGTATTTCTTATATTCACAATTTTTCAAACTTTGAAGCTGTACACAATCAAACACGTTAAAAATAAAGCAAATATCTAAATTTATTTTGAGTCCTGTATCATAATTATATATTTATACTCATATAACTAGTATATTAATTATGCATTTTTTCTTCAAAAAAAATTGTTCTAATCGTATCACTCTATTTCTAGTAGTATACTAAAGATAAAATAAGATGCATACAATCGACTTTATATAGATATTATTTATATTGTGTACTAGATTCTAACGACATTTCTTTATATTCTCTATAATAATCTTATAAATTGAATTTCTGTGACAGCTTCATAACTTATAAACTAACATTATACAAAATAATAAATAGTTCAATTCCGTTAAACTGAAACTATTAACATATTTTCAACATTACCGCCAGTTAATTTAATGTCTGCCCTGTTATTTAATTGATATGTTAAAACATTTTATTACTTTGCCATTGATCGAGAGATCAATTTTAGTGACCGATTACTAGTTTTGTAGCTCATAAAATATCATTTTTGCAACAAACTATTGTAAAATTTACGACGAAAAAACGAGCTGGATTCTGAAAAATAAATTGTTGTGTTAGGCTACAGATTATCTAGCTTTTTACATTGAAAAATTTATACAGTCCTTTACAATCTTGTGTTATTTATAATCTTATGTACGTATCGTAGGCTGGTACAACTATACTTAATTATATTTTTAATTCAAGTATATATGTATTTTTTAATGATCTACCTTAATGAAGATATATTTTAGGTATTCTATATGGTAACATGAAATTAATGAATAGTATAAGATAACTATATCAATAATTTGCATAATTATCTTGTTAGAATCTGTGAAATGTCTGATAATTGCATCAAATGTAGGTATGCCAAAAAAAAGTAGTACCTAATCTTCAAAAAACTAGTTTAAGTATAGCAAATAAAAAGGAGGAGCACCTACAAAAGTCCCATTTATACAGGGAAAATAAATTGAAGTATAGTTTGGCGGCAAATTTGAATCACTTACAAATCAATGTAATATTTGAAATACTAATCAAATAAAAACGGTTACTTTTCATAATATCAAGTATACTTTAGTACTTGTTCCTGGTTTATCCATTGTTAACCTTAACATATAGCATGCCTTTTGGAGGATAGTATATTGACCCTCGGACAACATAGAAAAACGGGTATTAAAACCTTGCACGCTTTCCGGTCATATGGAAAATTGCATTTCCGCACTTGCACAAAAAATTTCCGAATTGTTTTCCCTTCCTTGGGCCAAGGAGGACTGCATGCCAATTTGGTTATAGGTGTTTTATGACACAAATATTAATACTTTTCATCGGCAAGCTGTATGAAAACGCGGAAAATCATATTTTTTATTACAGGATCACGTGATTGTTTGAGTCCTTTGGGATCCTGCGAATCGCATGCCTATAATTTTTAAGACTTTAAATGTGTTTACGATTCTTTTGATAAAAGGGCATGCATTATTAAATCAGAAAAAAAAACACAAAATTAATGTGCAAGTGGGAAATGCAATTTTCCATAATACCGGGAATCGTGTAAGGGTTTAATACCCGCTTTTCTTTGTTGTCATAGGGTCAATCCTCCAAAGGGCATGCTATATGAAATCGGAGACATCACCTGTCAAAATATATAATTTTTAAAATTTGAAATCTGACGTTAAAACAAAAATGTCAATATTTAATTATTTCGAGCAGTCGTGGATAAAATTTTGTATATCACATGTGGGCTAAAGCATATTGTAGCACTCATGTGATTATTACACGACTCGGTCTACGAACTCGTCGTGCAATTCTTCACATTCAACTGCTGTAATAATGCTCTTATCCCACTTGTCTGTATTTATATGTCTCTTTATTGAACTGATAGCAATGTAATGTAAAGTAAATAAGTTTATATCCGTTTCGATTCCGCTAATTGCATGCATTATTTTATGCTTCAATACTTAACGCAATTTAAACATTTATGTGACATTCCTGTCATTCTTATTTAAATGTAAAGGGAAAGCCAGTAATGGGCAATAAATCCCCAATTAAATCTCCATATTCATAAATAAATTTATTTTATATGTTTTTAGTTCGTAATTGTTACACAAGCTGTGAAATGAACTGAATTTATGTCAATAATAAATGTAAAATGTGTTGTTACATGACTATAAACATTTTATGAATTCATTTTGTTAGAGAAACAATTGGAAATGTTGAAAGAAAACTGTTTAGATCTAGGTTTACTAACTCGCACGCATTTGTTGCAAGATTGTTTTATGCGCGTTGCTTGTTTCTTGTTTCATTTGTAACTTCGAATGTAAAGTATTCATAACATAACGATTTTCGTAATGATACATAAAATTCTGACTTTGAAATATATGTTCCTACGTTCACTTCTAGGCACTTGAACTAATTCATTGTTACAAATAAGGTGTTGTTTGTATGACTGTGAAATAGTAAATTACGTACCTAGTGAAAATCATAAACAGCAGTAACAGTAACACCTATCATATTTATTTTTTAAGATCCAGTATTTTAATGTCTGTAAAGACTGCAAATTCTTAAGAAACCGACAATAAATATACACTAAAATTATTACAAATCCGAGTTCTAGTTACCTATATAAAATTTTATTGTTTACTTATATATTCTCGTAACTTTACTGACAAACATAATATTAGAAGTACCTACCTACCTTACCTACGTATACAATTGATACATAAATATCGAACTTTTATTTTATTCAATCAGACAATCAGAGTAGGTACAATAGTTATATACTTTACTAGTTGGCAAAGTAAGGAATTTCCCACGAGAGAAATCTAACTTTTATTTTATTCAATCAGAGTAGGTACAATAGTTATTTACTTTACTAGTGGTCAAAGTAAGGAATTACCCACGAGAGAAATCTTAATAATTATCTCGAATGTGTTGTTTTGCCCACGTGTGAAGTATAACGTTTTATTCAAATCCTCTTAATAACTGCTTAAATATTTAAAAAATATTATGTTCCAACTTAAAACATCGTTATTGGTGACTTCCTTCGACCTATTATGGTCGAAGGTGACTTCCAACAAGCAAAGTAACAATTTACCCACTAGTGGAATTTTGAGCAAAAGCCACTAGTGGACAATATTTTACTTTGCTTGTTTAAAATCATCTTTTAGTGATGTTTTTATTAAGAGGTGTTAATTAGTATATTTCATAATGATAATCGAAAGTGAGATATATCGTACGAGTGTAAAGTTTGACGAACGAGGTGCAACTCAGTGAGGCAACACAATATTTACTTTCGAACGGATTATGAACGTTATTTTGTAGACGACCACAAAAAACACATAATTTATAACTTTTTAATACACAACAGTCAAATGACATTTCTACTGTCATTTCAAACAATCAATAAACAAAGCAAAAACTGTCTGACTATATGTTGATTTGGTCTCATAATTAGGTACTATATAACCATACTGTCCTAACACGATATTCAAATCATGCTAGTTCACGATATTTTTAGTCTTCTTCAGTAGGCTGCTGCCATGATATCTATTATTTTTTGTAAGGGTCGTTCTACGACCACTACCACTACTGTAAATGAGCATTATTGTATAATCCATATAATATATAATCTTGTCCTTACGCACGGCCGTGCGTAAAGTAGTTCCATCGCACGATTAGGGAATTGATGTTTTATTTTGATGTCAAGCAACTCTGATAATGTGATAATACATTTTGCACACCGCCTGATGTTACCAAGTTAACAATAATCATCTACTGATAAAATCCCGTGAAAATATAAAATTGTGTACCAAAAAATTATGGATAATAATTATAAATACCTAATATAAAACATAGAACTAAATTTTGATCAAATGGAAATGAACATGTTCGTGATCGCCGAAATAGTATAGTACACATCTTGTGTTGTAAAGCAAATACGCTACTTGCCTACGGCTCTTGTGAAACTTTTTCTTTTGTGCGTAATATGCTTCTTACAACTCTCGTTATGTAATATACTATTATATTTACGTTTACGATCATTGAATAATACGTACATTCATTTCATCGGGCGTCTTGCATGATTTGTAATGAAATATTTTTTTAAATGAAATAAAAACTTGGGACCCGTATTTTTATTTTAACAAAAAAAATTTCAACAAGCCCAAAAATAATTAATGAAAATTCGAGTGAAAATTGAATAACATTAGGTATTATTCAACACTATTGTATAATGATGAACTGTCATCACACCAAAATGTGAGATTATGTTAATATTTGTATGAATAATAATTTGTAACTAAGACATGTTATGTTATTTAAAAGTCGTAAATAAAACGTAGTATTTGACTCGCACATAATGGGTTTACAATTCACTTTGATTATTATACACTCGCCTTCATCTCGTGCATAAACTTTCATGCTTTTGAATTACAGGCTACATTATGTGCTCGTTAAATTATTATTAGGTAATATTATTTTACTGTTTCCTCATCTTTAACTACTATTCTCTTAGCTCTTTAAGTTCTCAAAATCGCAATAAAGTTTGAATTTTTATCACTTCTTGTGTACTGCTAAACAAACTGCGTATTAAATATTAAAATCTAGATTATTAAAATCTAGAACAGTATAATTTCAATTTTCCTTACAACGACCTTATGATAATATCGTAAACAATTTAACTTAGACGTCGCAATAAATATGAAGCTTGCATCACAATCTTTTTACTATCTAGTCCAGAACAAATTATCTATCTTTATATGCATCACAATCTGCAAATTTTGCAACATCTTTAAAACTTAGATCATTTCTCAAAGACTTAAATCTTAAGAAATAATTGACTCTTGCATGTTTCAATGGTTCAATTAGGTTCCGACAGCATTTAAAGAAACTTTAAACTCGTTTTAAATTATCCTTTATGTCTTAGTTGTCTAGCACAACAATTTTAATTGTTCGTGCAATTTGTAACGGAATTACGCAACTAAACGTGAACCAAATCAAGTTTGCCAACTTGACAAATAAAAATTAAGTTACTAAGTTGTAAATCACGATTTAGTTTAATGGTTACTAAAAGCTTAATTGACAATGGTTGAACATACGACAGTTGTGGAAATAAATAGATAGTAAAACAAAGATTTATAAATGTGTAGAAGTTACTAACTACGAGTATTATTAGTATTATTTGATTCTAAGAAATATACGTTCTGAAACACTAAAATAATGATATAGTGTTTTAAGAAATTAAATCAGAACCCTGCCTGTCAAAACTCTTGCCCTTCCTGGAACTGAATGCTGAAAAGTTTCATCATTTTACAGATACAAAAAATATGGGAAATTAATATTATATTATTTTTTTCAAAATCGGCATGAAAATCTTCATTTCCTGACTAATTTAAGTCTTGAAAGTAAGATTTCCTTGACTAGGCATAAAAATAAATAAGTAAAAATGACTAGGCATGAAAATAAAATTTTCATGCCTATAGTCATTTTTCTTTCCACCGTCTGTAGGAACAAACAGTTGTCATGACAACGTTATCTAAAATTTGTCACAGCTCTGATGATTTATGCAAACCTAATTTTTTCTATAATTTTAAGCTTCTATAATTGCCGATTTAAGAAAAATAGAATACATAACGCGTCATAAAAATGTCTTTGCTTGACTCGGAGGCTTTGAAACATTTTCATGACTTGTAATGTAATATACTATATTTGCAAAAAATATCGATGGAATAGGAAATAAATCTTAGAATCAGAAAACTAGACGACTAAAGGGCCAGTTTTACGTGACTCAAAGATTGTCGAGACGTCGAGAGAGATATTGTCTGCTAATGACGTACTGAAAATATGAAATGACATTTCAATTTGAAACTTTACACATATACCTATATGTATTTCGATTACTAGAAAATATTGAACAGTTTCGAATATTTTGTTGTATTTTTCTAAACGGACCAACTATATTGAGAACCTAATGTATGGAAATTAATCACTTTTGTAATTTTAAATTTTTAACATTTTCATAACGTGGCATATATAATTTTTTTAAATTTTAAAGCTGTTTAGGTTTCTTCAAAAAGGTTGTTTTTTAATTATTACAAATTATGGCCTTATTATTGCATATTTATTAATTTTGTTTATTTACTTATTTATTTATTTATTTAAATTGTCGATTCCTTGCATTGTTCGTGAGAGTGATAAGAAAATATTTTTTGTCAAGATTTGTAATATTAAAATGCATAAATTAATTCTTCTTTTCTCTAATTGTTGTCGCAACAATGTATTGTATGAATTTTTCAGTCAAATAATGCTTCGTAATTACTTATAGTCCAGTCAGGAGAGTCAAAAATTAACTGAAACCCAAGACTAATACATAACCAAATGAAATTTGGCATGTGAGTAGTTAAGAACATACAGAAACAAAAAAAAAATTCGCTCCACCTCGGTATGCTCCGCTTCCCACAAAAATTTTCAGTTGAAACTCAAAATTTTCTTGTAACGCATTTTCCTCGAAAACTATCAAAGATTATGGAAAACTGTTTTGACAGGACGAAAGCTGAGGAAATTTGCTATCAAAATGGTCTTTGAAAATTTTTCATAGGTAGCACCGTGTAGGCTTCAGCCGTTTAATATTCGAATGACTTGAGAATTTTCTGTATAGTAGGCGCTACATTGCGAATGACGTAAAACATTCGCCGCTACAGAATGAATGTGGTATAACTTTGTTAAAGAACATCATTTTGGAAAGATAAAAATTGCATTTTATTCGTCGAGGCTTCCACTTTCAATTGCACTAAGAACATTTGAATTTCCGACCCCGTTTATACCGAGAAACTTGCTTTTTAAAGAATTATAACTCAGTATTAGCAGACGTTCAAAGAATTCTCAATATTTTCAATATCTATGAATGAAATTGTAAACTCGTAGAGGATTATCTTCACCAAATCATCCCCAATCACATGCAACTATTTGGAGGGTTGTGTGTTGTACGTCCGAAAAAAAAACTGGTTTTCGCTACCTTTTTTATTTATAGGTTATGATCTTTTTTTAGGAAAACATCTGTTACATGTACGTAGTAGTACAATTGATGAAACAAATTACAGAATCTTGTTGATTAGGATTTGTACTTAACGATAAGCTCATTAAAAATCAATTTACGGGGCCAAAAAGTGGCCTATTTTCAAAAATGCTCGTGCCCGCGATAAATAAAGAAATCTATGAGATAGCGAAAACCAGTTTTTTTTTTCGGACGTACAACACACAACCCTCCAAATAGTTGCATGTGATTGGGGATGGTTTGATGAAGATAATCCTCTACCAGTTTACAATTTCATTCATAGATATTGAAAATATTGAGAATTCTTTGAACGTCTTCTAATACTGAGTTATGATTCTTTAAAAAGCAAGTTTCTCGGTATAAACGGGGTCGGAAATTCAAATGTTATTAGTGCAATTGAAAGTGGAAGCCTCGACGAATAAAATGCAATTTTTATCTTTACAAAATGATGTTCTTTAACGAAGTTATACCACATTTATTCTGTAGCGGCGAATTTATTACATCATTCGCAATGTAGCGCCTACTATACAGAAAATTCTCAAGTCATTCGAATATTAAACGGCTGAAGCCTACACGGTGCTACTTATGAAAAATTTTCAAAGACCATTTTGGTAGCAAATTTCCTCAGCTTTCATCCTGTCAAAACAGTTTTCCAAAATCTTTGATAGTTTTCGAGGAAAATGCGTTACAAGAAAATTTTGAGTTTCAACTGAAAATTTTTGTGGGAAGCGGAGCATACCGAGGTGGAGCGAATTTTTTTTTTGTTTCTGTATGTTCTTAACTACTCACATGCCAAATTTCATTTGGTTATGTATTAGTCTTCAGTCAAAACCTCTCCTGACTGGACTATTATGGTAAATTTCAGATTTTTATTTTGAGTAATATAGACAGAATCGTTAATTCTGATTTTATTGCAGCAATATTGCGTTCAACAAGTGTAGATCCTTAAATGTTGCCCCCAGTCCATTATGGTATAGAGGTCACTGGCTACAGCCCTGAATCAAAATCGTGCAATTCTGATGCTATTGCAGCAATATATTGCAGTGACAAGTGTAGAGTAGTGGTTGAAAAATAATTAAATAATGATATAATTGACAGATTGACATTGATCTATATCACTCGTATTTTATTATTCATTTATGTTATTTACAAATTAATTAAACAAAACTCATGTTTACAGTCACGTTGTTCTGAACTAACGATCGATCAAGTGATAACAAATTTTTACTGCTTCAATTTATGAATTTCAAATTATTTTCGTCATCTAAGTACATAAACAAATTACAAAATACAATTATGTATATCACATAAACAACATACTATTACGTGAGATTTTAATAAAGTAATTATATTCATAACTAACTAACTAGTTATTTACCTGTCGCATATAAATTAAGTAAATCTTTAGCATTTACTTGCAACTTTTTTATCATATTATATTGTTTTTTACCAATTTATATCTAATAAATATTTATATCGATGTTATCAGTAAAAAAATAAACAACTGCATATCGATAATTACACTGTAATTATTCCTTCAATAACAAATTTGAAATATTTTAATTGATAATAATTGTAAGGGGAAGTGAATTAAATAAATAGGTTGTGGTGTGGTCTAGCACGTTTACATGACAGTTATGAGGCGTTTGTCATTGGAAAGCGTTTGTGTTTGTATATTGTTTGTATTAAATTATTATCAATATTACATGATAATTTGTATAGTGGCTATATTTAATGTGGTAAACTTGTAGTACACATTGATTTCAAATGTACCTATAGATTGTGTCAGACTGATAATGAAATAAAAAGGTTTTTACTTTCTTACAATATAAGTCTAGGTATCATGAAGAAATTCGATACCGGGCTTTTCGCGGAAATACGAGTACCTACATGTTTTGAGGTCCTCTGAATTCGTTTTGACCATTTTCTCAATGATGTCTGTGTGTGTGTGGATGGATGGATGATGTACTCGTATGTCCGAATGTTCAATAACTTATGAACGAGAAAAGATAAAATTATGAAACTATTTAAAACGTTTAGGACATTGCGCAGAGCTGAAAAGATGTTGGTCACATTTCGAAAACCGGAAGAGGAAGTTTTCTTAAAACACAACAATAAATTTTAATTATGGAAGTAGCCATAAAAAATGTTTCAGATAAATATTAACAATAATGTAAGGAATAATAGTTACTTGAATACAAACTTGGTCTGTTACGTCAATTATTCTATTACCTATGTGTCGAACGTGTGTAAAGTGCAATAATAATTTTTCGAGTACATACAGTTGTGTATAAAAAAGTCGTGTGGTGGCCACAACAGATTTTTTATAGATGTATTTTTAACTAATTTGATACAGTACCATTATTATTTTCTAAGTAAAAATCTGACGTGGACACCACATGACTTCCTTGTACGCCTTGTGTGTTCATACTTTTCTTAATAACTAAAATGTAAAATAATATTAAAAATTCTTTTAACTTATTATACTAGTATACTCACAAATATATTTTAGTCATTTTATTTAAACTGCAGAAGAAGATATAAAGCATATTTTACTATTGTCACTGTCATGTCATAATCATTTAAATTTTACGTAGTAACAAATGTTAATCGATCATGGACTACAAGATACCGAAATACTATAAATTATAAATATATACTTTAATTATTTTTAAATGATAGCAGATACAAAAATATTTATAAAATACCGATTGTAGGTAATAATCACATAATCTTTCATTTAAAATAAAAAAAATTGTCTAAAATTAAATATTTATCGAAATATTTTTAAAAAGTACTACTTCCGGTTTGTAGACTAAAACCAAAAATAGGAGGTGCACAACTAGATGCTATAACAGTCCTAAATACAAAATTTCAACTTTCTACGTCTAACCGTATTTGAGTTATGCGACACACATACGTCCGTCCGTACGTACGTACAGACGTCACGTCGAAACTAGTCATAATGGATTCAGAAAAGGTCAAAACGGATATTTCCGTCAAAATCTGAGAACCGATAATTTTCGCGATTACAATACTTCCTTACTTCGTACAAGGAAGTAAAAAGGAAATAAATATACCTAGTTTTAGAATAAGGACAATAAATAGTACAACACACACGTGCGTAAAAGCTCTTATGCATGCTTAAAACACTCACAAATAAAATAGTAAGATACTTTTTGGACAATTGATTTCATACACATTTCTATGTTAATCGGAGTGATTTCAGTGCAGTAAATGAGTCATTACGATACCACCCCGTTGCTATAAGACAATTATTATTGTTGATTTTTTTTATTAAGACAAAAGCAAACTATTAATTATGTTCAAGTAAAGAAACAAAAAAAAACAAACCTTACATCAACATTTAAAATATGAAATATAGTATGAAATAAAACAGTTCTTTCCTTTCAGAAACATTATTACCTATATTTGTACCGTAAATGTAGGTACCTAAATACTAAATATTCATTTACCAGTTTTATTACGTAAATGACTACCTTTATCATTTTTTGATTTTTAAAATTAAGTTATAAAATGAATAGCGTTACTTTTTGTAATTATAAAATAGGTAGGTATGTTTATTATTATAGTAATTATTATTAATTTGACGTTTACCTACAGAACAGGTCTGCATTTATCAGTTTTACTGCAATTGAGTAATTTATTTACTATTACATGCTATTAACATTCTTAGCTACATTTGCCATAAAACAGTAAATATTTAATTATTTCCAGATATTTTCCATATAATAAACGCTGGTATTCAGTAGTAAATACAAACAATCCAAGTTTCTAATAATTAAATTAATAATGCTGCATTCATTTAAATTTAAGATTAGCATTTGAAACTATTCCTGTGGCATAAACAATATTTTTTATACTTATACATTAACTATTGAAGAAAATAATATAATTTTTTTTAAGTTATAGTTTCTTGTCTCATAGACACTTTGGCAAGAAATTTCTCGTCTCGGCGACAGAACTAGAACCGTTCAATGTTACACAGTTCATTAGTGTTTATTTCCTATAATTTAAGGCTCTCTAAAGCCTCATTTACAATACGAAATTAGTAGTTATAGTTAAGTACGATCAGTAGGTATAGTTAGTTGTTATAGTTTATTAGTTAGTTTTGACTATTGTCGTTCACAATTACAAAATTAATGTTGTAGTTATAGTAGTTAGCCTAGTAAAACAAACTAGTTTTAAAATTAGCGTCAGAAGGCAGAAGTGTCAGTTTATTTGGCTTATAGGTATATTTTATGTTTGGTTTACTTAAAGTTGCCTTTCATAATAATCCTTGTCTATAAATGACTGAAGAAGCATGCCTCTATGACAAAAGTGATCCTGAATTTAAAAATATTAATGTCATTTTAGACGTTAAACGTCAAAATTAAATCTATTGTGAACGCTACAAGTGAAATGCATAATGTCAAATCACTAACGTTAAACCAACTGACTATAACTACTAATTTCGTATTGTGAATGAGGCTTTACTCTTTTCTTTGTTTAGTTCGCACTGTAAGTAAACAAAGTAAATAAAATTTGGCTTCACCAAAAAATAGCAAAACTTAACAATGCAAGTCAAGTAACATACTATCTCTGAAGGTCTTCCATTGTCTTCTTTTTACAAATAGAACCAACCTAAACTTATGAAACCTTCACAAAAACGATCACGCACTTTTCAATATTCAATCAATCGCCCAGAGTCTTAAATCAATCTATTGAAAATTGAAATACGATACGGAAAAATATTAATTTCACTTTTCACTTCTCACACTTATTGCGATATTGAAATTATACTCGCGGCAGTAGTAATTATAAACTGCTACTGTCTGCAAGTCTTCTCTAGAAAGAATTATTGCTTGCGATGTGTAATTATTTGTTAGGTTTTAGAAACTAGATTTGAATGGTGGTCAATTGGTCAATGTCATGAAACTGGGGCATGCGAAATTAAAAGTGATATTGGAATTTTTACTTCCCATGTTATAGATTTATTAATTTAAATTGATATGGTTGTCTGATGAAATTAATTTCCTACCTAGAAACCTAGTATTTCAAAATTAGATGATTTAATTATTTAATGTAGATTTTCTAATTGTTATAGCTGTTGCATAATAATTGGGTTAGCATTAATTTTTAATTGAAGTTTTAAGATTAACTTCGCCGACAAATAGTAAAGAAACGAAATATAAAAATTAAATTGCTATACGAAGAGCTTTCTGAATCCTTATTATGTCAAAATATGAATTAATTTGAAATATGTTTAATTGAAATTACATTAAAGTTAACAGTTTCAAAATATATCAAAATCATAGCTCAGTTTTGCTATAATTGTTGTTATTTCTATACAAATACAAATAAAAACTTGAAACTTTATATTATAACATAATAAGTGTACATACTAATTTAAATTTTTAAATTGTTTTTTTTACAAATTACTCTTCATTAAAGTGCGGATTATATGCATTTGCATATAATGTATTATTGTGCATATTGGTATTTATCTACAAATGTTTGCATTTCATACATAAATAGATCAAAATATGGTATCAAATTTTTGCATATTTTGCATATCTCAATATTTTTTACATTATATACTTATTTATTATAAATGTATATAACTGCATATTTCATACCTTTTAATTCAAAATTTCATTTTTTTAAAATTTAAATGTATAAAAAAATTTATAATCAGGGGTAATACCAATGACCTATTATAATTTAGACGCCGCATGGCATTGTTGATGTAGAGCTTGTTTTGAAGCCGACACTTACTTGGGTGGGGGAACGGGAGGTAGACCGCGTTGGTAATGCGTGATGCCTAGTTTACTGTAATGTTGTCTTGTTTCTGTTTACATTATGTCATTATGTGACAAGCTTTGCGAAGGTTAGGTTTTAGTATTGTTTTATGTTTTGTGAAACACTTCTTAAATTCTGTTTTGTGTCAAATACTCGTAATATTTTTCAGTAGTTTATAAATGATAGTTACAAATTCTGTATTTAGTTGAATTTAAAACATTATTATGGTTAATCATCGTGCTATGCTAACAACGTGCCAAGAGGTTTCGGCTTCAAAAAAAGAAAATGTGTCATTTAGTGTGTATTTTTCTGTAGAAATAATAATAATAATAGATCAGAAAATGCAACTAAAAGTGATTTCAGATATCCAATGAACCAAGCTAGACGAGATCAATGGCTGAAAGCCGTGCAATCTATACAAAAATAATTCTACCAAACATCTTTATTATTTTAATCAAATATAATTTAAGATTAACATTTGAAATAAACAGTGCTCTTGCTAAAATATTATAGTACCTACAAAAGGTAAAAAACGTCATCTTTATAGATGTCTCCTTATAACTGTCATTTAAATGTAAAATAATTTATGAAATATTAAATAATACAACAATATGCACAATATTTAACAAAAAATGCGTACATATTTTTAAATTGCATCTCAAAGTGAATTTTGTTGTAGGTTAGAATGATTTCATCTGACAGATACTTTAGAATTATTGTAGTACACGCAACCCGCACTGCAAGCTAGGTCTCCATCAGCCTACTCCGTTTCAGGAAGTGTCGGCTTCACAACAAATGCGACTATGCGGTGTCTAAATTATATTAGGTCATTGGGTAATACCATAAGAGATGATAATTTTTTGAGAATTGTTTTGTCGTTTCCACGGCAACTTATTTCTAACAATTTCACGACACAAAACAGCATCTGACAATTTCCCGAAACGAAGTTGAGGGGAATTTTCCGTGATGTTTTGTGGAGTGAAATTGCAATAAGTTGCCGTGGAATAGACAACAATTCTCTCAAAAAATTATTATCTCGAATGGTATTTAAGAAGAATATTTTTCTTGTTAAAAATACTACCAAAACGACTCATTTTGCTAAACATTTTTGACGTTTCATGTGACAAATTAACTTATTTTTTGTAACTAACGTAACAAAATAAAACCTAATCTACATAATTATGTTGTCAGATACATCATTTTACATTTTCAATTCTATTGGTTGCATTACGCCATTTGACGTCAACATTACGCAATATGATTGGTTAAACCATCTGTCAAAAAATATTCACTTAAATTTGATACCGCCTTCTAATTTTTCCATTTATTTTAAAAGTAGGTAGGTAGTTATACGTTGTTTTGTTTATTTTACATGATATTTTTGTGCTTTGTTGACAAAATGTGTTTTTGTTCTGATTTATAAAAATAAGTTATTAGTAAAAATGAATAAAATTATGTTGCCTATCTGCATATAGGTATTTGTAAAATATTGCATAGGTATTTGTTTAATTTTGTGTATATATTCAGCATATTTTGGCCTTATTTCAATGCATATTACATGTATATTTTAATCATATTTGCCTGCATATAATCCGCACTCTACTCATCATTAAACCCAACTGGTTATAATTATATATCCATTGCATTGTTTGATTGATTTTTCTCTATCTTCAAAAATGTGCAGAGGTATACCGTGAATTTATTTTAACATGACACATGGGATTTTTCATATCCATGGTTATGAATTTGAAATTTGACAGCAATGTATAAAAGCGTTCTTTTTAAAATGAGGGAATCCATTTGAATTTGTTAATTTAATGTCACACTGCTGCTACTTGAAAATCAAGCTCAGTTGAAAACGTTCCTTGGAACTAAAAGGCTGAATTAAATACTTTTTTCTAGTACAATTTCCATCGGAGATTCGTTCGAGTTTCATACTTTATTTCCGAACTATTCATATTCAATCAGAAATCTTCGATTTCTTCCGAGCCAAAACTTTTAAGGGTTAGTCAAACTGACTTCACACTGAACCGAGCATGCGTAGAAAAGTATGCAAATCGTACGAAACTCGGATGGGAATTTTTGATTTTTATTATACTGGAAATAACTAGGAACTTTTCGGATGAATCTCGAACTAGAATCAAACAATCAAGACGAAAAATGTAGAATGTAATTCAGTCTTTACAGCTGCCCAAATATCTTATGTTGTTCAAGAATAATTCAGTTTAATTTATTTTAAAAAGAAAGCTCTAAAACATTGCTGTCCAATAAAAGTAGGTTCACAACGCATAGTAGATATGTGTTTTATTTTTAAGATTTAAAGTATTTAACTTACATTTTCAATCACATACATAAATATAAATTATTTCATTCCATTTATATAATTTATTTAAAGCGTTACTAACAGATTACGAATTTGATTGGTGCAAATTAGGTCGATGTACTCGTATATTTCTATTGTTCGTAATCTTTCTGCATATCTGCATAAGTATCACATATTTTACCGTGTGCGTTTATGTTTTATCCCTTTCACTTTGTCCTACAATCCTTAAATCCTTCAAATTCTAATCGTATTATCTTTATATACTTGCAGTAAAATAAACTCAGACACCAATAATTAACAGTTATCGTTAAATATTTATTATTAAGAGCATTCTACATAGAGCTGTAAAAAGCACTTACAAGAAAATACCTCACACGTGAACTATTACCTACGTATTTCGACATAAAATTTGTGCAATACATAAAAGGATATGTTTCTTGTTAAAAAGAACATTGCTGCCAAATTAGTATCCATGGATATGGAAGTCCCATGTTTCACGGTAAAATAATAAAATAAACACATTATAGATGCTTCCAAGTTCCAAACCTTTTTCTGTTTTTAAACAAGAGTAAACAAATAAAATTTTATTAATTACACTATTATAAATACCATATTTATTTTAGTGAAATTTACTCTGTGTGCTTCGTGCTCGGAAGCTACCTTTTTTAGACTAAAATTATGCAAATAACCATTTTAAATGTATTATAATTATTATTATTACAAAATGAAAAATAAAAAATATTTTTTACGGGAAATATAAATAACCTGTTGACCTCTTTTGATTTGGACTTCTAAGATTTGTAGTTTTTTGTTTAATACAAGTCTTATTTTTCATTTCATCTACAATTTAACTCACAAAAATCATCTGAACTGTTAAACTGTAACAAAGCTTATGACTAGACTATACCGAAATTACATTTTTTTGAATGAGTTATATTGACAGTAGACGTAATATTGAAATTAACAGTTGGTAAAAATGTGTCAAAATCGTAGCTCATTTTTGCTATAAATTTTTATTTCTACATAAATACATTTATAAATTTGAAACTCAATATAACAACGTAGAAATGCGGAAACTTTTGTATTAAGTTTAGATTAAATTTTTTAAATTATTTTTAAACAAGTTATCCATCTTTTAAAAGCATGTTCAATTAGTGAATTTTCAGGAAGTCACTTTGCAGTTTGAGTTTCCATAACAGTAAACATAAACATGACACTCCAGCCAATCACAAATACAAAAAACATTCTAGAATTTTGTTTTTAATTAGTGCATTTATTATGCACATTTTTTGTATATTTTTGTACTATAAGTTGTCCACCAAAACTGCTTATTATGCTACCTCAAACAATATCCCAGCCTAAGTCCTAAAGCTCTAAAACATAATATGTTTCTAGATAAAGCGGCATTTTAAATTTCCTTTCGGTTAGGTGAAAAATCTGTCACTTATTTGTCCTTCAGTTTGGATAAGTCACTGAATTCTTTGAGACCAAAATGGCAAATAACAAATAATCGTATGTTTGCTGTTGTTTACGTTCATTGTTTTTAAGTTCCCACAGTCACAACATCAAGAACAAGTTAAATGATGGCTATCGATCTTTAGATTCAGATTGGAGGAATTTGTATCGATTTGTTCACCGATTTGTCAGAGATAAGATCGACAGAAAACAAAACTATAGAGTAATACTAAACACTTACGTTGTCGCTTTTTCTCATGGACTAGAAATTTAAACGTTTTATTTATTAAAATATATTAATTTCAGAGAATATGGAAGTAGGTATTACATATAATTTTAAAAATAAGTTTTGTTACACCTTCTACTGTAGCAATAAATCAGAGTGTAGTATTACGCGATGCAAGTATATTTTTCAAAATTTATAGCCGTTGATGTCGTAAGACGAAACGGGACGAGAAACAGCCTATTCTCGTCTCGTCTCAAATTTTCGAGACGAGAATTGTAAAAATTCTCGTCTCAAAGAAGTCGATTCCCGTCTCGTCTCTCGTGTCTTGTTGGCCATCTATTTGATAAGCAAGAAGTGAATTTAGGATTTTTGTTATATTTGCACACAATTTTTGTTTTAGAAATACAAATATTTATATAAAAAAAAATTGCTACGAACAAATTTAAAAATATATTTTGACATTTTCGAAAGCAATAATAAGTTTCGAAAATTCTAGATTACTCGAGAACTATTTCCCTTCTCGTAATTTTGAATTCTCCGAGACGAGAAATTTATTGGTTCTCGTCTCGTAATTTCGAGACGATACCAGAATGAGACGAGAAACTTCTCGTCTCAGCGGCATCACTAGATATTTGAGAAATAATTTTTTTTTTAAATAGTCTGCTAAAGTGCACTAAAAAGTCAAAAAAGAATAATTTATCTTTGGTTGTGATTTCTTCTATTAAGAACGATTTAGTTTTATTTTTTTTAAGCAATCTTATTTCAAAATATATTATTTTGTATATTCCATAGTACCTAGTAGGTATAAAGCAGTATCCATAACCATAAGAAATTTTCTGATGAAAAAGTCAGTAACGAGTTAATAATTTTAAAATTCTTACTCACTAGTGAGTTATGAAACAATCATAAACTGATAATTATTATTAATAATCAAGTTAACATAGAATCTGTATCCTGTAGATCCTCGTAGTAGGTTTAGTATTTCAAGTTAAATATCTTTATATGATAAAGAAAATCATTTACAATATTTCGCAACCACAATGCGTTTATATGACACAAGACAATATTTATTGTCTAAATTTAAAATTCAGTTTGGGTATCTGGTACGTTACCTGAATTTTAAAAGAATATAGATATGTACCTAGTGTAAAATGTATTTTATTGTTTTCCTAATGTAAACTTTCTTCATGTCTATGTATAAATCCAAGTTTCATTTTAGAAATAAATTGTTTACTTAACTCGAAATACTTGAAATAGACTTTACATTATCATTTGAAGTTCATCAATAGTTTATTTATGATTAGAACAATAAATCTTTTAAGTACCTACCTATACATTCATAAACAATCAATAAAATAGCATAAACAAGAAAGTGAATTGCAATAGAAATAATTAGAAGACATGTATACTCCAAAAAAGTAAACTGATTTACATTTATTTTATTGATCACGCTTCCCATAAAAGACATAAATTTATGTTTATGCCTTGAGATCAATGTTAGTACTTTGTATCGTTTTTGTACTAGTTTGTTGCATTGCAATGCAATACTTCTTTAGTATTCTAAGAAATAGAACGGGTCTTGTCAGCGCGATGTTTTTGTTCTGAAGAAATTCTATTAACACTTACCAGTGACTTTAATGCTTAGTGAAGAAAGATTGTGCATCTAGATTATAAAACAAAGTAATGCCACTAAAGAATATGACTAAATTTGTTCGACATTTAACGCTGAATTTTATAAATAAAAAGTATAAAATATTTATAGATAATTTGTCTTCTTTATAAACATATTTGATTGCTCTTTACCTGATGAAAATAGCACGTCAACGTTTGAAAAATAAATATTTAGAAATGAACCCCAAATATGTTATTCATTTATACATTCGATTTAATCCAACATTTCTAGCTTATTTACAAAATGTTTCTTCATGTATCAAATGATTATAATTTGTTTCTTTGAGGACCATTCTGTTGTAACATAACTTAATTATTATAGAACTGTGACTGCATTCTTCGTTATATATAATTTTACCTGTGGGTTAATTAATAATTAAGCAAATTACAATTTGTCTCGTACCACTTAACTTGCAATTAACTCATACCACGTCGTTTCCCAAAAAAGGGTTAACACAAATCAAGAACAAAACCTTACACATTTTCAGCATGCATCTGGTATATTCATACATTCCTATCCTGATACACTTCTTTTGCCTCGTCTATGTTCGTTATCTTTTTCATAAACTCTATTATTTCCCAGTTAAAATCATTCGCAATCGCGACAAGCAAATACAAAGTCTAGTAAAAAGCTCATTTTTTATTCTTTTCGTACTACGATCCTCTACCGCGCCAGAAAACAGGAAAAAACATGAATTTCGCGCGCCACTCTGCAGCGTTTATTGTTTTGTTAAATATAACAATTATAGATACTGTTGAAGATAAAAGTATAATCTACAAAATGGTCGATGCAGAATTTTAAATTTTTGCTTTTAAATCGAAATATGTTAATTTCAATTTTGACTTTTTTGCTATTTTTTGAACACAAATATCTTCTATTTTAAAACGAATTTCAAAAATTTGATCGGTTATTTCGCAGATCGAATGTTTGTTGGCAACATATTAAAATTTGAAGTTAATTCCCTTATAAATAAAAGCTGTATAGTGGCACGCGAAAATCCTCTTTTTTACAAATATTGCAGTTATCCTTACAAATATGGGTGCCAAAATTGAGAGAAATATTTAGTGCTTCTGAATCTTAATAAAAAGGATCATGGTAAGAGTTGCCTGCCAAATAGAGCCGCCGCTAAACTAAATCTTCAATAAATCTTGGAATACAAGATTTTTAAATCCATAGATACAATAGATAGCTTCAAACCAGTGAATTTATTTTTTTACGTCACTCGGGGGAGGAAAGCAGTGTTTTCCTCTTGCTAATGGAGGGAGGGAAGCGAGTTTTCCCTCCCGCTCGAGAGGACCGTACTTGTTTTCCTCCCGGGCGGGAGGAAAACACTGTTTTCTTCCCGGTACTGGCGGGAGGAAAACATTGCAAGAAAGGTGATTTCGAGGCCCTCGTGACGTAAAATATTGTGTGTCCCACGGGAGGGAAGGCTATTCCTCCCTTGGGCGAAGCCGGCGCCCTCGCTCGGGCCGCCGCTTGGCTCGCGGGAGTAATAGCAATTACTCCCTTGGGCGAAGACGGCGCCCTCGCTCGGACTCGCCTGCGGCTCGCCTTCGGCTCGGGTCGCCGCTTCGCCCGCGGGAGTAATAGCTATTACACCCTTGAGCGAAGCCGGCGCCCTCGCTCGGACCGCCGCTTCGCCCGCGGGAGTAATAGCACGCTTCCCTCCCTAGGTGCACAAAATACTATTCCATACTTTTAGAAGCATGAAGTAATTCCCAAAGAACGACCATTGAATAATACATTCATTATGTAAGTAACTTTAGTAAGATAAACACCTCCATAAGATATAGTATTGTGTTATGAATTAATAATTCAACACTATTGTGTTATAAGTCCATTATTCAACACAACTGTCATCTGTCATCGTGTCATCACACCATAATGTAAGAATTGGTTAATATTTTAATGAACAAAAATTTATAAAGAAATATTTTATTAAAAAGTCGTTAGGTAAAACGTCGTATTTGACTCGCGCATAATAGGTATTATTCACTCGGATTATAATACACACTAGCCTGCAGCTCGTGCATAAATTTTCATTTTCTTGCATAATTATATAGCCTACATTATGTGCTCGTTAAATAATAAACTAAATGTTTTATCGTAGAACCACATTGAATTGTGAAATTACACAGTAAAAAATTTATTGAAATCGGTGTTAAATTTTTGTGTGTTAATAAAAACTTGTTAAAATAACACAATTTTCCTAGTAAATTTAACAAACCTAGAAATTGTTAAAGCAATTTAAGTGTGAAATATATCTTTTAACACTTATTTTGTTATTTTAACCACAAAATATGTAAATTTCATATTTACTAAGCACCTAGTTAAAATTCTGATATTATAATGTTAAATTAACAAATATTTTACTTATTTTTTCGGTTAAATATTTTTGACCAAAACAGTTTGTCAATTTAACAAACACATTGTGTTTACATGAATTTAAAAAAAGTAGTTACTTCTCCGTTGCTTTTACCTATATGGTTTGTAATAGAATATTATTTTGGTTTTTCTATAATAAACGATGTTACACAGG
Organism: Agonum fuliginosum; assembly: GCA_947534325.1. NCBI lineage: Eukaryota > Metazoa > Arthropoda > Insecta > Coleoptera > Carabidae > Agonum > Agonum fuliginosum. The sequence continues at coordinate 6,521,416 of OX384043.1, forward strand.
CAACATTTACTTCTCTACTTTTTTAGTACCTACCTATACTACTTAGGTACCTACTGTATAAGTTTTGGGCTTTATTTATTACAATAATTTTTGAACTTTTTTGAAAATAAATATTACCTATATTGTAAAATGCGTAGTAAGTAGTAACAAACAATTAGTTACATTTAACAAAAACTAGTGTTAAATTAACGACATTTTTATATAGCTTATTATAACAAAAAAAATTGTTAGTTTAGCTAAACATTGTGTTACTTGGAACACAATTAGTTTGTTAGCAAATAACACCAAAAATTGTTAAAACAACAAAACTAACATTGTTAAAGTAACAAAGTTTTTTGATAATTCATTAACAATTTTGCTTGTTGAAGATTAACTAAAGCGTAATTTGTTAAATTAACCAAAAATAAGTAGTGGACCTGCTGGAACCCTGTTTTGTGTTAAATGTGTGTTAATATTTTTTACTGTGATATTTTGTATTGTACTTATTATGTTAATGTAGGTATTTTTTGTTTCATTTGTGCATTGAAATTTGTTTTGTTACAGAATTTTGCAAAACCAATTATCGAAACAATACAAAATATTTTTATTGAATTGCATCGAATAAATTGGGAATCCCTGCGTAATCCCTGACGACATCATGTGATCTTTGAATCATAAACTCTTAAAAGCCTAACAAAAAGCGTAGACAATTGTCACATAAAGTTTTAGTGGTGATGCAAAAAGGATGTCTGTGTCAGTATTGTTTTGTGTATTGTGTTTTCTTTTTGTTTTATTGGTTTATGTAAGTATTAGTTTTTACTAGCGTAGGTCAAAATTTGACATTTATAAACTCGATATATCATTGTTTCGACAAAACAAAATTACCTATAGGTATTACTTTGTTCTTTGTTACATTTCAATACAAAGGTATCAATTTGAAGTCGGTTAGTGTATATTTTATTTCAATACAATAATTATATTTATATATTTACGAGTAGAACAATGAGATGTGAAATTTTTCATTAAAATGTTAAAAACTGGTTACTTCTAATAAAAATTATTATGCAAATAACAATTGTTTCTTGTAATGTTTTAATTTAAACGGCAACAAGCAACTTGCAGGATATTATAATTTATAATCCTACAATTTATGTACTTTAATGAGGGATTATAGTATACTTTAATGTCTAAAGTGATATTATCACGTTGTTAGAGAGTAATAGGTATATGAATGTTTAACTTATGATAAACACTGCTATTGTATGTCTCATTTAAATCTTTTCACCTATCGTTATTCTAATACATATACATAGGAATAATTTCCGCACATATTTTTACCTCTCACCACTCAGTCCTGTAAGAGAGGTATTAGGTTAGGTATTGTAATCATGCTAAAATTTCGATAGTGAGTTTTCAATGGATAAGCACGTTTTGTGGTCCCTAGAACACGATTTTGATGATTGATGTATGGATGGATGGGTGTTGGAGGTACGATAACTCAAATACCACTGAATAAAAAAAATTGAAATTTTGCATAGTATAATATTCTGACACCCTAGATTAGATTTTAGTGTTGATCGTACAACTGGAAGTGGTATTTTCTGAAGAGTTTTTCTGGAATATCCTCAAAATTACCTGTCTACCTGCCTACCAATGAAAACAAAAAATAAAATATTTGATTGAATGTCAAATAAATTTTTAACTTTTCGACAAATTAAAATGAAAATATAAAATGTCATTTATTATTAATAAACTGTAATAATATTATCAAATCTATAATTCTCTAAATCCCTTCTACAATGGTATTTTTGTGAGTATAAATACCTTCATTTGTATACACTTATATTAGTAAAATAAAAATAGTAAATGTATGGCGAGAGGTCATGTGTTGGACACATCAGATTTTTTACATATGACATTTGAATACCTAATAGTTGTCAACGTAAAAACTCTAAATTTTATTTCCTCTTTTTGCAATAAAATAATGCTTTTAAACATAATTCATTATTAAATAACAATTATAATTCAATGTTTTTAATAATAATAACCTACATATACTCTTATCCTGACAGATAATTATTATCTGTCAGGATAAGAGTATAATTTGCACGAATTAATAATTTTTTGACGTATTCGACCTTGAATTTTATATCCACACTTGGTACCTGGAATGGATATGACATCTCTATCCACACATGATAGTATGAAGATATGTTGCCCATATCCAGTAGGGAGGAGAAAAAGATACTTTTCCAATATATTCCATTTTACTATTATGTTATCATCTATCTCTAAGTGACATTACAATTTTGAATACCTATATGTCTATATAGCATGCTAATGCTAGCAGTCCTTCGATTTCGATCTCAGCAACCTATATCCTGTTCAATGGTTACCATCAAGAAAAAATTTTTGTCCATTCGAGTCAATTCTATAATCCATTATCGTGATATCGATAATTATCAAATTCGAATTTATTTTATAGAGTGAAAAAACTTCTACTTATACATGATTATCCCGGCAATATATGATTAGCATTTTTGACGAAAACACATAACTTCTATTTAATAACTACCTTTATAAATTAATTTGTCAACGAAATATCTTTCCGGATTCAGCATACTAATTTAGTGTTCTAAATTCGTTGTACAAGATATAAATTAAATATTGATTATAGCTTAACATAACTGAAAAATGCTAATCACTTAATAGGCATGTGGTGTATCCATATCTTGTTAGCAGAATTGTTGACATTAAAACTCGATCATTTAAATCAATGTTTAGATTGGACATAAAAGTTTAAGGACCACAACTGTGAGATAAAATCTCAAAATGAGATCAAGACATACGAGATTAAAAATTAAAACAGTTGTTATTAGATTGTTATCGATTATCTGAAGGCGGAACATAAAATTTAATTTTGATAGTTTTCAATGTTATATGCAATTATTATCTGCGGTTTAGAAAAGAAGATAATTTAACGGAACTGCATACATGTAACATGCTGTTTAGTTTTACCACAGACAAAACATATATGTTTTGTCTGTGGTTTTACCTACTTCCGTAAAATACAAAAGTAAAAATATATCACGCTTGTTTCCATACAGAATGTACCATAACTTGAGGTACATACTGCAATTACATAATTTAGCATTCTGATCCCGAAACAAAAAGATTTTGTTCGAAATACCAAAATAAAGGTAGTTTACTTAGGGAGAACATTTTTAGTACCTACGATTGAGGAGGTACCAGGAATTTATTTTGGATAAAGAGAGTGCCCGGCTACTGGAAATTAAATTCAATAATTGGGTAGTATTGTATTATGCAAACATTACGTATGCCTATGTCACACCGATATGGCATATGAAGAACGGTGCTCGATGAAAAAGTTTTCCATATGAAAATCTTTTGCTAATTTTTCACTAGTTGTTGAAATGCACGATAAAAAATTTCCTGGACACTGTAAGAAAATCGCAATGACACCGCCACTCTATTTTTAAATTATGTTTACAATAAAATTGTATTTAGCATTAATAGATATATATTATTTACCTTATTAATTGCTTATTTACTTTCATAATGACAATTTAACCAATTTATAATTTAATGTCAAACTGACATATGGCAGAAAAGTTTCTACTTATTAATTACAGTCAAGTTCCTCAAGCTACTATTAAAAAATTTACTAGTAACTAATTTTCCAATTTTGAGAAAATTCTTAGGTACCTACCTCAAGTTATGATATAGGTACTCTGTATACTTATACTTGGGTGTGAGAGCTTACAGACCAATATGAGTTTTTATTATAAATAGATATTTCTACCAATGTGTGCGATTACTAAACACATTGAAGAGATTAGTGCAAATCTCAGAAGAAGAAGAAGAAAAAATTACCTACATCCTACATCAATATTGTGACATGATTAAAAAAATTCATTTTTTAAATGTAGGTATGTATGAATATGGGCACTGGTGTATTTTTATATTATTGTTTTATTCGAAAAAATTTAATTCTTTGTCAGCTAAATACTTGTTGTACTAGCATGATAACTTTCAAAAATATTCTTTCCAAAAAATTTTAAGTAATGTATGTATTAAAAAAAATCTAAGTATATTAATAATTATTTTTCTTTCATTGACATTCACAATATGCAGTTTAATAATTCATAATATAATAATAGGTTGTTGATAGCCTCGGACATGAAACCAGATCATTTAAAGTTCAATTAATCATTAGTTAAAAATAAACAAAAACACGAACAAACAACAAATGTCCAACTGAGAATTATCAACAACAACAATCGCTGATTAAATGTCACATATCACCAGTAGCGTAAAGTGACACCACCAAGTAGAATGATAATTAAAACCTTTCATTGAACCTTTCATGTCAATCAGAATAGTATTTTGGAAAAATCATATTTGATATTGTAAGGACAAAGGACAAATGAATTTATGTGAGTGGTACCGTTTCTAAGAAAAGCGTAAAAATATGTGATACCAAGGTGGATTGCAAAGTTTCCGGAATGGACAACTGGGACCTTTCAAATATTTTTATGTCGTTATGTATGTTATTCTTTCATAATAATTGACAAATTTTCAAATCGATCTGTCATTTAGTCTGGTTTTGATGACCATTTTAATGTGAATAGGTTTGTGCGTTTTGAAAAATGGATACCTAGTAATGAAATTCAAGCGGTTACGAATTTCTTTCATTTGGAGGGGAAAACCGCAACTGACATCAAATCCAGATTTGATGCCGTACTTGAGGATTCATCTGCTTCATTTTCCACCGTAAGTTTCTGAGTTTCTGAATTCAAGCGTGGCAGGACGCACACAATTGATGCATCACATCCAGGACGTCCAAAAACGGCTACCACACCAGAAATGGTTTTGGAAGATCGACGAATAAGGAAAGTATAGGCATCTCTTATAAACGAGTTGTTCATTTTACATAGCGTTTTAGGGTTGAAAAAAATATTCGCAAGATGCGTGCCGCATTTTTGCTGAATTTATAGAAAATACGCATTCAAGCGAGAACCTCAGTCGATAGTTTGGTAGAATTTAAGAGGAATCCAACCGAATTAAAGAGGCGATTCATGACCATGGATGAGACCTGGATTCACTTAAATCACAACAGTTGACTGGCCATTGGAAACCCGCTCCGAAGAAGGCAAAGGCCATTCATTCGGCTGAAAAGATGATGGCATCCGTTTTTGGGACGCCAAAGAAGTTTTGCTAATTGACTTGAAAAGGAAAAAACGATTACAGGACAATACTACACAATACTTTTAAACAAGTTTAAAGCAACCATTCAGGAAAATGTGTTGAGCTTCGAATGGATTGTTACGAAAAAAAATAAATTTGAGCCAGATTTCTTTTGTTTTCTTTGTCATTCCGGAAACTTTTCAATCCACCCTCGTAAATATGAATTTTTTAAATAATTTATTTTGAGATTCCTAACTGTTAAAACTGTTAACGTAAAGATTTAATTACGAAGTGTGAACGTCAAGAAATCTTTAAGTTCGCCTCTCATGTCTTAAACTTCTGGTGTGAAAACGGTAAGAGACAGCAGCATGAAACCCTTTGTCAGAAGATAATCGGCTGAAAAAATATTCAATAATACAATACAATCCTCAATAAGATGCGCTTTGCCTGAAAAGCGTTTGCGGTTCGGTTGTAATGTAATTAATTTTTGCGTAAATTAAATTTTGTCAAAAACTATTCATAACATTACGGTTGAAACATATACTGGTTATTAAACAATTTCTAGGCTTTAAGAAAATGTTGGTCTGAAAATGTTACTGAACCGATTATGGATTTTCAGACCAATATTTTCTTAAGGATTAAAAATTTCGATTCATATTTTATCCGTATAAAATCGGGCATGACGCTGTTATTATAGGGTTAAAAATTTCGAGTATCAGCATTTCCATCCATAGCACAGTGGAATTGCTGCATTCAAATTCAGAAAAAATATTTTTTAGTACATGCTCTCTAAAATCGTTACTATTTTGAGCTCACAAAATAATATTTTAGAGGATCCAGAGTCCTTTAAAATATCATAACCTAGGCAAATAGGATTAATTTCATTGTTTCTTCGCCTATGTTTTTCAAAATTTTAGTTTGATCTTATATTTTAGAATAATTTGGAATAGTTACTAAACAAATTTGGAGATCATACTTAAATACTAAAAAAATTTGTATGTAACACGTACACAAACTGAGTTTTAGAGGACTCACCTAATTTAAAGACACGGCTTACGCCTCGTCCGTTAATAGATTCGTCCTCTAAAACTCTATTTTGCGTACTTGTTACATAAATTACTATTATTTAAATTAAAAGAAATAAAAATATTACTATCGTTTTTCAAGAGAGCACTATTCTATATATACATGAATGACTCAAATGTCCATTCAAAAAAAACTTCCCACCAAATATAATTCGCTTGTGGAACCAGTGTCAGTGTGTAGATCACGGACATGAGATATGAGACTAGAACCAGCAGACATTACATACTAGACAGATGTATGCAATGTTACAGAAACACGCCCTCACGCCCAGTCCAATGCTGCGTGCGTGTAACGTGCGACGCGTGTAAGAATGTCCGGAGTAGATTCCAATCTCATTTAAATTGCTTTATTAGCCTTGGATAAGAATAGGAACATTGTTCTTGGCGAAGGTGTTGTCAATAACACCCGCTCATTCATCATAAGTACCTACTGACGCCAGTGGGGAAACGAGAAACAAGGAAATTGTAAGAATCTCCGCTTTTAAGATTGATTTGAGGTAGGTTAGGTACCACATTATGACGAGACAAAACGCACAGACAAATAGTTATTTTTACCTCCCGCTTACCTGTAAGGATTCATGCAAAAAATCGGGTAGTGAGTTTTTAGTGGATGAGCACGAATTATGATCCATACAACTCATTTTTGATACGTCTGTATCTGTATGTATGTGTGAATGTGGTCAAGGTGGGGGTGTAGATCGGATAACTCAAATACGAATTACTCAAAAAATTTGATATTTGGTATTTTACATTTGAATATAAATTGGAAGAGCTGACTAGATTTTGGTACAAATGTCTTCACCGGAAGTGATATTTTTTGAAGATTGAAAAGGTTATTTTTCAAAAATTTCTATTTTGGATAACTATATAGTATTTATTTGTAATCAGAATAAGAGGAAAAGTTATTTGCAAGTTACGTTATAAAAAATTGTCTTTATCTGGTAGCATTAAAGAACTGTAGTAAAATTTAAAAAATAAATTTATCAAGTAAAACGTTGAAATCTTCTAATGATTGGTTTCTGCGTAAAAAATATTGACAAGAGAGAGACGAGTGACACGTGATAAGTCATAAGTAAGGTATTTAAAATGTAGTAATTGGAACGGAGGATGGCTTCAACACAGAAAAGTTTTCTTGTGAATGGTGATTCAGGTGATGCAAATTTCTGTGTTTGAATATTTTAGATGTTTATTTGTATATTTTAAATGGGTACATGTACAATGTACATTTATGTTTATAAGTCTAGATATGGCGGGAGGTTGTGTGCTGGCCACATCAGATTTTTCTATTTGGCATTCACAAAGTTTACTTTGTGAAACGCAACTGAATGTCGCCATAGTTCATTTTGTGATAAGCAACATATTTTTTTAGAAGGTTGGTATATTTACTTCAATTGTCAAACCTGAGAATGTACAAATTTCAGTATAACCTCCAAATATGTTTTGCTTAATTTATTAGATTTTATTCAATAAAATTAATGTACTCGTATATAATAATGGAAAATATATAAGTTCAATATTTTCTATAATGTTTTCACTTATCAACCAGAATAGTTCAGTAATTATATAGTTTTATAGTGACAGTGACAGTTAAATATATGGCAATATTAATGTCACCAACCAAAACGTTACGCACATAGATCAACTTGGTGTATATTATGAAAATTTAATTTAAATTTTATTATTAAAAAGGTACCAAATAGAAAAAATAGTATAAAGAACTCATTTTATAAGACTTTTTTGTACTCATCACCTAGGAAGTGACATATGAAACACGCAATTGTCAATCGGAAATGTCAATTTCAATGTCAATCAGGAAAAATGCAAATAACACTGGCCTTTCTAGACATTTCAGAGTAAAATCATCTTAAAAATAATAAAATTTAGTTTATAAAGTGTTACTTCCGGGAATTATAATTAGTGAAGACCACCGAAAACCGCCAATATTTAAAAATAAAACTTGTGTGCAGCGCGCCATCTGTTGGTAGTAGTGAGTACAAAAAGCATGGTAACCTCAAATTTAATGACCAAACGGGAATGTCTTCAACACTGGAATATTATAAACTAGAAAATTCAAGAAGAGAATATTCTTGACAGAAATCATAAAAATCACGAAATCCCAAGCTAAGGAAAATTCATTCACAAAAAAAACATTAATAGAAAAGACATATCTGGAATCAAGTAAACACAGAAACTTTACTTGGCGGCCAAACCTGTGGCCGTTTAAAAAACGAGTTCTGTTGGACTCAAGAAGGGTTTTGTTAGCATAAATTAGTTTATGTCAAAAAAACGGAGTTCTGTTGGGCTCAAGAAGGGTTTTGTTAGCATAGATTAGTTTATATATTAGCCAGAATCCGATTTTTACCTCAGCCATATTTTTCCAGTTTTGAATATTCCTTTACATGCGTTTTCTGCATCAATCAGATTCCAAATTTGAATTTTCTGTGAATGCATTTTTTATGTAAGCATTTTCTTGTCTCTGAATTTTTGTTTGTTTTATGATTCCGGGCAAGAATTTTCTTGTACTTGAATTTTCTAGCTCTAGTTCGTAAATAACTATTTTCGCACTTGTCCTTTAGTAATATCGCCCTAGGGCCCGTTTTACTAAATTTGGACGCGTGCAAAAAATCATGTCTTATAAAACTTGTTATTTAATATGCTTGTATAAAGCATATCATAATATATCAAATATCAAATGTAATAAGAATATTTTTATTTTCTACCCTAACCAACAACTAGGTACAACTTTAGAAGTTGCAGATCAATTAACACTTTTATTATTACATGTATGTGTCAACTGTCACAGATATCGAATCGATGCAGTTAAGAATATTAAAAGTAAAACACTTCAATTGCTTCATTGTTTGTGCAATAATGTTAAGTGCTAACTATACTACCAGATAAGAGCTGCTTCTTATTTATCATGTTCTTAAAATGTTATAATTTTACCTAAATATTACATTTTGCATAACAACGATACAATTTTAATTCACACGATCACCAGAAATGAAATAGCTCAATTTTTCGCACAATTAGTCAAGCAGGTATTCCATCAATTTTATCTGAAATATTTGATCTTAGAATGCCGTTAATGGAATATAAATTAATTTTTTGTGTAGTATTTGCTTCATTAATTTTTGTGATTGTTGATTTAATAATTTATGTCCCTGACGTTGTGTATTGGAAGCAAAAATTAGAATCTCAAGTTGATATTTGTGACATGGTCGAGTATTATAATTGAAATGCACTTGACACGTGATTTGATTTAGATTTCTAACCAAATTCCGGGTTTGGTTCTTGACCCTGACGCGTGAAAAATGTATTTGAATCATTTTTCCATGAAATTGACGCTAGAATAGAGCAAGTGATAATCATTTAAATTGAATAGACAACTTGTTAAGAGTCAAGGTACGTAATAATTATAGGTCTGAAAAAATATAATTTGATGCAGCTCTAATTAATTTGTGATGTTCTAAATTTAAAGAAGCAACTCTAGGTATATTACCAATATAATTTTTACAGTTGCTTGCCTCTCTTTTCTGTATTTTTAACCAGGGGCGGATTGGATGATTAAAAGGAAGGTAACTTTTTGCAAGTGATAAAACCTTATTTCCCTTTTTCTTAGCAACCAAACAATAAACAAAACACTAAAATGTCATTTGCTTCATATTTCTAATATTTGTCAGTGAAATTATTAGATTTTGGGAATATTTGTGAAGAAGAACCAAAGTCGTTAAATTATCTCGTTGAATTACACTCGAGCATTTTATTTCCTCTGAATAAATTTCTGTTTGACATCTCAATCTTGTCACCTGACAGCAATTTGACTCGAAAAATTGTTTTAAAATTGTTAATTATTTATAAATAAACAATTTGAAAACTTGTAATGCAGACGAACAAGTGAGTTTATCGGACTCACATTGTGTTTAAGGCCTACAGGCGTGTACTTAACTGACGTAAATTTTATCATTGATATTAAGGTGTACTTGTCTAGTTTTAACCATGATCAAAATTCATCGTATAAGAGACGAACCAGCAGAGATGCCCATTTGCATAATGCATGGATGTAAATTCTAGGGGTGGATTCAAGGGGAAGGTCATTGGCCCCCCTTGAGACTATATTCCAAAATAAAAACTTTTATTTAAGAATTTATTTTTTGCCATTCTACAAGTTGGCAACACTCATTATTATTTAAATAAATTTCAAATTCGATAATAGAACAGTTCATTATATATTAGCCTTCAAATTTCTATATGGTTTGAAAAGTGATTCTGCCCAATGGGTCCTGCTAGCTTATAATATAAATAAATTTCTAACCTTTGGTGTACTCTGACCTCTTGACGATGGTATTGGTGTGCCAAAAAGTCTTTAAGTTGTTTATGATATTACACTTTCAATTTAAAATAGTCGTTATTAATTTTATATCATTTTACGCATTCAAAAGTTTAGTTTATAGACATTTCTACATTTAAATATATCAAAACAAATACACAAAAATTTTAATTTTACCTTATAAGCATTGATACATGCACTACGACAATCCACAGTATACTGAACTTGCAAACATCGGTTCCTAGTTCAGCGTAATTAAGGTTTCAACAGGTTTATTTTACTCCTCTATAAGAATATTCTCTCAAAATATTTTTTGATTTTAGTTGAATAAATCAGTGATACCCAAACTGTTGACAATATGACTTGACAATTTATTATTACAATCTAAAATAATTTCTACGGTGTAATTAGAAAATATTAATAATTATATTGTAAGGGTTAAAGAAAATGAGAGGTATTAATTTTTCACCAGTATCAATTTTCAATTGAAGGTCAGTTATTAAAAACATAAAATATTGCTATCATCCAAATCTGAATGTAAAAAGTGTGTGTTATCAATTTATAATTGTTAATTCCCAATCCGTCCCTGTTTTAATCCTGCGGGTAGATTTTTGAGGTGTACGTTTGCATGAAAAGTAGTTACAGATTTTATTCCATTTTGAGTTAAAGGTGCTACCATAAGACACTTAAATAATATATTAAGTATCAAGTATTAAGTGTCAGACCGATGGAAGACAATTTTGTCTGACATCGTAATTTCTTAACGTTCGTAATGCTTATATCATTTTTGCACTATTGGTCTTTTTTACCCATACGCAAATATTAATTTCTTCGTAAGTAATATAAATTTACCTACTTACAGTTCAGTTTGAATTTACTTACCGTTCAGTTTGAATTTATTTACCGTTCAGTTTTAATTTTCCTACTTACCATTCAGTTTGAATTTACTTACCGTTCATTGAACCGGTAAGATCAACATACTGTCTTGAAAACAGGCATAGTAAATTGACGAAAAAAGACCAATTGTGCAAAAAATAATTAACTTGAACCCTTCAATACGAAAGAGCAAATCGTGCTTTCATATGCGTTTCTGCTTGAAATTAGTTTCAGACAAGATAATTCAATTCTTTATTCTTATGTTTCATGTGTTTCAATTATAAAATACGCTGTAAAATGTACAGTGGAATTACTAAATTATTATCCGTTTAACAGAAATTAATTACGTTTGAATTTAAATATCGTTTCATTATGTTTCTGTAATTGAATTCAAGGAAACTAATATTTAACTCCACCTATGAATGACGCCCACTTTCCGTCATCAGACGTCGGCGAAATCCTTATCGGTTGCCGACATTCATTCCAACCAATCTGCGGGGTCTCTCATTGCTCTACTTGACGCACATAGAACATTATTTATCTAAGCAGGATATAGATGGGTGTACGCCTGGGCAATGGGCAATTCCAGCGCAATATCCTGTAGTCTCTGTTGTGTTTACTGCACCTGTTCAATTCCTGTTTTGATGAATAATTAATTTATCGGTTTTCTGAAATGCTATGAATTATTTATTTAGTTTAAGCTATTGTTTCTTTGGTTGCTGCCTTTTAGGAATTTTATTTATTGATGTATTGCTGTTATTAATTAATGTATTGAAATGTCAGCTTTGTTAATGTGATATATTTTGACAGGGCGATATATTTTAAGAATTGTTTAATAGTTATTTACATTACAAGTGCAAAGTGCGGTAGGGTAAATTTTCTATATTAAAGTAGGTACGACGCGAAGCGGAGTGCTTCAATAAAACCTCACACATTATGCCCATGTCACACCTGTAATACACTGTATCATGTATGATCAAGCCTGTGTATGACGAAAAATAGAAGCGCTGTTATTTCCGTCATACACGTCATACCGAATCAGACGAAACCGTTTGCTACTTCAAATAATTTATATAATTTTTCCTATTATTTTTCATACAAGTGTGACATCCAGTACGGAGAGTTGTAAAAGCGCATTTTTGGTCATCAAAACGTTTGAAAAGCGCAGAAATATAATCAGTAAATTTATGTTCAATAAGCGCAGATCGTAACATTGAATAAGTGCATTTTTCGAAAATGAGATTTCTGACCATAACAAGTTAGTCCAGGTCGTCTTCGAGTATGATGGGGTTCAGTTCAGAAAAATGTTAGGCAGAATATTTTCTAGTTTTAAAAATTTTTTAAAATCTTGTTAAAAATACTCTTCGAATATGATGGGGTTAAGTTCAGAAAAATGTTAGGCAAGAATATTTTCTAGTTTTAAAAAATTCAAAAAATCTTGTTAAAAATACTCTTCGAGTATGATGGGGTTAAGTTCAGAAAAATGTTAGGCAAGAATATTTTCTAGTTTTAAAAAATTCAAAAAATATTGTAGAAAAACTGTCGTACAATCTCTAAAACCATTGTGCTTTTCAAATGTGCACTTCTGCGCTTATGCAACTACAATTTATGCGCTTTTCAAATGTTATTTTATGCGCTTTTCGAACGTGATAAGCAATAACTGATAAAGGCCAAATACACTTATTTAGCTCACTCATCCAGTACGAGATATTTTCGTCACACACGACAATTTTCATCATACATAATACAAGCATTACAGGTGTGATATGGGCCTGCGGTCTCGGGATTTTTTCAAATTATTATGTACTCAAACACTTTTTAAGCAAAATTTATTTCATAAGCCAGACATGTCAAATTTATTGCTTAATGAGAAATGGATTTGTCGACTGGTAGAATAATGAAGGATGGAATAATCGGGAATGCAGTCAATTGAGTTTTATTTATTTATTTATTTACCTATAATTAAAATATTTAGTTAAATAAAACTCAATTGACTGCATTCCCGATTATTCCATCCTTCTTTATTGCTTAAATTCATTGCACTCGGGATATAACTTATGACTATTTCTTATGTTCCTCAGTAATTTTTTTGTTAGTAATAAATTGTAAACGTAGTACAAACGGTACTCACCTAAATACAGCTAACTTGAAGTAAATATTCCAATCATTTGAATTTACAAACACTTCCAAGTAAATCATAATAAAAAGTGTTACTTTTTCTTAATCGACACGTTTATCGAACGAATAAATAAATAAGACAAGGTCAAGACTCAAGTCGTAGTTCTCAACAATGGATAACAGTTGTTCTTGTTCTATAAAAACAATCCTCGTGCGTTCAGTGTTCAACATTTGTAAAATATAGAACTAGAAGAGATGTTATTATAATTTATTGTAAGTTTAAGTTATAGTTGTGATAATTCTTATATAACCGGCACTTACTAGTCCCGGTGACATGACATGACATTATATATTATTTATTTTCATTATTTTTATTCCCTCTTCTGTATAAGATGTGGAAGTATTGTAATGTAATCGTGATTTTTTGACAGTTCGAGATAATGATAAATCGTCACGAGAGATTTAGACCTTACTGAACCCAAAAAACATTGTCCCAAAAAAGTCGATTTGTGTGTCTTACCGCACTACTTGTGACGGTACTATGACTTACGGTCAGTCATTGGTTCCAACTGTCTCAACGTTACTATTAATATTCAATTTTCATTTTTATCTATCGCCACTCAGTCCTGTAAGAGATGTATTGTAATCATGCTAAAATTTCGATAGTGAGTTTTTAATTGATAAGCATGTTTTGAGGTCCCTAGAACACGATTTTGATAGTTTCGCTATGATGTCTGTCTGTGTGTGTGGATGGATAGATGGGTGGATGGATGGATGTATGGATGGACAGATGTTGGATGTACGATAACTAAAATACCACTGAATAAAAAAATTGCAATTTTACAAATAATATTCTGACACCCTAGATTAGATCTGATTAGATTTTAATGTAGATCGTGCAACCGGAAGTGGTGATTTCTTGAAGATCTGAAGAGTTTTTGTGGAATATTCTCAAAATTTATGGATTAATAGGAATTTTTTTAATAACAATGTAGGTATACTAAATGATACTATCTACAATTTGTATTCAAAACGTTATTTCTATCTGGCACCATTTTCCAATTACAAGAAGTTAAAATTCTACAAATTTGTTATAATTTTGACTTATCTGCCTACCAATGAAAACAAAAATAAAATATTTGAGCGTTAATGTCAAATAAATTTATGACATTTTCACAAATTATTTATATGATTATAATATGGTTATGATAACAATAATTATTATAAAAACTACAATTCCCGAAATCCCTTCTACAATGGTATATTTGTGAGTAAGGACTACATAATATATACTTATATTAGAAAAATAAAAGTAGTAGAGTATGGCGAAAGGTCATATGTTGACCACATCAGTTTTTTTGGGCTTGCTGGTAAATTTTTTGTCAAAATAAAAAATACGTGTCCTAAGTTTTAATATCTTCTTTAAAAATATTTAATAAAAAAGTCATGCAAGTAGCCCATTCAAAACTGCACAATATGAGACCAAAGCCGATTAGATTGCTTACTTAGAAAAACGCAAAAGAAAAAAGCCATTTTCGAGTTGTGCAAATTTGTACCAGGGCGGAAATATAGTCTGATACGGTTCTGAATTTGTTGTTATTACGGAATAACGTTTGTCGTTTGATATTTCCACTCGCACATTTCAGTGCATTACATTTGCAAATTGCAGTAAACGTAATAACGTAAACGTTTTCAAACATTCAAAGCTTAAGCGGTAGAAATTCCAAGTTCGCAATAATCATAACATTTAACTACTCAGCTCATTACCAACTGCAAAACGTGTTAAGTAAATATTATTTAATGCACTACGTGTTACATGCAAGGTGCAAACATACTCGCACCTTAGAATCTGGGGCAAGCGGTTTATTAAAATCATAATCATATTCATATAGTCAATGGTATTTATTTTATTTACCAAGAAGATGATTAATTTTAATATGTTCCACCACCAGTAACTATGATTTTCTCGTCAACTTTTACCTGTAGGTACTATAAGAAGACAAGCAGTTGAATCGTAGATATAAATTATTTGTGGAAAATAACCGATATTCGGCTAGATAATTTTACTATTCATTTATTATTTATAATTATTTTAAATGACATTAGCGAACATTATATTAACATAGGTTTATATACTTCTGCACGCAACTTTAATAGGTTATTTAATTTGATATACATTATAGAAATAAAATATTTTTTCAAAATTCGCGAAAATAAGGGTAGTAAAATTTTTAGTACCACTTGTTTGAAAGTCCATTTAATTTTATTTATTAATTATTACATAAGAAGTGACTATGTAGATAGTGTGATACTATTTATAATTTATTTTATAAATAACATAATAAATAAGCAGTTAAATGGACGTTCAAACCAATGGAACTTATATTTTTACTACCCTTATTTTTGCGAATTTTGAAAAAAAAAATCTGTAATCAATATATCAAATTGGGTGCGTTATATAAGCGCATTTGGCCTTTATCAGTTTTTGCTTATCGACGTACGAAAAGCGCAGAAATTTACGTTATATAAGCGCAGAAATTGACGTTATATAAGCGCAGAAGGGGACATTTGAAAAGCACAATGGTTTTAGGGATTGTACGACAGATTATCTACAATATTTTTTGAATTTTTTAAAACAAAACTAACCTAACCTAACCTAATATTTTTCTGAACTTAACCCCATCATATACTCGAAGATGATCTGGACTAACTTGTTATGGTCAGAAATCCCATTTTCGAAAAATGCGCTTATTGAACGTTACGATCTGCGCTTATTGTACATATCTTGTAAAATCAAATTATAAAGCACTGTTATGTAAATTCACAATTTAAAATATTTTTTGGCTGATGATGGGGTACATGGACCCCGAAACGTCCCAATAAAAATTGTTTACATGTGAATGAACAATTTTTCTTTTCAATTAATAAGATCCTTACGCCAACCTTTCCATTTACTAAAATACAGATTTATACTTTATTGAGGCAAAATAAATGTTTATGAATATGAATAGCGGATAGATATAGATTTATTGCTGGTAGGTAAATTTTGTATTTTTGAATAGATATAATGTATATTAACTTGTCAGTGTGAATGCTCGTGCATATTTATCTATGCATACAAATTTTGATATCATATATCGTTAAAAAGAAATTCGCCTCGTTTTCCTGTATTTTTCAAAACAAAAATTTTACTATGAAAAGTGTACCTAGCTCACTTTAATTTTTTACTGACCCACCTAAAAAAATCCTAGTTACGTCCCTGTTATCTAGTACCTCGTCCACATCTTTTATTCTTAATCATTAGTTGTTAAACGATATCACTAACCATAAAGCTTTGGGAAATCAACACAAGTGCAGTTTACCGGTAAAAAACATTTATAAAACAAGACATAGGTAGGTAAGCCACGTGTATTTATTAATGTATAATGTAATGACTAATTAGTTAAATGATAAATGGGATAGTAAAAATGTATTATCTGTCTGTAACAATGTGTACTATAGCAACCAAAACTCATATTTTCTTTCATTTTATTAGTTACCTCTACCTCTTTAAATTTATTAATTAATAGAAATCGAATCTTTGAAGATGAATTTGGTAATAAATAGAAAGTCTTGACACTTTTGACAATTTTAAAATTTATATTTGTTAATAAATTTTCTATTTTTAGCTAAAATAGACTTTCATTTTAAAACTGTTAATTTCAGATGCTTGTAAAATGTAAACATCGTTTTTCAATTAATTTCGTTTTTACATTGGTTATTTGATAACTACTACTTATTATTTCCTTTTAGATATTATGTGACATTCTTTTATTTTGTTATGGACTTTATTAAATAATTACCTACTTATTACAGGATTTAAGTATAAAAATAAAAACAATAATTATAAAATTAAAGAATTCTTTTAATATAATACCTACCTTATGGTTTATTAGTATATAAGCTTTGTTAACCAAAATTATTCAAAAAAAAAATTGACAAAAGAGATAATACCCACAAGTACAGACTGTCTCCATGTGGACACAGATTCCTGGGCCCAAAAAAGATAAAATATGACGAATTTAGATTTAACTAAACATTATATCCAAAATTGTATCATTTAACCGGTATTCTGCTAAAGTTCTTGTAAAAAATGATTTTGCTTAGGTATACCAAAAGAACTTCGATTTTAATGAAATTTGTTATAATTAGCCGTCTTTTAAGACGATATCGTTATAATTAGTCCACTACTACGGTCCATTTTTTAAAAAGGAGGAGAATAGAAACAAATTTCTATGGTAATTTCTATGTTTGTAGACTTGTGATTCAATATACTTAATTAAATAAATTACAATAGTAATTGATTTAATTGATATAGAAATTAAAATTAAAATTCTGTACTCTTAGACATAGAGTAGGTATACTACATATTACACACTACAACTGTAGTCAATAATTTTTTAATTATAAGAAACACTAAGCTACTACAGTGTGATCAAAACCAAGTGATAATCAAGTGACCTGGGTATGGGTAGTGCTCAATTTTTACTCCACGGAAAAAATTATTAGCATTAGCTGTCAATCCAGTGGCATGTATTTTCATGTCAAAATGTCATTTTATTTGTAAGTTGTAAATGTGTTTATATTAAGTTTACCACCCGAAATGGTTTTAACAGGCGAACACTATAAGTTTATTATCGAAGCATATATTCGATCAGGGGTACTTAAATACTTACTAAAATAAAATAATTATTATCCTAATTCGCATGCCCATGAACTTGGATATCAAACTTTTCTTCCTTTAAATCAAATTTTGATGTCATTTAGGAAAATTGCGGGTCACGTGACTATCAGATTGTTTTGATCACTCTGTACTTCTTATTGTAGGAAACACTAAGCTACTACTATTATGTTATTTTGGGCAACATGATGATGTTTATGCTACTGGCCTGAGGGTCTGTAAATCGCCCGAGGGCTATGCCCGTGATGCATATAATATTTTGTCTTACGAGTACTATTTTATTTAAAATATTCCGCGCGTGAGATTTCGCTTTGACGTTTCAAATTTTGTTAATATTTTTGGTATCCTAGCAACGGACAAAAGAAAAAGATTTTTTTGATATGTCAATATTAGCAAGGTAATTTCTTTATGCCCTAGGGCATAATTTAGTATATAAAGTACTTCGTAGCCATGACATAAATAAACAATTACATACTAGGAAGACATAAAAATTATTTAAAACAGTATTCAATGGATAGTTTCTACAAAATCCCGCAATTTTATAGTGCAATTTAATTACCAAAAATTCTCGAATTCTCGTATTGGCTGTTAGTACTTACGTCAGTACATGGTTCAAGTATTTTAGTAGTAAGTATTTGCTAATTTCTTTCGTTTTAATGACTACGTATTTTCTGTATATCTCTAAGAAATAGAAATATACTTTTAATATTCAGTGCTCTAAAAGTCTAGCACTAAAATAGAAATTTCTCTACTGATCTATCATCTAATAAAAATGTTAACAGTTCTTCAGGTCTTCATCTTCTTGACATTGACATACTTCTGTTCTCCTAAGTGTTGAGTGTAGACAGTCGATACTAAATTTCACTTTCTGTTTCGATTCAACATTCGACACATGCAAATAGATCCAACAAAGAAAGCAAACAATTTCCATCGCTAATCTACTAAGCTTTTATTTACAGTGTTCCAAAATTTGATTTATATTATGAAATATGAGTGTCTTGCAAATACTTTCAATTTAAAATTGTTAAATAAATATTACAATTGTATAATAATTCCTTGAATTAAATATTTATTTTATTTTAAGCGTAGGATATAAAACTTTCAAGTTTTTAAGGTCAATTAAGAGGATATTAAGCAATTTTATTTACAAATAAATACAGGAAATAAGAATATTGAATTACCTATAAACAAAGTTTTTATGTCAGACAAGCTTTATATTATTATCAATAATTTTTTTGGTCAAAATTTTTATAAATTATTTTGAAATAGCCATAATAAAACGAATATGGCACTTCCACCCAAATATACAATATTATATTAAGTCTCACACTGCCCTCTCCACTAAGAACTATGAGCACCCGTGCGTTGACTGCTGGTAACCGCACACACGGTAAAATAACTATATAGAGATGACTCACAAGTTGGGTTGAAGGTGTAATGTGTGATTAATATGCATTATTTCCTTAAAGAACAAGATTTATTTCAAAACAAAAAAAATGATCAAATGTAACATTAAAGTTGCTGTCACTAGTTTCAATTCGATATTTTTTTCAAATAAATATTGATAAACACAAAACAGTTAAAATCAATAAAATACTACGGTGCAACTGACCATAAACTATTACCTATTAATCGACTGGAACCTAATTATTTATGTGAATTTATACGTTACCTACATTAGAAAAAAAACTGTTTTCAATACCTGCACCGAAAACGCTATATACCTAGCGACCCTTATATTATTAAACCCGTTTTACATTACACTAAATTTTGAACAAGATTTTATTCAATTTTTGAAAATTGTGTAGTATCATACAGCAAATTGTGTGAAATATTGCATTGCTTCGTAAATTGTTTGAAAAATAGATAAGCGCGGCTGTCAAATTATTATTTTATGCAAACTGCGCAGAATCACAAACTAAATAAGAAATATTGTAGGATGGTATATAAAATTGTCTCAGTATAAAACAGAGTTCATTAAAAACAAAGCAATTTATTGCTCAAGATATTGTTCAATTTGTAGCGCAATTTCTGGTTCAATATTTAGCGTAGTGTAAAACGACCAGTAGGGACGAAAGTGAGACATTTCTGACCAGTCAGTACCTTTCCTCCCGCTTTATGCGGGTATCCACTTGATTTTTTCCTCCATTGGGAGAAAAAGTACATCCAAAATTGATTAAGTATTTATATTATTTTTATTTATTTTATGGAATTATTATACATTTTGCCAATGTTATCATCATCCGGTTTATCCCTTTCTTCAACTTCTAATTATTTTTTGGTGCAAGTATTGAAAAAATATCGTGTGCATCTCGAGACAAAAGTGTTCTCCCGACTGTTCGCTAGTCACACAATATACTATTATTAGCATTTTGTCATAACAAGGGACACTGGCATTAAATATTATTTTGAAAATGCATTATTCAAAAATTTACAGATCAAAATCAAAGTCAAATTCAGCCAGGATCAGTTTATTTCCTTCTATTTCGTAAAATTGACTGTTGTTCAAATAAGAATAAATTTTAATATAATCATAATAAAATATTAATTTAACTAAGAAACACCTACACAAATCAATAACAGTGAAATTAATAATCAATAAAAATATTAGTTACTTTATTAAAAAAGTTCATTCATTTTCATTAATTTATTTTAATAGTATTAATATGAATACACAAGGTAAAATTTACTATAAAATAAATTATTTATATTATATTTTGTCTAGACAAACAAAGTATAATTTTTAAACATTTCTTATTTACTAAATATAAATTTAATTGAAACAAATATGCAAACCCAAAATTCAGAAGGATATTAATTATTTATCGCGAAGATTAATTAATATTTTGGCAGATTTCTAATTAAATTTAAATGTTTTCTAACACGTAACCTGTTGAAATATAATACGAATTATAAAATTTAAAAACCATAAACGCAAATCTTGTTATTCTTGATTCTTGTTTAGTAATTTAGTTTTAACATTCACTATTGCAAAATATTTTGCAGTAATAACAAATTCAGTTTTAGATACATCATTCCACAACACACACGCGATTTTCAAATGTTTAATTGCAGTTAATTGCTTTTACTACGAGTTCAAAATGTGAAATGGGTGAATAAAAAATTTAAACGGTTCTTTAATGAGTTTAATGCAATATATCAAAGAGGTTTTCTACAACTTTAACATCAATCTTATAAACACTTTTTACATTCAGTAGCGACCGTAATGCCATAATAACATCAAACTGGTTGTATCCACAAGATTTTAAATTGAGTTTGATTGTATATTAATATTTTTTTCTGTCCTTTTATATAAGGTACCTACGATACGTATTTCCTTTATAAGAATAATGCATACAATTTTTACTTTTTTATTTGCACTCCAAAATATTAAGATATAATTTTTTTTAAATATGAAAATTGTGCCAATGGTGACATCTATTCGTAACCGTTATTGGGACACATAGGTGTCATACTTGAGACAACTATATTTTTACCCTGAAATAAATGTTATTCCTATGTTTGTTGAATAATAACAGTGTAAATAATTAGACTATTCAGTTATTTAATTTGAAAAAATACAATGACTTACTCCAGTAAGGACCATGGACATGGACATAATAAAATAACATTGTATAAAAATAATATCACATTCTGTAAAACTTAAGATATTATCTAAATAACAAAATTAACAAAGATTTGGAACATTAAGGACATTAATATTAAAAATTAGTATATTACCTAATCTTTTTTCGGCTCCTGGAATTTCTGGCCATTTGGGAGACGGTGTCCAAAACATGACGCAGTTCTTTGTCCCAAAGGTGTCGACTGCACCATTAAAAATTTTACATCGTTTTAAAAATGAGAGGTTAATGTAACTCAGAATTAAAATACACATCATCATTCTAAATACTTATGAAAATACGGCAATCATTACTATATTAAATAATTCGTTATTTATCAGAGTACAGATTGTTCGATTTATTGTGATAATATTCAGTCGAAATTTACACGAAATTTCAAATAAAATCTGGACCCATGGACTTAAATACATCAAACTACATAGTGAAGTTAGCTATATATGAACTATGGTTTTGTAGGTAAATTCAAACATAAAATCACAATTTTAAATATTGTTTAAGCAGTGTTTCTCGGCTAACGCTGTCCCGATGGTAGGTATCCACTCTCCCCTATATTGTACAAATTTTAAAACAATTTAAAATACTTCATGTATAATAAACTGACAATTGATATACGTTTAAAACATAGCAAATCAGATTTTCATTGTGGTAAAATAATTTATTAAAAAATAAGACTCATGCCCACCTGTTATTAAATAAAATTCCATTTCACATCCCAAGAACAACTTCACGCTCACGTAAAACGTTTTATTTACCACATTTTAAAATTGTTGGGTTACCTATTAGTACACCTT
Source organism: Agonum fuliginosum (assembly GCA_947534325.1). NCBI lineage: Eukaryota > Metazoa > Arthropoda > Insecta > Coleoptera > Carabidae > Agonum > Agonum fuliginosum. Next base: position 6,544,167 of record OX384043.1, read on the forward strand.
CTGTTTTTGTTGTGTACACTGTATAATCTTAATTGTGCTATATTTACCTAGTATTTTTGAATGAGAATGTTGTATTATTATGTTGTGCCATTACGATAAATTTGGGATTTAATCTTGTTTTTTGGCATTTATAGTAAGGCAGAAAACAAGTTGCAGAACACTATTATTAATTAATATTAAAAGAAAACTGTAATTTTTTCACATTTGAAGATTAGGATGATGAGCAAGTTTAGTAGCAATCACATTGTGGTGGAAAAAATAAAATCAGAACGATGTGGCATGGAGCATGGCTTCTCATTTTTGATTTTTGTAGTATAAAAGTTATTTACTTTACAAAGTGGGCAAAGTAAAGAATTACCTACGAGGGAAATCTTAATTTCCTCGAGTGGGTCATTCCTTTTTGCCCACGTGTGAAGTATAACGTTTTATCTAACACCTCTTAATAACTGCTTAATTATTATTTAAAAATATTAAGTTCCAATTTAAAACATCGTTATTATGGTGACTCCCAACAAGTAAAGTAACAATTTACCCACAAGTGGATATAATTTTGATCAAAAGCCACTAGTTTGCAATCTTTTACTTTGCTTGTTTAAAATCACCATAGTTATGATGCTTTTATTAAGAGATGTTGGATAAATTTTTTGTAAAAATATATTTTTAGAATTATTGCTAAATATAAGTAAATTTTACATTAATCTTGTAGTTCATTATAATTTCCATTATAACTATACTATTTGTTCATCGATTCACTAAATTATAAAATTTGCAATAATCGGTAATAAAAAAGATGTTTTATAAGTTTTATCCCCAATTTCACATGTTTAAGCAAACTGATTCCGTAAAATGATAATTAAATACAATTATTAGAATGTAACTATATATCGTTGGATTAATTTTATTAAAAACAATATTTAAACATCAAAATTTATATTTCAATTTCAACTTTCAAGTACCTACCCATTTAAAATTTGTCATGATAAATATGACATTATGCAAACAATTTAGATAAATAAAGATGTTCAACTTAAATTTATAACATTTTTCTGTCTTGTTAAATATCAAACAACAATTTAAAAGGTCGGTAGAGTAATAATGTAGGTGTAACTGTAAAAGATGATACAAATTTATGTGAATCTTTTATAGTGGATTAAGCAATTTGAATTTAATTTTTCGTGTTTTATTTGATTTATTAAGCATTAAATTTATAACATTTAGATGCGGTTATCTTTATTTGTTTTAGGTTATCAAACTAATAAATTTAGAGCTAAATTTCGAAAATGATCGCCATAAATTTGTCAAAATAATATATCGCAAAGAATACAAGTATTTTATTTAAAAATTACTAATAAGTATTCCACTTTTTACTCAATTTGGGCGCCTCGCATTTTGAATCATCAGTAAAAATATACAGGGTGTAGCATAACTTCGAGTAGGTACATACGTTAAGGGTATATTTTAAAATATATAACTTTATACGCTAATTAACGGTCTGTCAAAATAGTATATTGTACAACAAGAGTGGATGTGATGTCTATATCGCACCTCGCACGAGAACGAGTTTGCAGTCAAGACCGGTATAGGGGGAGTGTATGCAAACGTTCGCGTGCGATATAGGCAATCCACTCGAGTGGTACAGCCTATTTTTTCTACGATCAAATAACGAAATATAGTTCTTACAATAAAATGCACTTAGTATGATGCCAAAAATTATTTAAAAGTAGAATTATATCAATTATTTTTAACATATGACATTTGAATAATTGTTGCCAACGTAAATCATGCTTTTAAACATAATTAATTATTAAATAATAGTTGATTTAATGTTTTTAATAATTATGTGTCATAATAAAAACATAATTTGCACGCATTAATAATTTTTTTGACGTATTTGACATTTAATTTCATATCCACACCTGGTATGGATATGACATCCCTATCCACACATGATAGTATGAAGATATGTTGCCAATATCCAGTAGGGAATAGAAAAATAATTTTTCCAAAATTCCAACAATAATTTTCATTTCACTGTATCTTCTCGTGTCACTGGGTTTAAATTTATTTTTAACATATTTTTTACAGAACTTACGTAAACTGATCTTAATTTTTCGAATTTCTCAAAAATTATATTTGACCCGTAATCAGCATATCAAACTGTGCTATTTATATATTATATACCCTTAACCAGGGACTTGGTTTTGTTCCGGTTTTCATATTTTTTCTTCATATGAACGGGTTTCCTATTTTCAAAAAATGGTTCAAGTTCCGGTTTTGGTTCAATAATTTATTAAATAACAAGGAATCATTTAAGTTAGGTAATTATTAATTTAAATGATTCGTTCCAATTTCGGACTAAAATATAGTAATTTTTTTTTTAATTAGAAATGATAGAAAATACAACAATTTTTATAAAAAATTAATAATATTTTTTCAAAAAAAATTTAATGGTTCGGTTTGGTTCGCGATTCGCTAAAATGCACTTAACATAATGTAGATTATTGAAATTATGATACACCTGTTTATATAGTACCGTGTGTGTGGCTACCAGCCGTCAACACCACAAGGGAGATTTTTGTGCAGATAAACTGGAATGTGTACCTGTCTAAATTGTGTAGATTCGCAACTGAGTTGTCAGAATCACAGTTGATAACTCTTTAAGTTAGATGCATTGTACTCGTAGTATCTAAAGTATAAAAATATATTTGAATTTTGAATCGAAATGAAATTAATGTCAGTCTGTACCACGGTTAAAAATAATTAGGTTTGCCAACATGATCTCTTCTGGCGGTCAGCATTGTGCAATGGCGTTAGGTGTCTCTGGCTGTAGCAGGTAATACTATTATTGACACTGATTTCATTGTAATATACATTTTTATTCTATAAAATAGTAACTAAAATTGTAATTTTGATATATTTACGCGGCTATGTTCCATAATTTTTTTTTAGATCGAAAATAAAAAATGTGTTTGAAAATTTTCCATTTTCTACGAGGGAGATCATCGTTATAAATAAATAATTTCACATCTATTCATCTTCATTATTCAGTTTATAAAACATATCGATTATACTTATTTCTCCCAAAATAAAAATAACCTACATTGACAGTTTTTCTGAAACACTTTTCATTATTTCACAGCAATAATAATTGTTTTATAATGTAATAATAAGCACATATATTTCTATAATACTATATAACGCACAATTATTAAATTTCAAAAATACTATTCACTTGCAGACTTGCAGAGACACCTATGAAAAATCTATGAACTAATTTCAACTTCTGACCGGGGTTGTTAATGAAAAACGTGGCCACTTGTTAAACCTAATTATTATTTTACCGTGGTTTGTACTCTTAAAAAATATTTGTTTTTTAACCAAAGTTTTTAATTTTATATTGTAAAAAATAGTACAAATTCTAAGCTTTAATTATAGAAAAACAAGTTATGCATGAATCATTCTTTCTAAATATATGTATATTTATTCACAGTTAAAAATTTATTAAATCAACTCCCTAATAGTCTCTTACCAGTTTAACAGTAGTGTATATTTTAAAATCATGAATGAAACGTTACTCACTGATTCATAATAATAATTTAAAATTAAAAGCATGTTCGCCTCTGTTTCCCAGCAGTGAAGTAGAGGAAATAATTTCAAATGGGGCACAAAAAATATTTTTTTAGTATATGCGCTCTAAAATTTTAGCGGATCCAGTCCTGTAAAATGACGTTACCTAAGCAATGAACTGTTATTTACATTATTATTATTTTCCTGGTTTTCATTGTTTTAACGCCTACGTTTTTATTTTAAAGTTATATTTTAGTATTTAATAGTTTCGTACAGCTACTTAATAAATTTGGAGAGCTTATATTAATTTTTTTGTATGTAACACGTACACAAACTGAGTTTATTAAGACCCGGCTTACGCCTCGTCTATAAATAGATTCGTCCTCTAAAACTCTATTAGGCGTACTTAATAATAACAAAAATAAATATTTAATAAATAAATTTTATTGAAATAATTCAAATATTTAACAAAATTTAAAATAGCTACCTTATAACATGCAACATTTTTTGATAATTATAAACAACATAATACGTTAGTTACTTATAATTCATTAGTTACGGACTTAAGACTGCGTTCGAAGTGCACTAAAATTTCAAGCATACAAATCTCAAGAACTATTGCACTTACAGGGATCCGGTTTTCAAATTTGTATTTAATATTTAAATATATATGTCACCATATATAACATTTTTGTTTATTGTTTAAATTTTTAATACAATAATTAAATTCTCCAGTACTAGAAAAATAAATGTATTGAAATTAGTCTCCTAACAAAGAATATATGATATTGATTATAAATATAATTTCAAAAATCGTATATATTCAACAGTTTTTGAAATTTGTACGAATAAAAAAATGTAGGGCTGAGCGCCCGCCATAATGCATTTTAGCGAGTAAATAGTTCAGCTTCTTGTCACTAGGATATCGGTCGGTTAAGAAGAGACCGGTAGACGGTAGTGGACCCGGCTGTTCAAATTTGTTCCAGGTAGTTGAAGCGAGAACATTTTCATTTACTGCAATTTGTACTGAGATATTTATAAGCGTTTTATAGGCGAAAAATCGAACTGTGGAGGAAAACAAACAGATTGACAGTTGACATTTTTTTCTTTGAATTAACGGGCTTAACAAGTTATGTTAAGATAAAATATAAAAAGATTTACTTTGATTTAAAGGATTAAAAGTTTATTTTGAAATTAACGGGGTTAATAACAGTTATGTTAAGATTATTATAGTTTGTGCTGCTGAGGGAAAATTCAAATACAGAAGTTTTTCCAAGATTTAAAGTTTGATTTATAGGATTGAAATAACTGTTAGTGTTGCCATCAAAAACAATCTACTGCTCAATACCTGGAATAAGGTGCTTTCCATGGATTAACGGTTAAATAACAGTTTTATAGGTATATAAATTGTGCTGCTTGCTAAGGGAAGGGTAAAACCTTCACTTTCACTTGTGATCTTGATTTGACAATATCGTTTTGTACATTGTTAAAGAGTTAAGTTTCGCTTATTATTGTTAAATATGGGCCGCAAATCTTTAATTGCTCCAAGCAAAATTAATAAGAAAACTAAAAAGTCGAGAGTTGCAAAATCTAAGTGGAAGCTTAAAAAAAGTTTAAAAGTTCTAAATTACTTATTTTTTATTACAACTCAAGAAATCAAATTCTTTCTTCAAATAGTATGTGTACCAACATAATTATCACTTTTTCTTTTTATATTGCTACAAGCTTCAAGTGTTTATAAAATTTGTAATTTATGTATAGATATTTGAAGATGCATTGTGCTACTACAACTATATAAAATTTACTGAAAGGTGTAAAGTGTAAAAAAAACTCGAAATCTCAGTAATACAGCATTTAATCTTCTTGCATAACCGACGTTTCGGTTTACAGTTAAACCTTCAAGGTCTAAAATTTACAACAATCTATATACCTAATCTTTTAGGTAATTGTTTTATATACATTGTTGTAATGATTGTTGTAAATTTTAGACCCTAAAGAAAGTTCTAGTGCTAACCGAAACGTCGGTTAGGTATGTAAGAAAAATAGATGCTGTATAACTGAGCTTTCGAGTATTTTTTACACATTACAATAAAAAACAGTCGAAAAAACATTAATTTAATTAACTGAAAGGAGGGGGTGCGGCAAAAATTACCCCCTCCCTAAGATTATTATTTGTTTCTAAAAATAGACTAATATTCCAATCATTATTATACTATTTCTTACTGACGCAGAATTAAAAGTAATATTTTTATTTATTTTTGCACAAGGTGTTGAAAATTCTTTTTAAAATATTTGACTTTGAATCGGTACCTATTAATGTAGCAACAAAATATGATATTATGTTAATACAAATACAATATTATGTAAAAATTTCAAGTTTTACATTAAATAAATAACAAGTACTACAGCAAATTGATTTTATCAGTACAAATCTTGAATAATGAAATTGTTTAAATCAATACTTTTGTATCGTTTTCTGTATATGTGTAAATTGAGTCTACTTTAAATAAACAAACTGTAGGTATAACTTTCATTTCTTTTTTAGTAATACCAGTGAAACTTTGAATACTGAAGCAAAAAAAATGTTAAAAAGAAACCATAATTACTTTTATCAAATAAATAATAAAGAATATTGTTATTTTATTAATGTCGACCTGTACCTACGTAGAAGAAGTTGAAAAAGATGAAGTTTTACGGCAGCAAGTAATGTTACCAAAACTAAAATATTTTTATTTAAATTATATTCTTCCTGAAATAACTGATAGTAGAACTCCAATTTTGGATTTTATGTCTGACTTTTTTTAATAAAAAAAACTTTAATATTTTCTGTTGATATAATTTATACACACAGATATCAACGGAAAATAGTACATTATGCACCAAGGGAGGAAAACTCGATTTTGCTCCCGCGGGTGAATTGACAATACAGGACTGAATCAGTCTTGTGCTGTCAATTCACCCGAGAGAGCAAAAGCGTTCCTCCCGAAGTGCATACGATAATTTTTGTAACGAGTGCACAGAAAAATGAGCGGAAACGTGCTTGTTTAAAGGGAGCAAAACGCGTTTTTGCTCCCTTGAGATATTTTGCTCCCTCAGTGTAACGGTCGCTACTCCGCTTTTCGAAAATAATAGAGAGGGAGCAAAATATCTCAAGGGAACAAAAATGCGTTTTGCTCCCTCTAAACAAGCTCATTTTGCGTGCACATGTTACAAAAAAAATCATAATTATTTTATCAAACCCAAGGTCAACTAAATATAAACAATTAAAAAAATTATCGTTTACGTAGGTAGGTACTGTATTTTTATGTAAATTGTATTATATTTTATATTATTAGAACTGGCAAAAATATATATTTGTAGAAAAAATTACTGATAATTTATTATTATTGTTTTGTAGACTTTAATTGAAATTAAAATATTTTGCTTTATTAATAAATATGAAATTATTTTCTTTACTCGTATGTACAGTACAGTTTACATCATTCTAAAAATATTATTCAGACTATTTGGGTAAGTATGGAAACAGGCATGGAATCACCGTTCGTGAATTTGCGAAGCCGAATAGAATTGTGTTATGTGCATGTATGGTGCAATGCGTTCTTTCGGTTCTTTCCCATCTGGCGTACATCCCTTGCCCATTCCCCTTACCTACCCTACGCGGGTCGTACTACCTGACTGATGTGCTGTCTTACTACGGTGACATCTTTAGGTAAATAGCTCTACCCCATTAGGGAATGGTGGCGATGTGTTTTCATAGATGGTTTGAAACTCTGGTTTGTTCAAAAATTGGCCACGTTTTTTCATAGAGGGCTTTAAACGCAGTCTTAATACGTTAAATACAACCATAATACGTTAGATACAACCATAATAACATCAAAACCTTCCATAATATGCGAACTGTCAACTAATTGACAAATAAAATTCTTGATTTGTTTTAACATCGCTATCTTTGATGATACGATTAAGCTTTGAATATAACGCGAATATATGCTATTTAATAATATTCTTGTTATATTAATAGCTATAACATTATTATTTAAAGTAAATCGGTTGAAATAGAATGTTTACTGATCTTGCTATGATAAATTAATAATCATATAATTAAATGAAAATAGCATGTAACATAATTTATAATGTCAGAAAATTTATGGGTTCGATTCAATATTCCAACATTTATAATCCTTCTTGTTTAAAATAAATCATTTTGTTGAAACCATTCTATTAAAAATTTATTGCATGCCTTTTGAATATGTGCTAATAAATCTAGTATTTTTCTATTTCAACGTTTATATACCTATAATTCTTATTTATCTATAAATTCCATGTTTCTATTTTATCTAAATTATTGTAAGAAAAACAAGTAAGTTATTTAACTTCCTCTGTTTAGCATTTATGATTGCATGGATTTTTCCTATTTGATAATCTATTAGAATATAAAATGTAAACAATTTTTTATGAAAATTGAAATAATTTGCTCTAATGACCAACATTTTCACTAGTAGCATTATTCAAAGAATAAGCAGAATAAGTAAGCTGCTGACGCATTTTGATAAAATCATTATATCAAATTATTATATAATATTCACGAGAATAAAAGTGTAAACGCGAAGATTCATGAATTTTATAAATAAAATTTTAATAATGAAAAATAGTTTTCAAATAAATTATTAGGTAACAATTATTTTCTATAATAATAAAAGGCATCGTTAACCTGAATTTGAATCTTATAGGATTACCAATAACATCTAACATGGTTCACTTATTTTATTATTATAAACAAAATATACCTAAACATTTAAACAAATTTATGTTAACAAATAACTGAATGAAGCTTATGACTATTATATACAGGTATCCCAGATAAGTTGTTCGACATGGGGATCTCGAGAACCGTAAGAGATACGATGTCGGTTAAATTAGACAAAAGTTGCCTCATTATTAGACCAATTTAGTGACATCTGATTTTATTTCTAAGATATCGGTGAAAATATAATATTTGCGATTTTTAATTTTTGCTTATAACTTTCCTATATGAAGTAGGTAATTTAATAATTATTATTTAATTTTCACTTTATTAAGACACTTTTTCAAGAAGAATTTACAGGGATACTCAAAATTTTTCCAACATTTATAGTTTTCGAGAAATTTTTCTCGAGATGCCCATGTCGAAAAACTTATCTGGGACACTCTGTATATATCAAAATATGAAATTTTTTTATAGTTGATACTGATATATTAGACGGTATTGAAGTTAACAGTTATAATATGTAAAGATCATAACTCATTTTCCTATAGATTTTTACAAACAAACATTTTAAAGAAAATATAATTATCTATGGGTATAATTTACTGAATTTAGTAGTATTTATGAATACAATAATTAATATTAATTAATTAATATTCTACTTTTTTGAAATTCCGGTATCTTATTGTCCATGATCATATGAAATTTGTTTGTACACAAAATTTGAATTTGACAGTACACTTGACATCTTTTGCTTGCATCTTGGTTTACATTATCGTTTACATAACTGAACATGAAACTATTAAGAAGTAAAACTATTTATTAGATTAATAGAATAAGCAGAACTCACATCAGTTTGAATTTTCTATAACTATATTTATAATTTACTCTGATGGTTATACACTCGCCTTCAGCTTGTGCTCTTGAATTATAGGCTACATTATGTGCTCATTATATAATATACTATTTTTTCATGGCTGATGTTAAATTTCTATTTTATCGACTCGATAAAGTAACCGCAAGGGTAGGTAAAGTTAAATTAGAGTATATAAATTAAAATTTTAACAGCAAGGGCAGAAGTAGGATGAAAGTATTACAAACAAACTACGAAATTGTGTTTTGATAATAAATAAATTTTAAAGATTTTTTTAACATCAGCTATAGAAGAAAAACCGCAATTTTATACATGACTATATAATATTATATTATCGACTCGAGAAAAATAATTCAGTCGCCCTTCCGTCGCTTGTGAATTAACACTTTTCTTTCATCGATAAAATATAATTTTATTGTCTTGTATAAAAATAACTATTATTACCTAACGAAAATAGAAAATAATTATTGATTTAATAACCCATCATATAATTATTTAATCTCAACTTCCTCCCGCAAAAAAAAAATTTCAGTACGTCACTGGCGCCATCATCTGCATGCGTCATACTTCATACACATTACAAATTACACATACACAATTACATACACACGATCCGTCAGATCTACAGTAGGCAGGTCAGGCACTAACGTCTTCATCACGATCAGTTGCTTCTTTTCTTCATTCTGCACAAGATCTCCGATCTCTTCTTCGTGTTAATAGCGAATTTAAATTTCAGTCGTGATTAGCAGTCGCTTGTTAGCGCGTGTGATTGTAGTTTTTAGATTTTAGACGCGATGAAAGATTTTAACAAGAGTTTGTTTTAAAATTATGTTTTGTAAACTGTGAATTTTTAATTTAAAATGAGTGCAACAAACAGATATATTAGTTTAAATAAAGTGGTATGTAATATTATTTTATGTGTTTTAGTTTAATAGTATAGTGTAAAACTATGCGTTATGATTAAAGTGGTGCAACAAATTTTAACATTAATAGTCATTGAAATCAACTTTAATAATGGTTAAATTGAAGATTTTATATTAGGTTCCTATACTGTCAAATATTTTATTCTCATAAATTTGTCTATTGTGTCCCAGTAGCAGTAATAAAGCAAACTACTTTTTAGTATTTTATGATTCTAAAATTGTATTAAAATTTATTCGTATTGCTAAATTACAACCTTCAACCGGTATAATTGTTTAAAAACTGGCATAAATTTGGATTTTTGTGAAACTTTGAATGTTTGAATAAATTATAAAATAATTCTGCATTTTTATCACAAATAATTTTATAACTTAATTATAAATTTAAAATATCTGTAATATTTCAAAATAACTGTATCATTATATTTTGTTTAAATAAATATTTTTTAGTATTATGCTCCCTAAAATCGTTACTTTGCGAACTGTCCGCAAAAAGTTATTTTTGATTCTCGAATGATTTTTTTTTCATCCTCGAATTCAAAAGTATCAGTTCGCAATCGAGTAGGTATCAAACAATAGTTTGTCGAAAAATTGGTCCCAAAATTAGTAGGTATCTACCTAAAATGTACAGAAAAATTTTTGACACTTATTATTAATCAAATTAATCAATGCGAAATGTAATGTTTCCGTGACAACAAACCAAACAAACGTTCTAATATTTTTTATAAATGTTATGTCATTTTTGCATTATGAAGTGAAATATTTCAATAATACTAGAATGATATTAGAAAGCGAGGATGACAATCTGCCTCCGGATGTATTAAAAGCATAGTGTCAAGTGTAATTTTATTAAATTGTGGCTCTTTCTTCTGCCAAAAAATTTGTGAACGTAATAGAGTATATTAAGTATCAAGAACGGTAAGGACACTTTTATCTGACATCGGTATTTCCTTAACGTTCGTGATGCTTATATCATTTTTGCACTATTGATCTTTTTTATCCATACGCAAATATAAATTTCTTCGTAATCAATATTACCGTTCTGTTAATTTACTTACCGTTGAGTAAGTAAGTAAATGACTTACCGTTTTGTTTAGACTAGCAACCGGTAAAATCAACATACTGTCTTGGAAACAGGCATGGTAAGTTGATAAAAAAAAACAATTGTGCAAAAAAGACTTTTATTTTATAGAATTATTTTCACTGATTTTCATTGTTTTATCGCCTATGTTTTTTAAAATTTTGTTTTAAAATTATATTTAAGAATTATTTCAATTAGTTACTAAACAAATTTAGAGACCATATACTAAAAAAAATTGTAACACATACATAAACTGAGTTTCAGAGGACTCACCTAAATTAAAGGGTCGATCCTCGTCCATAATTATTATATTTGTGCTCTAAAACTTTATTTTGCGTACTTCGTACTTGTTACGTAACATAAATAACTATAATATTACAAGAATATAGAAATTTATAATTGCCTCGATAATGTATTGCTAAAAGCAAATAGGTAATATTTTTGCAATAATTATAAACAGAAAGATAAAACTAAGGAAAATTTCTCTAATAATATCTAGTTTGAAAACTTTATCATGAAACAAGGAAACCACAAAAAATACGATATAGTAATAATATTTTATAAGATACTGTATGCTAGTCATTTTCTATCTTGGTGATAATTTTAATGGTAGATCTCGTGGTACACAGTTTAAAAAAAGAGCACTTTTTTTACCCTTATTAATGTTTATATAAGACCAAGGCCATATAACGCTCTATGATAAGGGTAAAATAAAAAGGGCACTTAATTCAGTAATATAAATAGGGTAAAACACGAAATAATACTTTTTTGTATAAAAATATAGTAAACTAAAAGAGGTTCTTTAAATTAAACTAATATGGGTAAAATGTAATTCTTTTAATGTAATTATTTTTAATCAATTATAGGTACTTTGTATTCTTAAAAATGTATAAAATTTGCTCTTAATCGAGTAATAAGTTTCTTTATTAAATTACAATTTTGTATTTTTACCTCTCGCCTAGAGAGGTATAGGGATCGTGAAAAAATTCGATGTCGAGATTTTTGTCAATAAGCACGTTTTAGCACCTTTAGAACCTATTTTGACTATTTTCGCGATGATGTCTGTGTGTGTGTCTGTGTGTGTGTCTGTGTGTGTGTATGAAAGTCTGTATGTACGCCTACTATAGTCTTTCGTCCCGGTTCATTATCTCAAATTCTACTGAACATAAAATTCTAATATTTTGCATTATACATTTATATATGTTAATGAAGAGCTGAAAAGATTTTGGTAAAAATCTACCAACCGGAAATGGTACTTTTCTTGTAGCACTATAACATTTTTTGCAAAAATTGTATAAAATAATGCGATTGTTACAATTTGACATACCACACATGAAAGAAGAAATTACATTGTACAATATTTAATCTTACTTGTTTCTATATCTTTAACCAATAAAGAAATATAATTTTTTTAAATATATAATTTTACCTACCACGATTTGTGAATCCCGAAATAGAAATAAAATTTAAAACAAAAATAAAATTGTCAATGTGACAGATAAACAGAAATAATATAATGTATGATTATTTTATATTATTATATCAAATGTTATACGGTGTTGTTGTATTTTATTTAAATTAAAGCTTAATATTTGGTTAAATACGAGGTTAAATAATAATACTTCAATGTCAAGGCGAGAGGTATTGTAACGGCCACGTCAGATTTTTTAAGATTACACTATTATACATGAAAGTTTACTACACAAGAATATCAATATAAGTTGATTATTTAATAACATTACAAAAATATGTACCTTGGGCACTAAATATAAACTTTTGCTTAATAATTTGGCACCGTGTAGTTCAAATGGTTCTCTAACATTTTTTGCAGCATATGAAGTTCAGTGGAAATATTATCTTTAACTATTTCAAAGGCGTGCAAATTTTCACAAAAATTATATTTAGTTATATTTAAGACTAAATATCATTCTTCATCAACCAGAAACACAATAACTATTTCACTATCAATATTAGTATGGTTACATACAACGCTGTCTGTATTTAAGTATCTAGGTAGGTCAGTCAGACTAGTTCCAGTTACTTTGCTAGACTATATCTGACCAGGGGAAGAATTGATTTGCTTACTAAAGGAATTAGTACCCTTTCATGATGTAGTACATTGTGCTGTTTTTAGTGTTTCTCATTAAACGTAATACATTTAAAGGGGTACCAATCTACACCAAAAGTGTAACATATGCACTAATTTGGGTAGTTTAATACTTATATTAGTATACAATAACCAAAATTATAATTTAAAGGGTAAAATCAAATACTAAAAAGTATAATAAATACTCAAAAATTAGTACTCAATAAAATTCAATAAAATATTACTCTTGCCCTTTTATAAGAATACATTTTTGAGTAATGTTTCTTTTATAAAGTGTATTATTTTACACTTATAAGAGCAAAAATTAGAACGCTCTTTTAAAAGGGTACCAACAAGTACTCTTATTTTAAACAGTGTAGATATTAATATTCTCATTTAATCTCACATGAGCATTAATTATTTCTGGAAATTTTTGAATGCTTTTCAACAACGTCTTAATCAGCTGGAGTGGTACACGAGAGACTATTAAGTTGTTAGAATGCACTATTAAAAATTTCATGGAAATGAATTAATGCACGTAATGACACCGCCGATCTATTATTGAATTATTTTTACAGTAAAACCTGAAATATTGATAATAAATAAATAAATAACTTAACTAAGCTTATAACTATACTATACCAAAATTTGAATTTTTTTGCATGATGTATATTGACAGTAGACGTCATTAAAGTTAACAGTTTCTAAAATGTGTCAAAATCATAGCTCTTTGCTATAAATTTTTGTTATTTCTATACATATACATTTAAAAATTTGAAATTCTATACAATAACGTAGAAATGTGCATACTTTAGTATAAAGTTTTATTTAAATTTTTTTGATTATTTTTAAACAAGTTATTCAACTTTACATCCGAGTGACTATACTTATTACTCCGATAGTAATTGTTTATTTAACATTAATTAATGTGTATTATTTACCATACTGATTGCGTATTTATTAGTCAAAATGACAATTTTACCAATTTTTAATTTAAATGTTAAACTGACAGAAACATTTACACTTACTAATTTTAGTTAAGTTGCTCAAGCTATAGTACCCACTTAGTAAATAATTTCCGAAAAAAATTTAATGTTACCATGATATTTTTTTGTATAATTAGAATAAAGAGTAGGGTATGGCGGAAGGTCCTGTGTTGGCCACATCAGATTTTTTGTATATAGAATATTTTGTTTAAATTAATTACCGTACTAAGTAAAGTATGAAGTAAATCTGAATATAATAATAGTAATATACCAAAGGTTATAATATAAAATTGTTTTTATATTAATCAATATGTTTAAAATTAGATATTACAAAGTGTATGTTGATTTGTAATCACTCATTTATTATTGATTCATTTACCTGAATCACTGCAACTAAACAAATATAAATAAATAACATGTTATTATGTTACTCACATAGGTAATCTGTACAGATGTCTAGTAATCAGTTTACTAAGTTCAAATTAAGGTGGTTGGCTTCTAACCGTTAAAATGGTGAAAAGTATGTTTAGTTTTCCCATTAAGATTGAAGTAAGAATTGAAATTTTCGAATTAACTAAGATATTTTTGAAAAACTTAAGGATGCTCCCTCTTTGCTCTAATGCCAGTATTTTTAGTTTTTTCTTCAATATTTTTATGTGCATGGCTAAACATGTCCAATTTTGTGTATATTTCATGTGTATTTTAATACAATCCTACATAAAAATTCTAAAAAGTGGCATTAGCGCAAAAAGAGGACAACTTTAAGCTTTTCGAATACGTCCTATTTGTTTAAAAAATCTTATTGTTTAAACCAATTTTATGGGGAAAACTGCATGTTGTTTCAATTTATTTATTCAGATATATAATTTAAATCTTTGTTTATTAAAGTAATACAGAGCGTTCAACAAAATCTATATAATTTGACTGTGCAACCGCCTTAAATTTGTACTATTCATAAACGCCGTTTTCACGTGTGGAATGGGGGCAATTTACCCCTTACTTAGGTGGTAATGATATTTTGTATTTAATATAGTAACAAAAAATATAGTAATATCTACTGAATGTAACAGTCAACTTTTACATACAATCATAATATTATGTCTATACTTTCAACTTACAACAAGTTATTATCATAACATTGCAATTAGGAAAAATTGGGAATTTTAATTGATTTGGAAATCAATACCTAAGTAAAATTGTCAGTTTAATACTTATATATTTGTATATGGATGTCATCAAAATAGTTTACGTACGTAGTATTATAATTAAAAATTTATTGCTTGCGTTTCTACAAAAATTTAACGTTTTGAAATGAATTTTTCACCCCCGTGGTGAAGTTTGATAATTTAGTAGTATATACCTACCTAGTAGTAGTAATACTAACAAAGTTAATATTATTTATACTTCTTTGTAGTTTCTAGTCGCTGATGATGGGAACACAATCGTTCTCGAAACGTCGTATTAGTCCGGGAACTGGCGTCAAATTTGGCCATTTCAGCAAAGCTGATTTTTGTAATATAATTACGCTCTATAATAACTAATTAAGAATTGCAGTGTTAGTTGGCCCGAAAGCGTGGCTCAAGATTTTAAGAGGCTGTGAAACTTGCAAAAAATAAAAGATTTTCAAGTGAAACCAGCAAACCTAAAATTTTGTATAATGATAATTTACCAATTATATTTAACAAAAAAATGTGTTAGCTGGACAGGGCAGGTGAATAACCTTGTTAGCTGTCCAGGTGAACAGTGACAGTGTCAAAATAGTGACACATCGTTTTCATTTTATGTAAACTGTAGACGAAAATATAAAATTACACCCAAAGACAATCAGAAGTTGAAGAAAGGGATGAACCGGATGATGATAACATTGGAAAAATGTATAATAATTCCAAATCAAAATAATCTAAATAATCAATTTAGAAATCCCAGCGGGAGGAAAAATACTTTTCCTCCCTAGGGAGGTCAGAAATACCTCACTTTCGTTTCTAATAATATGGACGAAACGTGATGGTTTCGGTGCACGTATTGAAAAAATAAATTAGATTTACATACGACTTTAGATGGTTTTTTAGTATTATGAATACTTATTCTAGAAAGAAAAAATAGGTATATCAAAATCAGTTTTCCACCATTATTATAAGATAAGAAAAGAAAGTAAATTTGAATAGCAATCTAAAGGCGAATAGTGAAAACTGAATTTTGTTTTTGCCCTAAAATGGGCAATTTAAAGTAAAAAAAAATTCCATATGCTCACAAAAAAGTACCTACATTAAAAAATTTTGCTCTACGATGATTTGGCAAAAAATGACGGCCATTTCAATTTTTTGGAAAAATAGCGATTGTGGCCGTAAAATTGCGAATTTTCTTTTGAAATTTAAACCCCGTGATAATGTCATCAAAATACACATTTTCACCAATTTTCATGAAAATCCAATGATATTTGCGCGATTTATTACAGTTTTAGTAAAAAATTCAAACAATTCAATCATTTTCAGTTTTTGAGGTTAGAAATCATTTTTTAAGCATTTATACCGAATCAGGCTAATACCATATTCATTTACGAGTTATTTGCATTTTTTATTTTTCTACGACCATTAGAACCTGAGATATTAAGAAAATAGTGGTGATACCCTCGAAATGTATAAAAAACAGTTTTTGGCCATTTTTTCCACATCTCCTTCATATATGTAATCGAAAAAAACAAAAAAAACACTATGGAGTTACATCGATCTTCAATGATAATTTCACTCTACTAGAATGCTAAAAGTCCAATTTGAGCGTAATTTAAAAATATAACCATTTCATATATCTTTTAATAATTATTTAGACCTGGTTATTACAGTATTCTACAAAGAAATAAATTTGGATTATAGTTCCTATCGTTTGAATCTTATTAATATTTGACGCATGTTTTATTTACATAAAATATTTTTTACTGGCGTATTTATGATCACATTTAATTAAATTAACAAGAAATATGATTCTTCATTCTTAATAATCGATCAATCAAAGATCAAGCATACGCATTACTTCTCAAAGTCCTGGTAACACAAAGCAACAAATCACAATAATATTACAATACGATAAAAATACATAACCATCTGGTTTCTTCGTATGTTTTCTCGCAAAAAATTCTCTCGAATATGTATTTATAGTGTTGTAATTAAACGTAAAATCCCAGATAAAAACAATGCCAGCTTTTTATACATAATCTACATATGATAATTGCTCTTAACAATTAATTGTGGTCATCGTAGACGAGAAATTGTTATGTAATATATGTCATACTTCTATGTTAACTCTACGGAGATTTTAACGCTGATAAGAGTGTGTGATTCATATTTTGCTGAGTTGAAACGCAAATTAAAATCATTTAAATTCGTGTTATTTGTTGAATTTCCTGCAAAAATTGTTTGTAAATTGTAATCGCAATGAATATAAATTAAGGAAAATATTACATGTTGGTATACAACACATACAAAATGATTCACACATTATTTTTAATATTTAATTTATTTTATGTTAAGTTTACACGATTTTACGTTTATACACGGTTTACCAAAAGTCCCGAGACGTAAGTTTTGAACGAGTGAAGAAAAAAAATTGAAAATTTTGGGATCACTAAAGCGTTTGGGTCATTGCGAGACCGAAGAAGGTCGACAATTTGAACATTTAAAATTAAATTCTTGGAAGAATTATGATATCGGGTTTTGGTTTATGGGGATGTGTTACTTTTTTCATTACCTTTAAAATAAAGTGAAACTCGACAAGGGTTGCTATTTAAAAATGTTGGGGTGGTCATTCCCTAAAAAAATCCACCTTGCATGGAAGTTCTAAACTATCTAAAAATGTAGTTTTTCGGCGATTGACAACATTAAAAGTGCTGTTTTTTGACAGCTGCTAATCAGCAAAGTGTCACTTTTGCTGCCTAGGCAGCAAAAATAGTAAAAAAAAGCCTAGGCAGCAAAATTAATTGTTACTATGGTGAATCAACAAATTTGACATTTATAAAATTCATCAACATACCTAACCTATTTTGTTTTTTCATAGCAACTGTCAACATACGCATAGCAACATAATTTGTTTGCGATACCTCTCAATATATTTAAAATGATCACTAAATTAATATTTTTTTGCCTAGTTAAACAAATAACTATTTTATGACTCTTTAGTGATCCCCAAATTTTCAATTTTTTTTCTTCACTCGAAACCTGTATATTGGATAAGTGAGATTAAAAAATCTAAATCAGATTAATCCAACGTCAATTTTAATGGAAATGTAACGTTAACGTAGGTAAAGTGGTCATAAGTAAAACAAGAAATTAATAAAAGTATAACCATTTTTTAAAAAGTAGATTCGCATTTTCGCGCTTTAAATATTCGAAATAGAAAAAATCGAACTTATTTATTTTTATTGCAATTTAAATAAAAATTTTAATAAAAAAATTAAAAATATACAGGCTGTCCCAAATAGAATAGAATAGAAAGAATGGGTCACCATTGGGATCTCGGAAACTATAGGAGCTACGAGGTCGGTTAAACGGGCAGTGTGTAAAATTCCGAACAGTTTGAAAGTTATTCAATAAATACTGAAAATCGTGATTTTAAAGAACGTTAAATAATTACTCCGTTATTATAAAAGATACAAAAAAATGTTTCGTATAAAAATTACATGATTTGATGAGAGAAACTCAAAAATGATGTTAGAATAAAATTCAAGGTGGCAGATCCGAGATATTGATAGCAACTTTCTTATTTTAAATGGACGCCATATTGGATTATTTATTTAATTTCCATTTTCAATTTTCAAGTGGCAGTTTTTTAAAATTTTAATACGATTTGGTACTATTTTACTCTAGTTCATATATGATATATGCTTACTATATTGTCAAGTACTTATACTTTTTACCGATTCAACCACTGTAAAGCTGGATTCAGAGATTGCGTAGTGAACACAGCATAGCATAGCACAGCGAAACATAGAAAATGAACATACGGAAATGCATGCATTGATTCATAGAATACAGACATAGCACAGCATAGCACAGCACAACATGGAAATTGGGCATATTTTATTCCGAAGCTGTGTTTCTGACGTTTTACTATGCTCAGACATGTACGCTGTTAGTAGGTACTCTTTGTTAAACTACACCTACCGCGACTGCGCTGTGGTTGTGATTAACTACAGAAACGCAATAGATATTAAATTGAACTGTTTATTTAAATATAACGAGTAAATACAAAATGAATACAAATGAATTCGTTCTCAAATCTGAATATTTTTACAACTGTCATAATAATAAATTGTCATTACTATAGCAACGCTATGCTATCTCTGAATTGGTTCTATGTTTCTATGTTTTCCTGTGTTGTGTATTCCTATGCTGTGTTTACTACGCAATCTCTGAATCCAGCTTTACGCTACCGGTCCATGCTTTCATTGTGTTTTATCTAAAAAATATTTTCAATGAATGAATTCAATTGGAATTGACGAATGTTGAGAGCGCAAATGTCAGCAGTTAAATAATACTGATTGTATTATTTATTTACTATAAAATATAATATATTCATCACTCATCACTATGGAATTTAGAAGTTTTATCAGCAACAGAAGACAGTACTATTTTTCATGAATTTATTTAGTCGATTGTCGTAGATAACTTATAACATACCTAGTTCTATAAATTCCGCAAAAATTCTATTCCTAAGCAAATTTTCAATCACTTTTCTAGTCTACTTTCAATTAAAAATCATCTCATGTCGCGTAACACAACCCTGGTAGAACAATAGAGATATAAATACATTTCTGGAATATTTTATTTTATAAAAACCGTAATACTGTGCTGTATGAATTTGTCGATGATCTTCGACGCGTTATTCATACTAATGAATATTACAATATCGTTAAACTAGTACAGAGTACAGTCGCATTATAAAGTCAGCTTGAACAAGGCTAGAACATTGACATTCGATTCACAATAAGACGAAGTAAAAAACTAGACCTACACATATTATAAATTATTGAATTGTTGTAATTTGTAATTTGTACTGATATTATCTGAAGAATGTTGGCTTTATTGCTTCCGCATTTTTGTGTATTTTTACAATCGCAGATATTACAAATGATTTGACAAACACAGGTCTTTTATAAGTTCAAGTTTTCTGTTGTCGTTAGTTTTTGAAACATTTTATTCTCATTCTTGTTGGAATAAACGGAGAAATGATACATTTTTTTTCACTTTAACAGTTCTATAAGCCCCCAGAAAATTCATAAAGACTACAATTTAACTGGGAATTATTTAAATAGATATGTGCATTAAAACTGATACTTTGTGCATTAAAATAAAAAAATATTTAGCATAAAAAAATATATCTCTTTAAAATAAAGAATTTTAAATTGAGCAATATTTTATTTATAGTGTGCTTCAAGATTTTTTACCAAAAACAGAGTATGTGGGATTCAGAAGGGTAAAAGGTGTCTTTATTTTGTTTAGTTTAAGAAGAGTTTTTATCAAAAATGGAGTATATGAGACTCAGAAGCGTAAAACGTATTTTGATTTAGTTTAGTTTAATAAGAGTTTTTACAAAAACAGAGGCTGTGGGAGTTTCATTTAGTTTAGTTTAAATTAGAGTTTTTACGAAAAATGGAGTATGTGGGACTCAAAAAGGTTAAAAGGGTTTTTACTTCCTTGTACGAAGTAAGGAAGTATTGTAATCGCGAAAAATTTCGGTTCTCAGATTTTGACGGAAATATCCGTTTTGACCTTTTCTGAATCCATTATGACTAGTTTCGACGTGACGTCTGTACGGACGGACGTATGTGTGTCGCATAACTCAAATACGGTTAGACGTAGAAAGTTGAAATTTTGTATTTAGGACTGTTATAGCATCTAGTTGTGCACCTCCTATTTTTGGTTTCAGTCTACAAACCGGAAGTAGTACTTTTTAAAAATATTTCGATAAATATTTAATTTTAGACAATTTTTTTTATTTTAAATGAAAGATTATGTGATTATTACCTAAAATCGGTATTTTATAAATATTTTTGTATCTGCTATCATTTAAAAATAATTAAAGTATATATTTATAATTTATAGTATTTCGGTATCTTGTAGTCCATGATCGATTAACATTTGTTACTACGTAAAATTTAAATGATTATGACATGACAGTGACAATAGTAAAATATGCTTTATATCTTCTTCTGCAGTTTAAATAAAATGACTAAAATATATTAGTGAGTATACTAGTATAATAAGTTAAAAGAATTTTTAATATTATTTTACATTTTAGTTATTAAGAAAAGTATGAACACACAAAGCGTACAAGGAAGTCATGTGGTGTCCACGTCAGATTTTTTCATTTAGTTTAATTTCTAAAAAATCGTTTTAAAGCACACTATAAATAAAATATTGCTCAATTTTATTTTTTTTTATTTTAAATAGATATATTTATTATTTAATGCTAAATATATTTTATTTTAATGCACAAAGTATTAAATTTAATGCACATATCTATTTAAATAATTCCCAGTTAAATCATAATACCCATTCTTAAATTGCGTCATGATGAAGTATAAAAAATAAAAAAGTTTATCTACGACCATTGAATAATAATACAATCATTCTGTAGGTAACTTTAGTAAGATAAACCCCTCTATAAGACACACTATTGTATTATGAATTCATAATTTAAGACTATCGTAAAATGTGTCCATTATTCAATACTACTGTCATCTGTCATCACACCAAAACAGGAGGTTAGGTTTATATTTTAATGAATAAAAATTTGTATAGAAATGATTTCTTTAAAAAGTCTTAGATAAAACGTCTTATTTGACATAATGGCTATAATTCTCTCGGATTATTATACACTCGCCTTCAGTTCGTACATAAACTTTCATCCTACATTATGTGCTCGTTAAATAATATACTATTTCAAATTTTGATTCTATTTAACTATTACTCGTATGCATGTGCACCTCCACCATATTTCTTACTTTTTACGAAATAAACTGTTAAAATATAAAATTGTAATGACAGTATTTTGTTTCAGATATTATGGACAGCACTTTCAGTTGCTTTGGGTCTAGAAATCCGGGGGGAAATAATTCGAGGAGTACCTTGTATAAAACGATACCACCAACTTTTTTGTCCTACTGCTGGTAACAGCTATCCACTGTAAGTGTATAATTTTCTTTTATTTTTTTTTACTATAAGAACATTATTGTTATTGTCCTTGAATATGAGATTTACCGGGTGTCTACTTGAAATCTGTTATATAGGAAAAATAATCCTATTTTTAAAATTTTGCTGTAAGTTACATACTTAGGTACTTATTGAAAAAAAATTAAAGACCTTCACAATATAAGATCATAGTCAGTCGATCATGTTGCGTTATTAGTTTCCGATAAAAACGCAAAAAACAACAATTATTATATAATCATTTCAGAGTGCCATGGCATAAAAATCTTATTAGTTTTAATTTATTGTTTTGAGTTTTGATTTATTATACATTAATTTATTTTCACCTACAAGAAATCTAGAAATTTTATATTAAAATAGGTGCATCAAAACATTCTTTCATAGAAAAATTAAACTCTCTAGAACTTTAGATTAGACATAAATGCAAACATAGGAAGATGGAAGATGCAAATCTAAAACAAATTTCCCTTCAACACAAAGACACAAACTTACAACCAGGGTTCTTATTCTAATTTATATATTACCTTGTTAAACCTACATAATTTACGTTTTCATATTTTGTATTTTTATGAATTCGATGAAATATTTTTTGATCAATGCATTTCTATCAGGGCATCGAACCGTAACGAAACTGTAACCTAAACCGCACCGATATTTACCATTTCATGAAACCGTAACCGAAAACCGAAACCAGTATTTATTTTCTTTAAATATGGAAACCGAAAACCGAAACATCATTTGTAAACCTAAAACGTAACGGAACCAATATTATTTCGGTTTTTATTAACCGGTATAATTTCGATTCTTAATAACCGGTGAAATGCAATGCTAATCGCCTATGTACACATGTGGTGTTCCGCCCAGTAGAAGGTATTATTTATGTTAAAATTATAATAAAAGACTTTTTGATATAATAATGAGTTCTGAAAGTTATTTTGAAATGTTAAAATAAATCTATAGGTAATTTTGAACCGAAACCATTAAAAAACCGTAACCGTTAAAAACCGAAACCGTAACGAAACCGAAATTTTAATTTTAATTTTACCAAAACCAATATAAAATTTTTAAAATAACGAAATTTTTTCACACGTAAAACCGTTAACCGAAACCGAACCCCAATTTTTTTCGGTTCGATGCCCTGATTTCTTTACTTATTTTCATACCTAGACGAGAGGTATATACCTAGACGAGGTGATATAATAAATAATACATATTTTATTTTTTGACAACTGTAAAAAATGTTTGACAGTGACAATTCCGTCCGCGAAAGTTCGGCGAAATTGTACACAAATGCTATACATCGCGGCCTGAATTTCGGACGTCAATGTCATTTTTTTTGACAGTTAATTCCAAAAGTGTACTATTTAATTCAAAGTGACTAACCCCTCAGGATAAACTGCCAACTGAACGGGACTCAAACCATGAGACCTAGGAATTAAACTTCGAAACGATAAACCGCTAGGTACGCTAGACCACACTGTATACCTACATTAGAATTTTTCATCGTGGTGAAAATATTATGTATAACAATATCAGCTCTACGCAAAAATACATTGTTGATTTATTCCAAACTTACTAAGTATATTACTTTCAGTTTACGGATCGTTGTTAAAGATGATATCGTTCGAATAACTTTAAAAAATACATATAATATCAATTTTAGAATATATTAAAGGGATAACTTCATAGGCATTTCTTGAAGTTTACATTACATATCAATAAAATATCTTTTGAAATTTTCTTACAGATTTCTTTTAAGAAATCCTAATAATATCTTTTGGATAATTGTGCTATCTGGGTAGCTTTTAATTTTTCTATGTGAATTTTCGATGCACGATGTTGTATTTTCTAGTGTATGAATATTCTAGATTCTCGATTTATTTGGTAATTCTACTATAGTAGAATTGAATACATGTTTTAAATAAATAAACTGCTTCATCATCTTAATCTCAATGTTCTTGTTTCCAGTGACCGGATAGAAGAATTCATAGACGAGAACAAAGCCCTGATGAAGCGAATGTACGGCGACTTTCAAATGACGCCGGAGTACGGCCCTGGTTCTGGGGGCGGTAACACAGGTCGCAAGGCTAAGCGAGAGGCGAAGTCAAAGCCCGGAGTTCCGGACCTGCACGCAGACCCCGGAGTCGACCCGGCTGCGCACCTCGAGCTCGGAGAGTCGTACTTCAGCAAACTCCGGCGGCCTAGGCAGAGCTTTAGGAATAATCAGAGTTCCGAAAATAACAGGTGGGAAGAAATATTATTTCTCTTTTAAATTACAGTTTCTCCACCTGTTTTATATTAAGCGGCCAGTCTACATTTTTTCCGAATTCTTAGGATAGGTACTCTAAATTTCACTTTTTTCTATTCCATTCCCTTCCTCACTACTACGGCTGCCCGAAACCTGCCCGAAACCAGCCCGAAACTCGTACTTTACCGCATCTTATTTATGCAATGTCATTTTGAAGTTGAAAAATACTGTAATAGTAATTTACATTATATGTGCGGTAGGTTCAATTTTACAACGCGAGGTTCTATATTTAAGTACGACGGGAACCGCAGTGCTTTAATAAAACCGAGCGTTGTAAAATTATCTACCGCACGCATAATGTATTCTATTTTTTGGCCATCATACTAACTATTTATTAAAAATATGTAATTTATATAAAGTTTCAAGTTGTGAACATTTAATTTTAAAATCAAGCCGCGTAGAAAAACAATCTTAAAAACAATGAAATGTCAATATACGAGTAATTAAAAACGTGCATTTGAGTCAGCAAATGCCACATTTAAAATGAAACTTTTTCACTTATTTCAGACTCTATTAAATAATTTACTGGGTAAACGAGCGTTTTTAAAAGTTTTCTTTGTTATTTCAAAGCAATTTTTATTTAATAACCTCTAAATACTAAAAAAACGGTGCGTATTATCTAACCCCCATGTAATAAACTCATGACATGTCTGTAAAATCGCAACTACAGCAACTACCATAGACGTCAACGATGTCTGATTGTTATGTTTACACGTCACGAGGCCAAAAAATTGTTTTCGTTGCGAGTAAACTGTCTGTTTATTACTCACTTCAAGATATTGTTTTTATGTAACAGATAAAGATTGGATCTACAGATGCGCCTTTTTACAATTTTAAAATAGTTGTTTACATTATAAGTAAGGTAAGGTTAATTTTACAACGCGAGGTTCTATATTAAAGTACGACGCGAAGCGGAGTGCTTTAATAAAATCGATATATTTTGTAAAGTAGCGTTTTTGTAGACTCACTTTTTTATTTTTAAGTTAGCTTTTTATTTAATGGCATATTAAAGAAATAAAATTTGGTGCGTATTAACGAACTATATGTGGAAACAGTCAATGACATGTGTAAAATCACAACTACCATAGACGTCAACGATGTGTGATTGTTATGTTTACAGTTCCGGTGGCCAAAAATAAATTTCTATCATGAGATAATAACCGTGGAAAGATTTGCATAAATTGGACATTTTTAAGAATTTGTATAAATAAGTACAATTTTTTAATAAAATTAGAAAAAGACACTACTTACTGTTTATTGAACCTGTATATTGTCATTTTTGAAATAAAATTTTACCATTCTTGTCTTGGCCACAAAACACTACGTTAGTTCGTTTATGGTGAATTTTAGGAAGTAGACATGACAGACCTCTTAAGACTTTGTTATTTTCCATTATAAAACAAAAAATAAGACCTTTTATAATTTACTAATAAAGCTATACATTTTTTTACTCCTGGTATCAAAATATCATTTAACGAACACGCCATATAAATATTTTAATTAATAAATAATTGCACTGCACTGTATGAAACGTGTATTAGATGTATTATTATTATGTGATCTATGTAAACATTAAACTATCATTTGTTTTTTAAGGGTGGACGCGTGCGAAAGTAAAACAGAAATAGTGACGCCATATTGGGCGTCTAATTCAGCAGGAAAAATTCGTGCCATTGTAAACACACAGCATTTTGAGCAGGCGATACATCAGGAAGTGTGCTCGTAAGTAATTTTCATTTATTTTGTTATTTGTATTCTTTAAATTTAACATTCTTTTTAATAAGAGGATGTTATCATTAGCGGATTGCTACATTATTCAAAAATACTTACATTTTTTTAGTTTTTAAAAGTATTATTTTACGCAACTGTGAAAAAAGTTTACAATGACGTCCGCAATTCAGACCGCGAAGTAAAACATTTGTGTATGTATACGTACGATACATTTCGCGGCGAGTTGTGCATGTCAATTTTAGATATTTTTGACAGTTGTGATTATAATTAATTAAGTGATTAATGGCCAGTTGCACCGCTTCTACTTAAATTTTAAGTTGTCCTTAAATGAACAATATCGAATCAAAATATAATTTTCAAACGTGGAAATAACATTGCTGTCATGATTTCGATTCGATATTTTTCATTTAAGTGACACTTAAAATTTAAGTGAAAGCGGTGCAAATGGCCATTAGTGTCTTCGATAATTATTAAGCCTCGGCATTCGCTTCGGCCAAACATTATGTCTAAACAGACATTTCGCAACCTATGTGTACAATTAACTAATTTATTCCGTTATTATTTGAAATTAAAGACAAAATAACTATTTTGCATTTTAATTTTTAACATTTTTGCGTAGTTGGGTGGGTAATTGTTTGTAATTAAAATTTAAGACTAAATTATTCGTATTAGAATAAAATATAAGAATAATAGTCAGTGAATAACGCGTCTTTTATATGACTAATTACAAATTAAAATATTATCATTTCTACATGTATTGTAATTGAAAAAGCAAATTTGAATATACAAATAATAGGGTATCCAAGATTTCTGCAAATCTAGGAATCTTATGAACCATTCTTCGAACAATTAACGCAGTGTAATACTACTTAAAATAATGCTCCTTTGGTTATTGTAAAATCTGACGAGCGCCAGTTAATTTCTGTTCAACTGCATGAATGCACGTTCCCGCTTTAATTCCTATAACAATATATTTATTTCACTTTGTAACACCATAACTTCAAAAATGTTTAACCACCTACTAATTTCTTACTGCCATAGGAAAGTTCGCACAAACCGCTGTTCCGGCGACTGTGGCTGTGAGCAGAAATACAAATGGCACCGCTTGTTAGCCTACGATCCCGACAACGATTGTAAGGGCATCTTCATGGATTGGTTCCTGTTTCCTTCGTGTTGCGTCTGTCGGTGCAACCCTACGTGATGATGCCGATGTCGTCCTATATCGTTCAATTCAGACTGTTGCCAAAATACGAGATCTTCCCTAAGATCTCAACCGTTTCCTGTGTGCCTGAAGTGTTTGTGAGTGATTGTAGTTTTAGAAGAGATAGAACAATTTGACTGGTGCAGACAACTATTAAACAATTTAAACAACTTAAACCTCATTCACATAAGCATTTTTTATTGAAGACATATTGGATTTAGGCCCTAAATCCAATTTATCTTCAATATATCTACGTTCGGGCTAATATTCGTTGATTTTCAACATAAGCATTTAGTTTTAAGGTTTACATTTATGTATGTATGTAATACATCTAACTAAATACGAGCATTCACAGTGCTTGAAAGTGGGACATGTGATTGCTCGTATTTAGTTATATGAATCTTAAACGTAAACATAAAAGTAAATGCTTATGTGAATGAGACTAATCTACAAATTTGGAAACAAATTCAATAAAAATGTAAACGCATAATCATATTTTGCAAGTACCTATGTAATTTAACAGGCATTTATTATTGAAATGATATTCTCATTCTTAAATATCATTTTAAAATTGTCGAAGCCAGTCGTAAATAAATACAGTAGAGGTTTGATATTCGTAAATAGTATTAAAAATCTAAAAATTGACAATACTACAGCACGTATTAATTTTATATTCTTTAAACATCGATCGAAAATCGTCAAAAAGTACTGAATTATCCTAACTCTACTGTAAAATAAATGTAGATTTTGTATTTCCGTAGAATATTTTAAATGTATCGTGTAGTGTTGTGTAAAAGTTACTGTGTGTAATGTAGTGTATTTTATTTTAATTTGCGAACCAAATTGGTATTTTTAGTTTTGTATAAATATGTGTGCCAGAACAATCACTCGTTAGTTTTCATATCAAAATTATAGTTGTAGTGTTATTTTTAATTTACGAGTACCTTTAATTATAAAATCTAATTAAAATTGTGTTCAAAAAATAAGAAGAATATTAAAGTTACCAAGATTGATTGAATATTTATATTGTAGATTCATTTATTTGTAAGTTATGTTAAAATGAGTCAACTGTATACAGTAATATTTAAATTAGTAATGTATTAATTATTAAGAGAGCGCAAATAAAGTTTAATTTTTTATAATTTGTTTAAAGGAAAAACCAACAATTTACATAAAATATATTTATTACATCTAACATACAAATAACAATTTTACAACAATTACATAAGACACAACTTAGTTCGTCTCACACGCTTGATTCAGTTCTAAAACAAAACAAAAATTAATATTTTACGAACAAAATATTTAAAAATACTTACTTTTAACAATGTTTTTCAGTTCTATGACTGCAGGTGATTCAGGAAATTCTTCTAAGAAATTTTTTCCTTCATCGCAACATCTTGCTAATCTTGGATCAACAGGTAAGCTCCCCAAAAATTGAACATTTAATTGTTTGCACATTTCTTTAGCGCCTCCTGTTGTTGCTGGGAAGATTTCTGATCGCGTCTGTAATAGTTATTTACGTATAGAGGGCCGAAAGAAAGAGATGACACCTGCGGACGAAGTTTCAGGCCCGACGCTTGCGAGGGCCTTTATTCGTCCAAGGGTGTAATCTGTCTTTCAGCCAACTGTGTATTTTAATATGCTTATGAATTATTCATAATTAGTTTTTGAAAATACGAAAAAATACTTATTACTAGAAAATTACAAGGTGGCATATGGTAATAAAACAAATAACATTTCATGTGGACTTTTATCACCGAAGGGCGCAATGCAAATGTTTCTACCATAGTAATCAAGATGTAAACAAACAATTTTGATACTGTTGTGCATACATTTTTTTACATGAACAAACATCGTACTCCTTCAATTATTAATTGTTTATTTACCTTGCAGTTTGGACAAATAAACATAGACATGTTTTCAATGACTCCCAAAATGTTAACGTTTGTTTTTCGACAGAAATCTATTTCTTTTCGTACATCTAATAAGGCAACTTCTTGTGGTGTTGTAATAATAACTGCGCCCGTTAAACCGGCATGAATTAAGTAATTTACAGATGATAAGTGCTCATCGGATGTTCCTAGAACATAAAATGATTTTTAATTAGGTATTTCGAGCCTATACTTTTCTAGATTTTAATTATGCCTGTTGAATAACCGTGGAAAATTTAAAATATCTTTTTAAATATCGATGGTTACGAAACAATTCATCGTATTTACATTTTCACATCTTAAGGTAAGGTTAATTTTACAACGCGAGGTTCTATATTAAAGTACGACGCGAAGCGGAGTGCTTTAATAAAATCGATATATTTTGTAAAGTAGCGTTTTTGTAGACTCACTTTTTTATTTTTAAGTTAGCTTTTTATTTAATGGCATATTAAAGAAATAAAATTTGGTGCGTATTAACGAACTATATGTGGAAACAGTCAATGACATGTGTAAAATCACAACTACCATAGACGTCAACGATGTGTGATTGTTATGTTTACAGTTCCGGTGGCCAAAAATAAATTTCTATCATGAGATAATAACCGTGGAAAGATTTGCATAAATTGGACATTTTTAAGAATTTGTATAAATAAGTACAATTTTTTAATAAAATTAGAAAAAGACACTACTTACTGTTTATTGAACCTGTATATTGTCATTTTTGAAATAAAATTTTACCATTCTTGTCTTGGCCACAAAACACTACGTTAGTTCGTTTATGGTGAATTTTAGGAAGTAGACATGACAGACCTCTTAAGACTTTGTTATTTTCCATTATAAAACAAAAAATAAGACCTTTTATAATTTACTAATAAAGCTATACATTTTTTTACTCCTGGTATCAAAATATCATTTAACGAACACGCCATATAAAATAAACATCGATCGAAAATCGTCAAAAAGTACTGAATTATCCTAACTCTACTGTAAAATAAATGTAGATTTTGTATTTCCGTAGAATATTTTAAATGTATCGTGTAGTGTTGTGTAAAAGTTACTGTGTGTAATGTAGTGTATTTTATTTTAATTTGCGAACCAAATTGGTATTTTTAGTTTTGTATAAATATGTGTGCCAGAACAATCACTCGTTAGTTTTCATATCAAAATTATAGTTGTAGTGTTATTTTTAATTTACGAGTACCTTTAATTATAAAATCTAATTAAAATTGTGTTCAAAAAATAAGAAGAATATTAAAGTTACCAAGATTGATTGAATATTTATATTGTAGATTCATTTATTTGTAAGTTATGTTAAAATGAGTCAACTGTATACAGTAATATTTAAATTAGTAATGTATTAATTATTAAGAGAGCGCAAATAAAGTTTAATTTTTTATAATTTGTTTAAAGGAAAAACCAACAATTTACATAAAATATATTTATTACATCTAACATACAAATAACAATTTTACAACAATTACATAAGACACAACTTAGTTCGTCTCACACGCTTGATTCAGTTCTAAAACAAAACAAAAATTAATATTTTACGAACAAAATATTTAAAAATACTTACTTTTAACAATGTTTTTCAGTTCTATGACTGCAGGTGATTCAGGAAATTCTTCTAAGAAATTTTTTCCTTCATCGCAACATCTTGCTAATCTTGGATCAACAGGTAAGCTCCCCAAAAATTGAACATTTAATTGTTTGCACATTTCTTTAGCGCCTCCTGTTGTTGCTGGGAAGATTTCTGATCGCGTCTGTAATAGTTATTTACGTATAGAGGGCCGAAAGAAAGAGATGACACCTGCGGACGAAGTTTCAGGCCCGACGCTTGCGAGGGCCTTTATTCGTCCAAGGGTGTAATCTGTCTTTCAGCCAACTGTGTATTTTAATATGCTTATGAATTATTCATAATTAGTTTTTGAAAATACGAAAAAATACTTATTACTAGAAAATTACAAGGTGGCATATGGTAATAAAACAAATAACATTTCATGTGGACTTTTATCACCGAAGGGCGCAATGCAAATGTTTCTACCATAGTAATCAAGATGTAAACAAACAATTTTGATACTGTTGTGCATACATTTTTTTACATGAACAAACATCGTACTCCTTCAATTATTAATTGTTTATTTACCTTGCAGTTTGGACAAATAAACATAGACATGTTTTCAATGACTCCCAAAATGTTAACGTTTGTTTTTCGACAGAAATCTATTTCTTTTCGTACATCTAATAAGGCAACTTCTTGTGGTGTTGTAATAATAACTGCGCCCGTTAAACCGGCATGAATTAAGTAATTTACAGATGATAAGTGCTCATCGGATGTTCCTAGAACATAAAATGATTTTTAATTAGGTATTTCGAGCCTATACTTTTCTAGATTTTAATTATGCCTGTTGAATAACCGTGGAAAATTTAAAATATCTTTTTAAATATCGATGGTTACGAAACAATTCATCGTATTTACATTTTCACATCTTTAATTACACATGGCTTCTATGTCTAATATCAATATATTAGGATGCAAAAACCTAATTAATCTAATATTAAAATTTATCATTTTGTTAAATAGGTATAAATTTCGCTAGTAATCATTCAACTGAATTTACTCCCAATTACAGAATGATAGATGTTATTATAGTGGAATCCAACCACTTCGACCGATTCATCTTGGTGCAACCAAAATCTCAATCCGCGCCCGTGCGTCGATCTTTGAAATTCAATGCGGCAACGGACATAGTCTTTTTGCAACCAGGACTACATTTAAGACGATCAAGTGGACAGTTTTCTGAAGTTGGAAAGCTAAAACTGATCGTTTCTGATTGGCTGATGTAACACCAGTTTTACACCCGACAAACTTTGTAATGTAAACAAAGAAATGTTCTCCATCTTGTCTCGTCAGCTATTGTCAGTGACTATATCGAGTTTTCCCGCTGATAGGTCAAATTTAATTTTGCCTCCAAAAAAAATCTAGTGATATTTTTCTCGTATTTACACAGTGTAACAATGGCTCAGCGAGACAACTACAAGTTTGTCCGTTTAGTTATTAAATCAAGTATAGTATAAAAGTAGATTATTTAATATGTTTTTACCTGGAGGCGTGTCCATCAAAAGAAAATCCAGCTTGCCCCAGTCAACATCGCTTAAAAATTGCCTAATCATTCCATTCTTCTTAGGCCCTCTCCAAATAATAGCATCATCCGGACTAGACAACAAAAATCCTATTGACATCACTGACAAATTGTCTTCCACATACTACAAAACGTTTTTATTATTAGTTTTCATGAAATTATTTCATTATTTTATAAATTTAGTACCACTGGAGACCATCCTGATCCTGATTGGTGGACCTGTTCACCCAGGACACCCAAAACTCTCGGTTGAGAGGGACCGCAGATATCGATGTCTAATACGGCAACCTGTGGAATTATTTTAATCATTTCTAAAAGGATATCATTCGGATATCATGTTACTTTAGTGTAGTATTTAAACTGTTTATAGATCAAACAATGCTTACAAAAATAGTGAATGATTTATATCTTTTGTTATAACTTTTATGGTACCTACTGTTACCATCAAATCAAATAATCAAGTTAAAATAGTATAAACGAAATATAATATTGTTGTACTGCAACTCTTTCAATTTATTTGCTGGTAGTACAGAACTTAAGGTTTTATACACATAAATTTAAGATATATATTAGTCTTTGTAAAATTATTTTTAAAATATTGTTTATATTACAGGAATCCTAACGACACCCATAAAATTAAGAAAACTGACATGTTTGCAACTTGCAAGGTTATTAAAACAAAAACATAAAACACTAAAACTAATTTTGATTCATGAATGAAGTTTCAAACAAAATTTATCGCTAGTTCCTAATTTACTGACCAGAAAAAAAGCTGCTGCCTGGGTATAAAGAGTACCAAGATTCGCTAAAAACTTTATATATACAAGACACTTAGTACATGATGCACCAACATGTGAACACGTAGCCTTCTTCAGAGGGGTACTTTATCCTAGTGAAATTTTATAAAACCTTACTGACTGGCTATGGCTATGTAGAGTTATGCGATTCAATCGAAACTTAATATTCTGGCTAAGGAGCTCTTAGTATACCATGCACCAACATGTGAACCACGTAACCTTCTTCAAAGGGATACTTTACTCTAGTGAAATTTCACAAAACCTTACTGACTGGCTATGGCTATGTAGAGTTATGCGATTCGCTCGAAACTTAATATTCTGGCTAAGTAGCTCTTAGTATACCATGCACCAACATGTGAACCACGTAACCTTCTTCAAAGGAATACTTTACTCTAGTGAAATTTCACAAAACCTTACTGACTGGCTATGGCTATGTAGAGTTATGCGATTCGCTGGAAACTTAATATTCTGGCTAAGGAGCTCTTAGTATACCATGCACCAACATGTGAACCACGTAACCTTCTTCAAAGGAATACTTTACTCTAGTGAAATTTCACAAAACCTTACTGACTGGCTATGGCTATGTAGAGTTATGCGATTCGCTCGAAACTTAATATTCTGGCTAAGGAGCTCTTAGTATACCATGCACCAACATGTGAACCACGTAACCTTCTTCAAAGGAATACTTTACTCTAGTGAAATTTCACAAAACCTTACTGACTGGCTATGGCTATGTAGAGTTATGCGATTCGCTCGAAACTTAATATTCTGGCTAAGGAGCTCTTAGTATACCATGCACCAACATGTGAACCACGTAACCTTCTTCAAAGGAATACTTTACTCTAGTGAAATTTCACAAAACCTTACTGACTGGCTATGGCTATGTAGAGTTATGCGATTCGCTCGAAACTTAATATTCTGGCTAAGGAGCTCTTAGTATACCATGCACCAACATGTGAACCACGTAACCTTCTTCAAAGGGATACTTTACTCTAGTGAAATTTTACAAAACCTTACTGACTGGCTATGGCTATCTAGAGTTATGCGATTCGCTCGAAACTTTAGTACATACATCTATCACGCCATTTACCTAACTTGGATGTGCGATTACCAATAATTATTGCCAACTCACTCATGGGTATTAGTGGAAAATACACCACAGGAGATATTGCGATTAAACTGGAATTTGTACCTGACTGGATTCGAACTTAAATTGTCAGAACCACAGTCGTTGGGTAACAACCCCATTTTATAATTAATCGAAGTAAATGGATACAAATGTATAAATTACGATATACCTATTAATTACATACATTACTTAGTAATTCAGATTCAAATCAAGTAAATAAAGACCGTAGTAGATACTAGAAAAAACTAGTTTTAACTGTTTTACCCGTTTTACCAATATGTCTTTAATGAAGCACATATACGGCTTTATCCTACTTATTGAAACATTGGTATCTTTCTATAACTATGCTTGTTTCGGCAGAATACTCAATATTAGTTTTTATGAGTAAGAATAATTAGTCGACTGGTTAAGTAATTATCTTATTAGTTTTTATTATTGTTACATCAGTACAATCCCTTAATTTTTTATTTCGTCGACCTATGTAATAGGGGGAAGTATTATACAGCTCGAGATTTTAATGAATCTTCACGATTGAGACCCTACTAAACCCAAAAATCATGATTAAAAAAAACTTGGTCTGTGTGTCTGTCGGTCTGTCTAGATGTTAGATAACTTCAAGTTCGTTAATAAGCTTTATTCAACCAGTGGTACCAACTTTATAAACTGAACTTTTTTATTTTTATTAAAATACTATCGTGTGTGGTATCAAATTAAAGCTCTCGGGAAAAGAATTCCATTATGTACCTATATGTATATTCAAAAGGCTCTAATTTATTAAAATATGTTTTGTTCGAACCCAGTGCACAAAAAGCTCTTTTTGTGATGTACCTACTCTTCACTAAAAACCATAAGTAGGAGCAGTGAATTATTGACGACTGGTAATCGCACACACGGTTGAGTAAGATTTGTTGGTTGTGGTTGTAGATATCCATGCATAAGAAACAATTTCATTTGTTTTACATTTTACATGTTATTTTAAATATTATTAAATTTTACTCAATGAGTCATTATGTTTATAATCAAAATACATAAACAATTTATTTAAAAAAGCAAGTTCATGCTTATGAATAAATGAATGAATTTATAATATAAACAAAAATAAATCAGGTCATCCATGCAAATCATTCTTTTTATGACAAGCAACAATCGCTGTCAAAACAAAATCGAATCGTACCCTCATGGCCAAATAATAAAATTAGAAATCTGCGTATATCGATTACATTTCTCACATTATGTTCCGTGGTACGGAAACACAAGTAAAATATATCAGAATGTTTCGTACCACGTACCACTCAGTTCTGCACTTTGGGTTAAAGGTTACACTGCATTCGATGAGATATTTCTATGCGGGTGAACAGCCTACTTAGTTTTCGACAAAACAAGCCGTGAACAATTTAATTTTGAACTTTAAACTTTAAATTAAAATTATCTTGTCTAGAGGTTTTATCGCGCAAACAAAAACTAAGAAATAAAGTGCGGGAATAATAATATTTATCTTATATAAATAGACAGTAAATAGATCTATAAAGTAAATATTTATTGTTAAAATTATGCAAAATTATTTGTTGTAAAGTAAATAATATTAAACGGTAAATGTTGTCACACTTTGGGCATAATTTAGAAGTTCGAAGCAGATATAACAGAGTAAGTACTTGAGCTAAATTAATTTTCATGTTATATTACTAATTTATTTACCCTACTAGATAACTGCGATTAATTATTTTAATTTAGCAGATTATTAACTGATCAATATTGGTATAGGTACCACCATATGCAAGGCACGAATGATTAACATTTTTATTGTATATTTACTTTAAATGCTAGTAAAATAATAAAATCCTTTAGAAAATAGTGTTCTACTTTTCATTATTATAAACATGATTTTTAGTAAATTTGGTAGGTACCTTTATTAATATTTAAAAATCATTTTGCAATGCAACAAAATTATGTTTCATTAGCAAAACAAAGCATTACAAAAATGTTTTTTCATTGTTTCTTATCCACAATATCCAGGAGACTACTAAAAATTATATAATATGATGTAATCACTTACATTTTTTTCATTGTCACTGGCAGCAATCGCACGACTCAGTAAAGACGTTAAAGTACTTTTGCCTACTCCCCCCTTGCCAGAAAGTACTAAAACTTTATTTTTTACTTGATCTAAACGATCTTTAACTAATTGTATGCCTGGATCAGGTCCTTTTGTTGCCCCTGTAGAACAAATTTGTTGGTTTGGGCACCCAGCACAAGCTGAAACTTTGCCTGCATCCTCACTTTGGGTGCCTGGACAATCTAGAACAAAAAAAACAAATGTTTGAGCCAAAATTCAATTGTTTTTTTGAGTTAACCTAACTTTTAAAATATAATTTTACATTAAATTAACGTTGAATTAAACCTATTCATGCTATTGTATTATTTGTAGATTAAATAACTTTCCAAATATGCAATATTTTTGATACTTACGTTGTGGAGCGTTTGTCGGTTTATCCAAGTCGGCCATGATTCAAATGTGAATCATGTTTGACGTTTCAGACGAGCCCACTATAATTTCCAGTTCCCATCAAAATTTTTACTTTTTGGACTTGACCCCCGAGAGATAACAATTATCTATTTACAAGACTAGACTCTAAACCTATTTCTAAGAATTTTTTATAAACAATATGGTTCTAAATAATTATTTATTTATAATCTGTCATTAATAAATTATTTAAACAAATGATAAAATTTTCTATTGAAGAGATGTCTGATAGTATTACATAAAATTATTGTCTACACAAAATATACATCAAAATGGGGGAACAAAAAGAGAAATCTGATACTGTTATGTATTCTGTAAGATTTTCCTTTTGGTTTTTAGTTTTAAAATTGATTTGTTTCGATTTTTGTAAAGCAATTCCAACCATGGACAACGGTAGCAGCAGATCCCTGTATGGATCCTGTATCTGGTCCCCCCATTCCGATAAGAACAGGAATATACTACCAGACTCCCAAACCGCATCCATGGCGTCCAACTTTAGGATACGAAAACGTGGAAGCCACCCCTCTGTAATAAATCCCTCTGAAAGGTTTCCGATTATACAATTATTTTATTTGTAGCCCAACTCAACCGGTTACAAATGCGTTGATGGATCCTTGCTATACTCCTTCAGGAATGGCCACCGAACCTTTAAAGTTCCCCAATTTAGTAACAGGATTCGAAAGAAATCCTGGACACGCAGCTAGAGCAGCTCTTTATACAAGATACACTCCTTTAGAATGGACTCAAAGTACTTTAAGGCAGTACAATGAATCAGATACCAACAGAAACTATTCCGAAAGACTTAGAAGCGATGCAATAAGACTTATGCGAGAAACAGACGAAAAGGCTGCTCAAAATCAAAGAGAATCCGGAAGAAGAATTGGAGAACGACTAACAGATATTACTTTCTGGAGAAACGAAGCTCATACTGAGTTAGAGAGGCTAGTTTCGGAGACCGGACTTTTGCAAGACGCTAGAAGGTCTATAGAAAAAGCTATATCAGATATTGAAGGACCTTTACATATTGCACAAGAATGCTTATATCAAAGAGAAAACCGAGCAGGCACAGATTTAGTCCACGATAATGTAGAACAATCTTTGTTATTAGAAATAGAAAACCTTAGAAATTGTCAAGAACGATTAAGAGCATTATTTGACAAAACCAAAGGGCAGCTTAGAAATCAAAGAGCAGCGCAACATGAATTAGAAAACGATGTTAGAA
Organism: Agonum fuliginosum; assembly: GCA_947534325.1. NCBI lineage: Eukaryota > Metazoa > Arthropoda > Insecta > Coleoptera > Carabidae > Agonum > Agonum fuliginosum. The sequence continues at coordinate 6,582,612 of OX384043.1, forward strand.
GCAAAGAAGGAGCACTGGGAATTGACAATCTTTGTCATCAATTAAACAACTTCTCAAGAGGTATCAACTATTATGGTGGAATAGAAAGATACGACAATACGTAAGTATAAATAATGACTGTTTAATCGACTGTGGTGTTAAATAAAAAGTTGAAAATTACAGTCAGGTAACATTTTGGTTTTACACAATAAAACTTCTTCAGGGTAAGATCTTACAATCATATATCAGTTAGATATATTCTTGAGACAAACATTTAGTTTTCAAATCCAAGGACTCAAACCGCACAAAATAACGGTAGGTTCGGTTCGTGGCTGACCTTTTGCGGCCAATTGATGAACCCTAGAAATAGAAATAAGGAACCTGTCATTTATGTCATTATAGTTATTTATCAGTTCTCAGTGTTAACATTTGGTGAAAAGTGTGTATTTTGCAAATAAAACATTTGTTGTGTATGCAGTACAATGTTATTTATGTCTGTTTTTTGTGAAATAATAATGACAGGTTCCTTATTCCAGGATGTTTTTGCCTATACTAGATGGTTCCGTATTTTCATTTTTTTTTTCCTGAAATGAACCGGTAACCGGTTTTCAGAAAATCTGTTCAAAGTTCTGATTTCGGATCAATGATGCATTTAATAACGATCAATTTATTAAAAACATTTTTTACTATTTTGAACTAAAATGGAAAAAAATAAATGATCAAGCAAAATATTGAATAAAATTAAGTAGAAAACTACAATAATTGTCCCAAAATTCGATAGAATTTTTTCATAAAATTACAAAAAATATTAGTTAATGCTTTAAACCGTTTTGAACCGGTTCACAACCATCGATCCGATTGCAGTTATGGGTTCAACCATGTTCAACCAATTTTTTTTAATCGGTTCAGGTTTGGTTCATTGGTTCTGGGTTCACTAAAATAACTGTGGTTCGTTCCGGTTTTCGTTCCTGTTGCGGTTCGGTTTGAGTCCCTGTTCAAAACTTTAGTACATACATAAGCATAAGACATACACATCCATGCAATAAGTCCGTATTAAATAAACGTAAACATAAGAATCACGTAAGAGAACATTATTTAAATGTTAAATTATAAATAAAAGTTTTAAACTATGTGATATTAAAACTGCATAAATCTTACCTACGGATACGTGTACACTATGTTCCAAATGTTCTGCCCCAGCCTTAGAAAATCCCCCAGTGATCCGCAACCATTGTAGCACCATTCGTCAAAAAATTCGAAATACGGCCTTCTTAGGTTGTAGAAAAAGACAGCATGCGAAAGATAGAAGCAGTTCTCGGTGAATCATTACTAAGTCAGGTAAAGGAAAAGTGTAGAACGTTTGCTTTGAGCTTTAGTTTAGAAACATATTTTCCTTAGTTGTTTTCATCACTGCATTACATTTCTAAACATAAATTGCATTATTATGAAATGACAGTAATAATGTTTCAGTAAATTAAATGAGAATAAAACATATCAAACTGTTTTATTGAAATGCGTGTTGCAAGATTGTATGCATTAGGCATAAATTAAAGTTTTTTTAAAAGAAACTATGAATTATTGTCCTAAAAGTTACAATTATTATCAAGATTCGTTACTATCATGTTTCCCGTTCCTGCCTAAATTATTGCACTTACGTATAAACATCTATGTGTTAAAAATGTATCCGTGAAAATTACTACTTTACAATCATTGTTTTCCAAAATATCTACATAAACAATATAATTATTTGTTTTAATTTGTCTTTGTTTAAATAGGTATATAAAAGCAACTAATGTTATGATCGATTTGCGACGTTTTCCGAAACGTCGTATAAATAAATATAAATATACAGAACAAAACCCAAACAAATAATTTATAAATAAAGACAATGAGAGTAACAATTTTAAAATTTTTATACAAGTAAAAATTTTAATTTACTTAAAACACAAAACAATAAATTCAAATAATTTCAATTGTGGCATTATGGTAAACATGTGTGTTAGACCCGTGGGCCGCCACGCCACGCCGCCGGTATATATTTCACGCCGACGCCAATATTTTTTACGGCGCGCCGCCATCAATATTCTAAATTAACTAAAAATTTCGACATTGTTAATAGGAATTTTAATAGTTCATATTAAAAAAAAAATTGTATCATATGTGGATGGCATCTAATAAGATATTTTCCATTAACTTTGCTACACATGTAGATATTACGAAGTTAGATACAAGTAAATTTTGATGTGAATACGCCGGCGTACACCGGCGCGCTGCCTAAAGAAAAGCCACTTAAAAATTAAGCGTTTATTTTTAACAATTCGCCGCCGCCACTATTAACCTCAACGCTGCACAAGTCAAATTGTGTGTTAATTAATGTAGGTACTGATTAAACATTCAAAGATTTACTGTGTATCGGCTTATGAAATAAAAAATCGTGTGGTTATCATTTTTTATAATCTTGTAATTTTGCCCGGGAATTATTGCTAAAAATGATATTACTTGGATTTTTTTCTATGTAACTTTATCGTACTTATTGTTATTATGTATTTAATGTAAACTAAATTAAAATATTGAAAATGAAATTACTAATCATAAAAATAATTAACAATTATAGGTAATTCTGCATATTTTTGTATTTTTATTTCTATTTTTTAATTTAATTTTATTAATTCAATATACTTACTTAGCAACCCCGTACAAAAATCATTCGTCAAAATGTTATCCATGTTATGCTGCAATTAGATTTTTTTACTTTCAATTTATTCGGTCAGTTTAGGATAGGACCGCCTTCATTTTTAAATTTTACCTTTTGCCTACCAATAATTATCTTATGTATTTAATATAAAATTTGGCAATAAGTTAATTTTTTAGTTTTAAGGTATTGTGGCATTTTTAAGATACAAATTTTAATAAAATTGTTTATTTAAAAGAATTTTTTCATTTCATAATAACACAATTTTTGTTTAGAAATGTAACGAAGTGAAGAAAACAAAACTATGGAAATTGTATTTCTAAACCGAAACAGAGCTCAAAGCAATTATTGTTCTACACTTTTCCTCTACCTGGCGTAATCCGCAATGATTCACCGAGAACTGCTTCTATCTTTCGCATGCTGTCTTTTTCTACAACCTAAGAAGGCCGTATTTCGAATATTTTGACGAATGGTGCTACAATGGTTGCGGATCACTGGGGGATTTTCTAAGGCTGGGGCAGAACATTTGGAACATAATGTACCTATGTATGTAAAAAAACGTAAAGTTGAATCCAGTTCAACTGTACGTATCTGTTAAGTTTGTTTTAATAAGTCTTTTTACGCTTACGCTTACGTCCATTGTGAATTCCGCCTAACTCTCAAAATTGTAGTCAATTTACTAGCGCTGAAGAAGGTTAAAGTGTAAACCGAAACATCGGTTATGTTAGAAGAAACATAAATATTGTATAAGTTAAATTTCGTTTCGTTTCCAGTACAAGCACATGCGATGTTTGGGCAGAAAACAGTAACATGATCGTGAAATATTCCCAAGGAGAAAGAGGAAAATCAACTCAAATGCGTTCGGATATTGATAACTTGATTAATATGTGCGCAACTAGTGTTTGGGACGCTTGGAGCAATACTAACAATGCTCTTGCAAGAAGAGCTGCAGAAATACTCGAAGCTAAGAGCAAACTGCAAATGCATCTACACAAGGCAAGTTCTGTATTTGTTGCGTGCAAGAATTATTTCTAGTGGAAAAGAATAAAAGAGCTCGTAGGTAAATGATAATTAATTTGGATGAGACGAAAGAAGTGTGTCAGGATAGGAGTGTTTGGCGAAGATTGATTGATGGTTGAGCATGAGCTTAAATGGTTGAATAAATGCAAGTTGAGAATGTATTATTTTTGTTCTGCTGGACTCGTGCTAACCCTTTTTAGGAAAACAACGCAACTTTTTATATATTTATGTTATAAGGATCGTAACGACAATCATTATGGTACTAATCACGAAGATTATCAGATGAGACGAAGCCGAGTTTGATAACTCGACGTGTACCATAATGATTGATTACCATCCGTGTTATTTGCTGGCGTAAATTAGTCAAAAAGTAAAAGAAATTGTTTGGTATTGAACAAAAAGAATAAAAATGGGATTCTGTGAAAATCTGTAGTTGCTACAGAGCTATAAAATTGTAAATATTAAATTAAATCGCTATGAAATTTATAATCATATGACCATTTTTATATTTGAAAAAAATCTGACGTGGACACCACATGACTTCCTTGTACGCCTTGTGTGTTCATACTTTTCTTAATAACTAAAATGTAAAATAATATTAAAAATTCTTTTAACTTATTATACTAATACTCACAAATATATTTTAGTCATTTGATTTAAACTGCAGAAGAAGATATAAAGCATATTTTACTATTGTCACTGTCATGTCATAATCATTTAAATTTTACGTAGTAACAAATGTTAATCGATCATGGACTACAAGATACCGAAATACTATAAATTATAAATATATACTTTAATTATTTTTAAATGATAGCAGATACAAAAATATTTATAAAATACCGATTGTAGGTAATAATCACATAATCTTTCATTTAAAATAAAAAAAATTGTCTAAAATTAAATATTTATCGAAATATTTTTAAAAAGTACTACTTCCGGTTTGTAGACTGAAACCAAAAATAGGAGGTGCACAACTAGATGCTATAACAGTCCTAAATACAAAATTTCAACTTTCTACGTCTAACCGTATTTGAGTTATGCGACACACATACGTCCGTACGTACGTACGTACAGACGTCACGTCGAAACTAGTCATAATGGATTCAGAAAAGGTCAAAACGGATATTTCCGTCAAAATCTGAGAACAGAAATTTTTCGCGATTACAATACTTCCTTACTTCGTACAAGGAAGTAAAAAGCTAACTTCTGGAATTCAGTCAGGTTTTATTTTCTTTTAATCGGCCTCTACCGGTTTCAACCCCAGTTGGGTCTTCATCAGGAGTTGTATTTAACAATTTTATTTTTTAATAACTAATAAAACAACCAGAAACAATAAAACAACTTACGTGATTATAGTCACAAATCTTGAATAAATATAGAATTTATATAAAAACATATAAGAAGTCAAATATGAAATTGCACTTTTGAAGAGAAACTAGCGTAAAGAAAATCTAAAAATAAGTAAGTGCTAGCAATAAAAGAGGCTGATTTAAAAAAATAAAACCTGACTGAATTCCTGAAATTACCTTCTTTTTCATTCAATATCCAATCAAGAAAGTTTTCCTTATTTTTATATTATGCTACAGATCTATAAAACTGTAAATATTAGACAAAATCGCAATGAAATTTATAATCATATGAACATTTTTATATTTGTCAACATATACCTATTGATGTGATTTTGTTCAATATTTAAAGATTTATAAATTTGTAAAACTTATAGATTTGCACAGAAGCCCACCATTAATCTAAAAAAATTAAGGTGGTATACTATTTTTGAAACTTTCTTACTCAATTCCTTAGTAACGATTTGTTTGTTATAACATAATAATACTGAGTACCATACTGGATTCATTGTGGTCCTCGGCCTATAATGAACGCTACCGCTATTATGGTCCTCAAATTGAGAATTATAATGTTGTCATTACGACACAGCATCATTCATTCACACGTCAAATACATCAATTTATAACAAAAATATCTTATATGTTTTCAAGTATGATAGCTGACCAAAAGTGAGACAAGTTAATAAGACTGTTGTTTGTTTTCGTTTGCAGATTCAGCAAGAAATCTTTGATGTGGAGAAAAATATTGAACTACTTCGTAAAGGAATTATCGACAAGTCAAACCCAATGAAAGTAGCTCACACCAGATTAGAAGCAAGATCGCATAGGCGAGGAGTAGAAAATAGTCGAGATTTCGTGCAAGATAGGTAAGTTTACAACAAAAATTAAAGTTTAAATGTTAATTTTTTGTTGATTTTCAGTTTGGTGAAGGAAGTCGGCATTCTCAATAGCTCCATCGACTGCTTGCACCGGAAGTTGCAAGAGACTGAAGCTCAACATCAGCAATTGTTGAAGACTCGCTCCAGTCTCGAAACCGAGCTACAAAGTAAAGTTAATTCTTTGTTCATCGACAGAGAAAAGTGTATGGGAATGCGCAGATCTTTCCCTATTACAGCCACCATCAAATATTAGATTGTCACTTGTTTTGTTATTTTAGTAATGTTGTTGTTTGTTTGGCATTTGTTTTGTAAAATATAAATTTTATTGATTAAATAAATTTATTGCCTAACAAATGAAGGTACAGGTAATTTGAGACCATCTTTAGCCTCAAAAAATGTATAAGACAGCGTTATGGTATCCACGAATTCCATTTTAGGGTCGTCGGTAAATTCGGGGTCTATGTAGAAAAATACCGGCATATCAACCTGTAAAATTATTAATTAGTAACAAAATAGTTATTTTGTAACAAGAGTTGGAAATGGGTGATTCTGAAACGAATGCAAGTTCTCCGACACGAGCACAGCGAGTTACGAAATTTGCATGGAGCTTTAGAATCACGTTTTCCGCATGTTACCACAAGGTTTTTTTTAGCAATTGTCCTCAAAAACATATTAAAAATAAATCCAAGTTTTTAACAGTTTATATTACTGAACTTCTTGGGTAGCTTTGTATATAGTTTATCTTTAATTTTTGAGCATCATGACGGTTGCTTACATGACATAATAATTAAATAAAACAAAAATTTCAATTTCTCTAGTGCAACAATTGGTTATTTTCCGCACTCATTTTGACTGACAGAATGTCTATTTCCTGCACTAATGCGGGGAAAAACATTTCAAATAGTCACGTTACCTGCTCATGCGGGTTTAACATTTGTTCTTCAAAACAAAAGCATTGTATTTTGTTGAAATATTGTCCTGCTTCAAATGGTATCACATTATAAGTACTAATTCCAATAACTGGATTATCCGTTGGATTTTTGGCAGTATAAAATGCTAGAGCTGTTTCGCCAGGTACTAACTATAAATTTATTACTTTTAATTTCTTAAACTAATTCAGAATTGTTCATATCATACTTTAATTTCCGTCTGTTGCGGTTTAAAGTTCCACCTCATACTTGCGCTAATATCAGCGTTAAACTTGATAGTTAATTCTCGATTTTTCATCGCTTTCATATTTTCAACCTTACTGCTATCATGTCCAACATTTGTGGTCCCTCCATAGCTGTAAGCTTGGCAGAACATTCGGTATAAAGGAACAGCAGCATAACTTAATCCAACTGCAACAATTCCTGCTGCTGTGATGTAATACAAAGTTGATTTTATTTTTGTTTCGTTCGCGTTGTTAAATACCTTTGGTTTTTGGTATAATTTTTTGTGCACATTTGTATAAAATTGTCTACAATTTTTTAATGTACTTCGCATGCAAAATTGCTTTGTGCACTGAGAAATAGAAATTAACGTCCGTGGAAACATTTTGAGGTTATTTAGGTTAGAACTATATTTTAATATTTTAACTGATTTATGTACATTAATTGTTTAAAATTATTCCTAGAGGATATTATTAAGTCATATTTTGTTTATTATTAATCTATATTTTATAAACAAACATTTATTAACATTAAAAGATATTGTCTATCAAGATGCAGACATTTCTAAAGTTATATGACAGCGATTCAACAAATTTTCCTGATAAAAAATTAAACAAACTATTTTTTCCGGATTTGTGCAAATTATATTATTTATTAATGTATGAACACATTTAAATACATTTTATGATTCAAACGCATATGGAATGATTACAATTAATACAAAATTTAGCTCCTAATTTACATTTTATATTTGTCTATAATTACACTAATGAACACAATTAATTATGAATTTAAAAGTTATACAGTAATGTAAAAAATTACATTTAAATTAAAAATGCTTTCGGTAAGTGCATAAAATAATAAAACATTTATAATAGGCTTTACGTTTTAAAAATCACAGATTTTATTCTTTCATGATTTCTCCAAAATATGCAGTAAGTGCAATGAGTTTCTTGTCCAGAAAGTTTTGTTCTATTTCAACTGCACCGCCGGGTCCCGCATATAAAACCAACTAGAAATAAAAAATTAATTAATTATTACACTTAAAAGTAGTTTTCATAACTTTTTACCTGATTTGCATTGCTATTTCTGGGAAGAAAGAAGGCCACGTTTTCAGATATACCTTTTGCTATTTTAATCATTTCTGACATAGGAATAGGCAATAACATAGTTTCTAAATCATAAATTTCGTTTTCTAAATATTTTGGCCCACCCCAAGGTGGGCTAAGGAATATTACGTCAGCTTTTAGTTTATTAGCCAAAGAGAAAAAATCTCCAACTATGAATTCTATGCGATCCTCTACTCCGTACACTTTTGCATTATGTTTTGCCAAAGCTATTTTATTTGGGTCTATGTCGATTGCAATCACTAAAAAAAATAATTACGTTTATTGTTTTATTTCACTGAAATTAATATAAATACATAGTTATTTTTCATACAAGATGACAAAATTGTATTTTATTGACGAAAGGAAACAATAAAGAAGCGAGTCAATTATTTTCCTCAAGTTTATAATCTATAATTTAATTTTTTCGACATGTATAAAATTCTAATTTTTGCATAGCTGTTGTTAAAGTGCTACTTTATGTATAAAATATGAACATAAATAATTAGGTATTATGAATCAATAAATCAAATTTAAAAATTCAAGAAATTGGTTGCGATCTATGAAATAAATAAACGAAACCAGTGGTAACGCGATTTTAAAAAACCAAGTACACGTGCATTTGTTTAGGTGATGCGCGCGATGTTCTGCTTTGTCATAACAAAACAATGAAACAACGTTCAGTTTTCCAGTTGTATTTCTTATGTTTAGGGAAGTAGACATGAACGAGACTTGTAACAAAACTAAATGTATATCCACAAATAGATGTTTCTTAATTATAATTTGCCAGTTTCAAAAGCTAAATAACTTATAGTAAATAATGGTATTTATTTAAAGCATTAATTCATGAAAGAAAGTTTTAAAATAGTTCGATTTATTTAACGGTGAGTGTAAATAATTCATTTAAAACTGCTACTGCTACTATTTTATTTCTGATGCATTATGATGCAACCTTATGTTAGTTATAAAATGTGTAAAAGTCGACATAAAAAATTATGCTTTAAAAACAAAATCTAAATATGAATTCTGTATGTTCCACTATTCCATAAACTTTATATTTTATATGTTTTGCCGAAGTTATTTCATTTAATTGTAAAAACATTCATTATAACTTATATTCGTTTAAAAATATATTTTTTAAAAACGGTACTATTCTTTTATAAAAAAAGTACAAACATTGAAAACTTTTAATCCAAATCTTTAAAAATTTAATGTGAAATACGCGAAATCGGAAATACCGCGATTAAATTATAATTTATTTAAAAATTTGTTTTTGTACTCTGCGCGCTCCACTGTTTTGGGTATTGGCATAACAATAATATTTTAGTTTTGTTTTATTATGCGTACAGTCGTAGTATACAGTTTGTTGTAGACGTTAACAAAAGTTGTGGGGATGTGGGATTACAAGAACCACGTAACGACCATGGTATTAAGTGTATTATTGTGATAAAATGCAGGAATAAGAACCATTTATACTGATCGGTAAGTGATCTTAATTTAAAAATGTACGATTGTAATTTTATCAAAATCTATAGTAGATTTTGTTAAAATACCGATATGATGTAATGTGGATGAAATTTCAAAAACTTAAGTAGGTATTAGATAATCTTTCCAAATTACCTCGTTCGCAAGTGAAAGCAAATTGGATTGCATTTCCTCCTGATCCACAAAATGCATCAACAATAATATCACATTGACATCTTTCCGCCGTGTGTTTTGCAACTTTTTCTGGAGTTACCGAAAACCAACTTTCTGTAAAAATAATGAAAAATTATCACCTAATTTTTTTACATTTTTAAGAGTGTATTTTACCTTCATCTAATTTGATTCCGTCATCAAATTTACTAAACAATGAAAATCTTCTAAACCAATACTTCATCAAACTTGGATTCTCTTTTACTTCAACAGGAACATTATTAAATTTGGAGTTAAATTTATTACTCTTTTTTTTCTTTTTCCGTCCCTTCAGTTTTGGAATGGTAGGAACTCCAAAACATTCGGGATCATTTGTGCTTTCAAAAGTGTTAATGTCTTCTATATAGTCGAGGTTTTGATCAGTAACTGTTTCTGTTTGTAGATCTTCATCAGTACTTTGATGAACCTCTGATTGGTATTCTTCTTTATTTGGAATATCTTCTTCAGAACTTACTGACATTGTATTCATGAGATCTGGTTCATCTGCTTGGGAGTTTAAGAATAACTTTACCTACAATTAATAGCGTTAGATTTATTACTTCATTTAATTAAGTTCACTACAGTAAGATCTGTCGAATAAATGAAACAAATGGTATGAAAATTAAAAACTAAACGTACTGATTCACGTACTTACGTATGGGCCAAATCAGTAAGTTCTGTAGTTATTTAAAATGATATATTGATTCAAAATGCAAGTGAGATCAGATCCATGTGGCAAATCCAAATTTATTATACTTACTTTATCAATTGGATCAGTTATTAAGTTACCGTCGTCATCAAAATAAACATGTTTAGGTTTTGCCGGTTTGTGATTCATATTTAAATGCCGATTTTGTAAACGAATATGTTTTTTTCTATAAAGTACTTGTCCTTTAGTAATAGTGTATTTATCTGGCGCTTCATTAAAAGAAAAGCCCATTAAAGAATACGCCTTTTTAATTTGTTCTGAATTATCTTCATCAGCTTCATGTTTGTTTTTTATTTTAACAATTTTTTCTTCTGGGGGTTCATCATCTTCTTCATTTCTATGAGTTTTTTTGCTTCTACGTTTGCTTCCAAAAGACACTGGCAGCCCGTACATGCCTAACTGTAAAGTATTTTCCGATGCATCTTCTGATTTATCAGTTTGATTGTTTTGCTCGGTTTCATTTCCCCCATCTTGCATTTCTAAATTTTCCATTAAAAATTCTACAGAGCCACTCATATGAACATCTTTTTCATACTCGTATTTACTAAAAAATATATTATGTGAAGAACCATAAATAGTGCTAGAAGTATGGTTTTCTTCAATAGTATTATCAGAATTAGAATAGTTAATAGGTGAATGGTTACAATCTGAGATTACTTTGGCTGCTGCTGGATTGCGATTCGTCATAAATTTATTATAACATTCTAGATAGTGTTGTTCATAATGTTTCTTCCATAATTCTTGCCAATATTGATCAGAATCCATTGTATCTTCAATTTCTTCTGAGCTAGAATTACCAGAACTTTGAATAGAGCTCATTGGAGAAGGAATTGAACTTTTAGAAGAATCGCTAAGATCTACTGAAGACATTGTCATTCTGGTAACATTTGTCATGGAATCTGTTGTTGTTCCAACAGTTCTTGCTGTACTACTGGCTACTGAACCACATCGAGAACCTAAAAGTCTTTCGACTTCTGTTTCACAATCAACACTAACTGGTGACAGTTGGTTCCATCCCTCAAGTTGAACATTGCTCAACTTATCATAAGAATCACTTCCGGATAAATTTCTTACCAACATTTGATTCTTAAACGCGACTTCTTTTTTAGATTCGGTGTCATCTTTTTCTTTCTCTGAAGAATAGTCAGAGACGCTCAAATTAAAAACTGCCTCAGAACTTTTTTCGCTATCAGTTTGTACAAAAAATTCAACTGATTTTATTTTTGTTGGTTCTTCAGGACTAAATACTGAATTATTGCTTTCTTGTGGATTGCTTTCGGTTGGTTTAGTTATATCACTTTTGGTAGCATTATTATGCTTATCATACTTATCACAATACTCTGGGTTGATATATGAACGATATTTGGTGAGCCAAGATTGCCAAATTAGTTCTTCACCGTTTTGAGCCCAATATTTTTGCCAGTCTTCTTCGTCAACTGATATCGGGAGTTCTTGATGACCATATTCTGATAGGTCTGCGCCACTATCACTGGATTGAAGACCTTTTATGCAGGGTTGATAGTTATAAAAGGTTTCTCGTAAGCTGTCATGTTCGTCCGTTGATATATTGTCTGTATGTGATGCGCTGTAGTAGCAACTAGAAATTTCTGTATCAAACTGGAAGCAAATAAATGAAATTAGTATAATTTGGTATTTGGGGAACATTTTGAATATACTTACGTCGTGGTGTTTATTTGTGCTGCTTGATGGTAGCTGAAAGTGAACGGTTGCTTGCAAACTGTTTTCGATTGGAGAGTGAGCATTTTTTTCAGAACCGCTGTCTTCTTCGAAATTGTATGAAATACTTTTAGGATCTCCGATTGCTCTATTTCTGTAAATAAATGTATAGTTTTACAATTTTGTTAAATAAAAATAATTTTCAGAAATTATTTATTTGAGGTCTGTTCTGTAATTTATAATTACGACTGATGAATTTGTTACCCGAAAAAGGCAGCACATTGTTCCAAAAACGTCGTATTTAAAAATGAATTCAAAACTAAACATTTCTTATGGTACTCAGTGCCATAATGAAATAATAAATATCTCGTTGCTACATTTTATTACTAAAAAGTTTTTAAAGTAGCATACCGGAAACCGGATGCTTCAAAACTGAGTTTTTTTATTCAATACCAATGTGACCAAATAACTAATGTTATATATTGACTGATTTACACCAGCAATTTTGTATACAGTACGGATTGTATTATGGTACACGTCGTATCCTCGGCTTTGTTTCGCGTGATAATCTTGACTAGTAATAATAACTGACGTTACGAACCTCATAACATAAATAATGATATTTGTTATTATAAAATTAAATGCTGATTAATAAATTCAATATTGCCAACATAAATTGGTTCAGGGAACAGGTGTTCTAAAACAATGATTTTTCAAATTATGTAACGTTTATTGATTAGAAACTGTTTTGATTTTATGTAATTCAAAATGTTAAATGTTGATTTAATATAAATTTACCTGCTTGCTATGGAATTTCGGCAATTTTTTGAATTCGAGTCAAATAATACATTTTGCGGGTCTTAAATAAAAACAAACCATGTGAAAGTTGCACAAATTGAATCGATATTTGCAAATGCAAAGTTGCTTTAAGCCCTGTTCGCATGGCGATCTTTGGAGATTCTACGGACAGTCAAACTTCCGGCAAAGTCACGGCAAAAAAGAAGTTTTTTTTCTTTCTAGTGATAATTACGTGGTTTTGAAGCAATCAATAAATTATAAATTCGTCTTTTCCAAGACTCATTGATAATTTAACAAATAATTCTCACTAGAAAGAAAAAAACTTCTTTTTTGTCGTGACTTTGCCGGGAGTTTGACTCTCCGTAGAATCTCCAAAGATCGCCGTGCGAACAGGGCTTTACCCAGTTAGGCAAGATATTTTTCTTTTCTAAAATGGTTGAAAACAAATAAAATAAATGCATATTATAAAACATAATTTATTAAAGTATCAAACAATGTAACAAAATATTTACATAGATACATAATTATTATAATTAATTGTGTATTAAATAGAGCAAATTTACAATTGGTAAACCGTATTAAAAATGTCGCTTCTTAAAATTGAATGTATCTAAAATTAATTCGGAACAAAATGACCTTAAATAGAATTAAATAACATTATAATTCAAAATTAGAAATGTTAAAATTGAGTAAGTCATTTCTAGCTTGAAAATATCCCGTATCAGTGATATCACAAGGATCAGGCACGAATGGTGGCTCAGTTGATAACAAATTATCCCAATCTATATGCCCGAAACCCGGCATCGTCGTTACTTCCTTCGCAGAAGGCCTCAAATCAGGATCCATCGTCAGCAATTCTTCAATCGCAGACATAGTTCCCTGTGATAACGCCTCATCATCGGTTGGCCAGTCTATATTCCGTTCCAAGATATTTTTGAACACCATTTGGGGCGTGGTATCGCTAAAAGGGGGAATCCCAGTGACAAACTCGTAGAAACAAACGCCTAGCGCCCACCAATCCACCGGAAAACTGTGCCCTCTTTGCAGTAGAAGTTCCGGTGCGAGATAATCAGGAGTACCAAATATTTTTTGATCGGAGCTCCACTGACCGCGTCGAACTGATTTCGGTGTTCTGTATGGTGTTCGCGGTGTTTTTGGTGTTGTTTCGTTATTAATCGGAGAAACAATGCCGTGGCTAATATTTCGACTGTTTTCTGAGCTGGCATGAGCAATATTTGACAGTTTGCTAGTTGTAGGAAGGGTGAATCTTGTATTTTTTATTTTGGAAGCTGGTTTCTGATGTGAAACTGGAGTACTGAATGTAACTCCTTTTGGGGAGGTTGATTCTAGACGTAGTGCTTCTATTTCTCCTGTTAAACCAGTGCGAAGAAATACTCTTTGATTAGGAGGAGGGGATAACGATGTTGATTGTCTTTTTCTTTTTCGTCCCAAGAAGGAATTGGGTTTGCAGCACCTACTAGATGGGCGACGAGTTACAGGGCTTGAAGGGCAAGATGCACTTAAATTCTGTGTAGTTTCTGTCCGTTCTCCACAAGAACAAGTGTAATACGAGCTGGAATCAATTGGATCTAGAACCTCGGCTGATTGAAATGGTGCTATTCCAGACATTTCTGATCTATCACATAAACTTTGATCCATGTCTTTAATATGCGATGGTGTTACTGGTGCACTTAGACTTTTCTCGTTTATATCTTTGTCTTTTAAAACTCTTATCTCACTGGCATTACTAATAACTTCACTGGACATAACATTTGTAGTACTAGTGTGTGACTCACTAATCAATAACTTAGAATTTCCAGATCCAAAACTTAAATGAGATGTCAAACTTAGCAATTGTCCTGGAGTTCTCGTGCATAGATTTGGTGTTTGGTTTATAAGATCAGATATTTCAAGATCCCGATGTAGATTTACTTTGGAGAGACCAAAATCTGTTAACTTAACATGGCCTTCTCTGGACAGAAGCATGTTGTCTGGCTTGATGTCTCGATGGACGATATCATGTCCATGAAGGTACTGGAGAGCTAAACATACTTCAGCAATGTAAAAAGCTGCCATAGATTCATCGAAGTAGCCATAAACACTTAGTAAAGATTTCAAATCGCCTCCTACCATGTATTCCATGACGAGATATATCGAAGAAAATGATTGTAAAGAGTAAAACAATCGTACACAAAATGGACTTTGTGTAAGTGCTAATGCATTTCTTTCGTTTACTACTTGAGATATCATATTTTTGTTGATCATTTCAGTTTTCTTCATTACTTTAATTGCATACATTGTGTCGGGTTGGTTTTTCTTATAACCAAGAAATACTTTTCCAAATGCTCCTCGACTAATTGGTTTAATTACACAAAAATCTTGGATGTCTGGTAGTTTTGCAATTGTTTCAGGTAGTTTTATTATTGTTGATTTATTTGTTTCGTCTTCCATTGTTGTTTTATTTTGAATCACCACAAATTTATAACGTGCTTGACATTTCACAATTAAGGTTAGTTATAACGATCATGTGTACACGTTTTATGTTAATTAGTAGTGTAATGATAAATTGCACTTAAACTAACTTTAAGAAATTATATAAAACTTCTAAAATAAATATAACGTGCTAATTTATAATAATTTGAAAGCGGTAAGTGTACTAACCGTATAAAAACCCTGCTGCATAGACAGAAAATGTTCTGTTGTTGATTGAGAAAATCGTAGTGAATCTCTGCAATAGCTTCCCATTGTAGTTCACACATTTTGAGTCACACAAAACTAAAAACTCTAATCATTCTACTAAGGATTCATAATATTAAACAATATTTGTTTGTGGACCACAATCACAGTTCTTTATGAATCAATTTTAGGGATTTTTGGTTCCAATCTAAAATTTCCCGTTGACTCGTGGGAAAATCAATTTTATTCACCATACCACTCCCAGACCCAATCCAACATAATAAAACAATGATCACCTCGATAGAAATAATTAATAAATACTGGGAAACAGGGATATATTGTAGGGATTGCAGTAATTTTTGTGTGGAAATGATATAAACCATACACAAAAATACGAAACACATTAAATTTTATTTTTTAATAGATCGTACAAGATACAAAGGAAAGTTATAATGAATTTGACATTAAATTACTGTTATTATATCAACATAACATTACAATGTTCTTTTTTATACAAAGTTTGTTAAGTAATTATTACTTAACTTTCATTGACAGTGTTAATTTATTGCACATTGGGTAGTAATTTTTACAAACCAGTACGTTTCTATTGATTTTAGATAATGTAGGTTTTTTGTAGTTATGTTGATAAAATAGTACATTTATTATTATTTTTGTACTTTTTATTTTAAAAAAATGGTGCTAAATGGAATTAGTATACTACTTTAGAAATATAGTCGACATTCTTAACGTTTTTTTTTTTCTAAGTTTTATCCGTATTAAAATCTGTATGATTTACACTTAGGTATAAATCTAATAACGCATCCTATAAATAAAAATTACTGTTTTTGTACTACTACCTTGCACAAATGAATACCATACTAATATTTTCTATAAAACTTCAATAAGTAATTATTATGTGTTGATATTATATTCGCAACGAAATATGCGGATGATTAAAATTAAGTGAAATAATTAAAGATAAAATTTCAGATGTAATAACCAATATGTAATAAGCTCAAATAATATATGCAATGAATAACGCAAAATCTTCAATAAAAACTTAATTTTGAATGATTTTGCAAACATATACCCATATATTTTGATATTTTATTTCTTAATCGGTTTCCTTGTATTGGGTTCTGAAATAAATAATAAAAATCAAAGTTTTAATGTTGGGAGCCAATGAAAATAAGTGTATGACTTAAAAATTAGCTAGAAAAAACAAAATTTAAATAATTTAATTACCATGGAAATGTATCTAGATTATAAATTATTAGGAAATAAAGATCTTACCTCTGTTTGCCAAGATTCCTGCGGCTCAATCTACGCCCGGATTGGACCATGCTCAGAGTAAAATGTTTTGTGGGTTTGCGATCAACGCGCAGTTCTCTTGAGTTAGAATCTTTGGCGTGGTCCACCTTTGCCATGAACCTGTCAATTAAATCTTGGCAGCTCATGTTATCTTCAGGCTCCCAAGTATTTTCCTTGGAGGTATATCCTTTCCAATGGACAAGGAATTCACGTTTTCCATTCTTTTTATGATGAACTTCAAGAATGCGATCAACCTAGAAGATTACAAATTGTAGCTATACTTTTTGCTATAAATACAAAAATTTCTTACTTCGTATTCTCCTTGTGTTTCCTCGGTATCATCTTCACCGTCGGATTCTGCTTTGAACTTTTTCGGAGATTTCTTGTTATTTGAATGGCTGCCACGTTTTTTACCCTTTGAGGGACTCTTTTGGGAATTCAAGAATTTCTCGATGAGGTCTGGGCAACTCAAAGTATCTTCTGGTTCCCAAGTGTCGGAATCTGCTCCATAACCTTTCCAGCGAATGAGGAATTGTTTCACGCCTTTTACGGTCTTTTGGTCCAACACTGTTTCTACCTAAATATTACAAAACAAAATTAATTTCATGTGCCGGTTAACCTAAAAAATTTGTTTACCTCGTATTGCTCATCTTCATTGTCGTCATTTTCAGTACCATTGGATTCTGATTCAACAGTATTTGATTTCCGACCTTTTTTCCCTTTCTTGGATCCCTTCTTTTTAGACTGGTTGCTGTCTTGGGTCGAGTCATCGTCGTTTTCTTCGTTATTTTCTACGTCATCATTGCTGGAGCCAGCTGTGTTATCTTCTGTGCCATTCGATTCAGCATTACTGATGGACTTCTTAGATTTTTTTCCTTTTTTGGAACTTTTTTTCTTCGAATAATTATCTTCTGCTCCTGAATCCTGTCCGTTTTCTTCACTGTTTTCCACATCTTCAGTGGTATTTAAATCTGATTTGGATTTTCGTTTCATACTTATTTTTCTCATTTAGTACTTCGTATATATTTTTAGAAGTAAACTGTTAACTACGCGCCTAAAATTAAAAGCGATTAAATTATATCGTAAATATTAATTAAACGTTTGAAATTGATTAAATTTGTAAATTTTTGTTGTGTTTTCAGTAACTGAACTGCATTACAAACCTCCAAAAGTAATACAAACTACTACTACAGTTTAGCGTCGCGTCACTAAATCAGAAACAAATATGGCGATGACCCGCTCAAAATAACCGGAATTTTATTTTGTGGTTAAATCAAAAGCAAATTTTTCTGCACTGTATTAAAATGTCGTTTAAATTTAATTCTGCATCAATTTATTTCATGCATTACTACTACATTATTAATAAAACATAAACATATTTTAGCTTGAGACCCTCACCTGCAATGTGTTGATCGTGTTGATGTTCAATTTTTTCGCGCTCTGGCGGTAAAATGATTAAACTACAATCAAAACAACGATAAATGTTTGGGGAGGGGTAAACATTTGCCAAGAAATCATAAAATAAAACAACTTAATTCATTAATTATTTTTTTGTCTATTATTTTTTTATTGTTATTTTAACAAATAAGTAAAAATGTATAACTTTTTAATTAGATATTATTGCTCTTTATCAGTTTAATGTCTAGACAACCATCTAGAACTCATTTTTCAACTGTTCTCGGTTACCTTTCACTATCTCTTGTTACTGTTTACTTTTCGTTATTACTCATGCATAGTTTTATTATAGTAATAAATTATAATCGAATGCATTAGATATTAGGCTGAGTTCAGTACTTGTTTAAGCTTTAAGCTTCCGTAATGTTCTCTAATTACAATGGAAACATCTTTTATCTCTTTTTTATTTACAGATGAAAACTACGTTTCTCTTTGTTTTTTATTTTTAGAGAAGCTTCCTTAACTAAGAGAAGAGTGCTGAACTCGACCCATTATCATTACATCAAAATGACAAATAATATAATTTATATCTTTGCTAAACTTTATTTTCTTTGAGAATCGTTTAACCGTTTTCACAGAGGGTTTCCACGACAATTATTTATTTCTAACAACTTCATGAAACAAAATATCATCTATGAAAATTTTATGGAACGAAGTTGAGGCAAATTTTCTGTTATGTTTTGTACAGTAAAATTGCAATAAGTTTATACGTAAAGGAACAATAATTATTATCTGAATGGTCCTTCGAACTATTTTACTTTTGATGTGTTGGACGTTTAATAGAGTCCATTAGTGTAACCGGTGTAACCGAAATATAATGGCGCCAAATTCAAAACGCATACATTTCTTATGGAGAAATATAACCTTCACATTTGCATGAATTTTTCAAGCATTAAACATAATTTCTTAGTAATAATTCAATAAAGAGTGTTACATTTAATTTCTTTATTTTACGATGACGTTCAAAACATTCATTATTTTTTTAAACGAAATTTTCAAATGTTTTGCACAAATACGTGCACGTTTGTCGTAGCTTTGACAGCTGGATATACAGCGCAAGCGCAAGCAGTGCAGCGGACGCCGCCGCATGTGAAAGACGACTACGCTAGGACATACGTTTTTAAAGCAAAAGTTAATATTTTTCATTTGCTATTAAATTGTAAATATGAAGTTTAATTTAAATTCTAACTAAACAGGGTATAGTTAAATAATGTCAGAAAGTTAAAATATATAATTTTATTGTTAAGAAATTAGTCATTTTCAAGTTTAAAGTTGAAGGTACATTGGTACATTATGAATTGTATTGTATAGAAAAGAATTTGAAAATGGAATGCCCGCCAAGTATAACACATAACCTTACTAATAGACTCTATTAAAAAATAATTGATTTTATTTACCGTAACTATAGAAACTAAGCTATATACAACATGTTATTGCTGTACTGGCGCAATGATTGGTTTATAGTTTATACTATTATACGAATATTCTGAAATAAAAAGGAATTAAACTTAAATTTAAAAACGTTTAATTATTCTATTTTATTTAAATAACACTATTTACATCAATTGATTTACAAATCGGATCTGACTTTGAAGCCAGGACCTGGTGGTTCAGAACATAAAGAAGTTAGTTTTCCAGCTGGTTCTGCTGCAAATCTTCCACTCCTAAAACAAATTTATACAGTTTCAAAAGAAAAAATATTAAATTATATAATGAAATAAATATTCCCGAGAATGGAAGTTAATTACACGAGCCGCGGGCCATACTACTATATGTTATACTTTATCTACTACCTACCATACTAAATAATTGATATAAGTTAAATTTGAAGTTACATCATCTGTCAGAAGTATTTTATTTTCTAAAATATGTATACTACTTAGCAAAAGATTATTATGTTTGAATAAAGAAAGTTTTATTGGTCAAAATCCATAATAGTTCAAGTATTTTTATTATTATTAATTATTATTTAATAAAGAATAATAATAATAATAAGTATAAAAGGCGGTAAGTGCAGTTTACCGATCGATGATAATGTTTAGAGACTGAGACGTATTCAATACAATAAAAATAAATTTTAAAACTAATGTTAAATATTTGAATATATTGGCTTTGTTTACATTTTGATGCCGTTGCCTTGGTTTCTTTTGTTGTTTAGTACTTACCGCCTTCTAAAGCACGTACTGCCTTGTAATTTATAAACAAAATCTACTGCCTAGGTAACAGAGCCAAAAATAATTTTAAAATTTTACTATTTTTGTACATCAATTTGACTAAGGCTTTAAAAAAATTCATAAAAAGTATCTAATAGATAATTATTTGGAAAATCTAATGCAGGAATCCGCAGGCCAATATTTTAATTCGTTTAGAAATGACAGCTCAACAAACACAAAAAATATTAAAATTTCATTATTTTCTCTAAGAAATTATGTTTGATCTGTGGCTAACGCTAAACTTATCTATGAAAACGAATGTTGAGGATCGGTAGTCGATATATTAATTCATTATAAAATAACAGCAGTTTTTGTTTAGAAAAACAAAATTACGGTTTTACTTAAAATGACTAGAAATTGCACATTTTATACCTTCACGATTTTCTCGAAAACTATTCATCTTAGAAAAAATTATTTTAATCTCCCGCGTTATATTCAGCACTTCCAAAAAACAAAGGATTTGACAGGACTACTAATTGATGTCACAGAAATGTATGTTTCTTCACGTCCAATTAATAATAATCAGGGGTAATACCATAAGAGATGATAATTTTTTGAGAATTGTTTTGTCGTTTCCACGGCAACTTATTTCTAACAATTTCACGACACAAAACATCATCTATCAATATCCCGAAACGAAGTTGAGGGGAATTGTCAGATGATGTTTTGTGGAGTGAAATTGCAATAAGTTGCCGTGGAATAGACAAAAATTATCTCAAAAAATTATTATCTCGAATGGTATTTAGGAAGAATATTTTTCTTGTTAAAAATACTACCAAAACGACTCATTTTGCTAAACATTTTTGACGTTTCATGTGACAAATTAATTAATTTTTTGTTACTGACGTAACAAAATAAAACCTAATCGACAAAATTATGTTGTCAGATACATCATTTTACATTTTCAATTCTATTGGTTGCATTACGTCATCATAACGCAATATGATTGGTTAAATCATCTTTCAAAAAATATTCGCTAGAATCGTTATATATATGAAGCTTCTAGATTCACAAGTGTTGCGCCCTAAGTTGGACATTTAATAGGTTGAAAGATTGTTTATAAATTGTAGTACTGGTAACCTGTATCATTGTTTTCTGTATATTCAATTTAGTATAAATTAAATAATGAGACTGCGCGCGCAGAAGGCGTCCTAGAGGGGAAACGAATGCAACATTGGATAGCTGGAAGTGTCTACTATTCCAGTACGAAAACACGTTTTTGTCGTTTCGTTGTAGTAGTATTTTTTCTATAAAAGTTAGAAACGATCGTGTTTTCTTTTCGTGCCGATATCAATGTATATTATAACAATGGATTTTGTACCAGGACAATTCACCTGGCCATAACGCGCTGTCTGTGAAGCGGTATTTAGCCGTTAAAGGTACTCCAGTGCTCGAACACGCGCCGTACTCGCCTGATTTAGCACCCTGTGACTATTTTCTATTTCCGAAGATCAAGTCTGTCTTAAAAGGAACCGGGTTCGAGTCGATGGAAGAGATGAAGCGATAATCGGCACGAAAAGAAAACATGTTCGTTTCTAACCTTTATAGAAAAAATACTACTACAGCGACAAAAACGTGTTTTCGTACCGGAATAGTAGACACTTCCAGCTATTCCCCTCATGCCCCTATAGGACGCCTTCTGGGTGCGCAGTCTCGTTCATTAATAGCCAGACCTCGTATACCAGTTTAAGACATTCCTAAAATTTGAGAACGATTCACTACTTAATTTGGTTAGAGCACGTTTAAAATTGAAAATTTTCTTATAAATTCCATGTTCACATAAATATAAAAACTGCATTACAACTTTACCTTGGTCCTGATCGAGGCTTAAGTCCCTTCTTAAGATCATCAATAATTTCACACATATCTTCAATTTTTAAATCTTCCTGAAATTCCACAATTAATAAAATAACTTACACAAATTTTAACTAACTCACATAATAATCATCATTAATTTGCACCATGGGAGCGTTGACGCATGCTCCCAAGCATTCCACCTCAGAAATGGTGAATTGACCATCTTTCGTTGTTTCACCAACTTTGATGTTCAATTTGCTTTTACAACACTCTAGAATTTCATCGGAACCGCGAAGCCAGCAAGGAGTTGTGGTGCACACTTGGAGATGGTAGCATCCAGTAGGCTTCCTAGAACATGAAATATTTAGTTTTAGTTGGCCTTGGAAGACTGTATTTTGTTACTAAAAAATAAGAATCTATGCTTCTAACAGTGCATCTCTGATTATTCCAGCGTACTAAGCCTACTGGGACCGGGTACACGACTTCGAATCTTTATATCGAGCATATACTACCCAAATTATATTGGATTCAGATCTGTACTTCGCGCTGGACACATCATACGATTGATGTTAACAACATTTATGAAACCGTTCAAGATTGCAGCAGCATGAGGGCGCGCATTATCGTGCATCAAGATAAATTTATCATCATAAGGGACAACATTGTCGGTCAGAATATCTTTTATGTACCTATCGGCATTGAATATTACCATAGAAACAAGGAATAAATCTATCCGCAAAATCACTGATATCCCAGTTCACACCATTACTGATCCTCCCAAGAATCATACAGTATTGCTGAATGCACAAGTTTCTCAATTGGTCGTCACTCTTTTACACATCCATATGGTGACATTAAAAAATATCGGGATTCGATAGTGACTAAAACACGAGTCTAATCACCTTAATCCCAATTTACACGCTTTCCAAAAAAATACAAGCGAGCTACTCGGTAATGTTGGAGGACGTGTGGTCGCATGGCAGGCCATCGTGCCAGAAAATCTATTTCTATTACTCTTCTTCGTACAATACGTTCACTATTATTCACAGTAAGCAATTCAGCAATTGTAGTAATGATTTATGGATCTGCACGACAATTATAGTGCAATTTCGACGCGATGTCAAAACAAAAAATCGAGCATTTCTGTTGCTTTTGCGTCTTCTCAGGCCTATTCCAGGTCGTCTAGTGTACAAATCTGTCGCCAGAAAACGTGTATAAACGCGTTAAATACTACTAAGTGATACATTGTGCCAGTTTAGCTACGAAATGTTGACTTCTTTTGTCTTCGATTAAAGTGATGATGGAAACTACAATTTCTGCATTCTGTGCCATTTTGAAAACATAGACCACATCACACCACATCAAAATGACAAATAAACAATAAAACAAATGATGAAAAGAAATAATAACAGCATAATCAATAATAATTATGCATTTTATAAATTTCGTAATTTCGGTATGATGCGCATAATAAAAGGAATATTTAAGTAAATTGTTAATGTTTGTAAGAGTTGGTAATGGAAGCAACTTCGAGAATGTCTAGTTAACATATAGCAATAGTAATATTTCGGCATTCGTCCTCAACATTAATGTTATTATCATTTTTTCTTTAAAAAAAATAAGTGACCCATTTTCCGTGCCGGTGAGTGTAGATTAAATGAATCAAGAGTAATAATATATTTTATCTACGACTAATGTATAACATGAACATTAAATGTGTGATATTTGCTACATAATATTAATCCCGCAGGGAATAATAATCATGATCGTCATGATTCCCTCCTCTGCACCAATCAGAAAATTACTTTATTCACAATCGGTTGGTAATATGTGCGTTTCCAACCTTCTAAACAGTTGGGAAGCGAGTCATTGTTTACTTTACTTCCCAGCTAGGCGGAAAAAACTTCCCGGCTAGCGGGGAAGTTAGCGTTTTCCAGCTAGGTAAACGTCACTTTCAGAAGCTTTTTTTGCAGCTTCTCGCAGTTCTAAAGGAATATTTTCGTCTTCACCATCTTCACTATCAGACAACATGATAATTAATATGATCGATCTCGATAAAAAGCAGCAAGAAACTAATTATTGACAGAATCAATAAACATTTTTTCAAGTTACCTGGCAACCCTAGCAACTTTTTCATAGATCTCTATGTTGAAGTATCAAAACAAATTATAATAAAACTGTCATAAAATATGAATAAAATGAATATTTAAAACGGGCATATCAATAACCAATTGGATTGTGAATAAAATAGTATACATACCTCGCGGGAAGGCTCATTACAGCCGAGCGTTTCATTAGATGACTGAGGTGCTTGCACCGAAGTCATCTATGAACGCGAGTGTTAATGTCATATAAATTTTTGACATATTGAAATGGGAAATATGAAATGTTATTTATTATTTATAAGCTCATAATAAACTTTAATAATATTATAAAAATTACAATTCCCGAATTCCCTTCTACTCGTACAATGGTATATTTGTAAGTAAGTACCTTCATACACACTCAGTAAAATAGTAGAATATGGCGAGAGGTCATGTGTTGGCCACATCGGATTTTTTTATTAGATACAATATTTTAAAAGTTTTCTTGGACCTAACTAGAGTCAGAATTTAAAGATTTTCTTTATGAGAACATCGAGAAATTTTAGTATTATTTTTATTTTTGTTTATTGTCATTCCTGAATGGTTTATAATATCGACTTCTGGTTTGCAACAATTGTTTATTTAGCTCAGTTCAACCTTATTTATGTATCCTCCTTGTGTTAAAGAGACAAACTAGTTTCCTAGATTTGCATTTTTCTGTGAATGAATTTTTTAATGCAGAATTTTTATTACGTATAAATTTTCTAGATTTGGAACTTCTTGTGCATATTATTTTCTGGTGTTGCATGACCTCACATGAAACACTCAAGTAAATTTCATGCAAATGAATAGTTTTTTTAATGGAAACGCGGGAATAGAAAAAATAGTGTATGCAATTCGTGTATAATGGCTATTAATGTATTAATTTATTCGTGTGAATTACGACACTCGTCTAGACGCGCAAAGATTTTTAAATTTGAAACTTTTCGAAAAAATATAATTAAATAATTGAACTATATGGATTTCTTAAAAAGTAATACAATTTAATTGAAAAATACTAAGGTAATAGTTTATAGTAAATAGTAATAGATCTATTACTAAAGTAATCACACTGGCGACACTGGTAAAACACATTTTATTAAGTTTGTGTCTTGGTATTTACTGAAAGGGTCAATAATTTTAACAATTCATCAAAACTTGTGATGCTCATTCTACGATCACCAAAGAACTTCCGTGGATATGCTCACAAATCCTCGTAAAGTATATGGAATAGATCCTTTGGTAATCGTTGGCTGTTTCTTTTTTGGGGTTTTATAATTAATGCCGCGACGTGAGCTATTTGTACCAAATCCATTATGAGACTGGGAATACACAAGCAAAAATTACGACCACACAACAACAGTTTAGTTCGTATGCGCGCGTACTCGTGCTAAAAACAGTTTAGTCCGTTAATGCGCTCAGATCCTTATTTAAAACCTGTAAAAAACTAGGCTAGTAATGAAGTCAAGTAGCGAGTAATTTAGTAACTTAATCAGCTAGAACTGACTAAAAAGTGTTCGCATTAGCTCAGATTAATAAATAAATTTAATTATTAGTCTGAGGCATTAAGCCAGTCGTCAGTTGGTGAAAAAATGAAAAGCCTGCAACGGAACGAGTTCTTTAGTAGATAATTTAGTGAACAGAGCAGCGTGGAGAGCTGCTCGCCCGAAAAATAAATTTATTGACTCAATTAGATCAATGACTAAACTACTCGACTAAATTTTCGTTGTTCACAAACGTTTAGTTACTATATTACTCGCTACTCGACTAAATTACTAGCCTAGTGCGAACTAGGATTAACCGAGCCAACTATCGTTGGACAGTTTAGTTTTTAGTGCGCGCTTGTCCTTAGGCCGTGTTCACACGACGATTCTTTGAAGATTCTTTCTTGCTTCAAAATAATTCTAGTGAGAATTACCTGGAATTATTTGTTCAATTGGGATGACACCTAATTGAATCTTCAATGAGTCTTGGAAAAGAAGAATTTATAATTTTTTGATTGCTTCAAAACCGTGAATTTTTTTTTTTTTCAAAATTCACTATCTTAATAGAATCCTCGTGTGAACAGGGCCTTGTATAACAGTTATTTCATACCTCATGAACATGGTGTAGAAGGTGGCAACTTCATACACCCGCATACGAGGCAACTTCAAGATTTCAGCAACTTTGTGCATAGCTGCAATGGGCAACCATCCTCCATGCTGCCTCTGAGCAAGATCCAAAAGGGGAATCATGGCTGCTCTTTTGTGGCCTTCGGGGTAAATTGCAAGGATTGCGTCAACCCTCTACAAATATCCATCACTTTAATAATAAATCAACAATATTGTTTGATTCTTAAATACTTTTTTATTGTCATCTGTGAAATCGAAAGGAGTATCGACATTATCTTCGGGGGAATCTCTGTGGACAAATAAATTCTCGTGCAAAACTGCAGAAGAAGTTTGGATAGCACGGAAGGGATTATTATTCCACTGAAAAAGATGTTACATTTATAGGTTATATTATGTAATATTAATCTAGTAAAGGACATGAATTACCAATTTTTGTCCAACGCATCTGATTCTAGATAGCATTTTGACTTATTACCTATATAATAAAACAGAATTAAGAATTTATTTAATATTCGGCCCAGAACCAAGAATCTGGTTCGTTTTTGACAGAAGACAGATCAGATAGCCAGATTTTTATTCGCAGAACGGACTCTATTCTTGAGAAGATGATTTTCGAATGAAATTCTTATATTTTCGATTGCGGAGTTATTAAGAGCTCAATTTACCAATGACATTATTTGAATTTACCTTAAAAATTTTTCATTAATTTTTTAGACCGTAAATAATTTGCCCTATATTTTGAATTAAGAAAGGTCCGTTGCGCACGAGCGCATGCGCTACTTTGTAACTTCAACAAGATACATGTCAGCGGCACTGAAACATTTCTCTGGTTTTTGTATTAAAAAAATCCGATGTGGCCAACACATGACCTCTCGCCATATTCTACTATTTTACTGAGTGTGTATGAAGGTACTTACTTACAAATATACCATTATACGAGTAGAAGGGAATTCGGGAATTGTAATTTTTATAATATTATTAAAGTTTATTATGAGCTTATAAATAATAAATAACATTTCATATTTCCCATTTCAATATGTCAAAAATTTATATGACATTAACACTCAAATATTTTATTTTTTGTTTTCATAGGTAGGCAGATAAATCAAAATTGTGACAAATTTTTGTAGAATTTTTAACTCCTTGTAATTGGAAAATGGTGCTAGATAGAAACAACGTTTTGAATACATATTGTAGACAGTAACATTTAGTATACAATGTTATAAAAAAAATTCCTATTAATTCATAAATTTTGAGGAAATTCCAGAAACTCTTCAGATCTTCAAGAAACTACCACTTCCGGTAGCACGATCAACACCAAAATCTAATCAGATCTAATCTAGAGTGTCAGGATATTATATACAAAATTTCAAAATTTTTTTTTCAGTGGTATTTGAGTTATCGTACCTCCAACATCCATCCTGACACACACACTGACACACACACAGACACACACACACAGACATCATCGCGAAATTATCAAAATCGTGTTCTAGGGACCTCAAAACGTGCTTATCCATTGAAAACTCACTATCGAAATTTTAGCATGATTACAATTAATACCTCTCTTACCAGATATCCAGATATGAGTGGCGAGAGGTAAAAAACGAGATGGACTGTCTCATCAATTTCCAATTTTTATTTTGTGAATTTAGTGAACAAAAGGTTGATTTCTGATAGCTACAAATGTAGTAAGTGTAATAAATACATGAAATTAATGATTTCTAATTCAACTTCTGGTGACGATCCAGCTTAAAATACCGTACGTGGTCAATACGATGTATGAGATGATCCCACATTTTGAGTACAGTGTATTCCTTTCAGTCGCCCTCCTTCTGGCAGTCCCACAACGGGATGTTAGGGTACAAGCCCGTGGGGCGAAGTTTAACTTAAAATTGTTCGTGTTTGACGTGATATTAGCACAAAGTAGTTTTAACCCATCAAATCCCAGTGGCAACTTTAGTTGCCACAAAGTTTGAGAATTTTTTATACTGGAACGATACATTATTTAAACAAAATTATTTTTTCTACTTATGCGTTGATTCTTAGCAAATATTATTTTCAGTGGTTCACGGGAAAAGTTGACATACAGTCGGATAGACGAATCGTTTCTTGTGTCAGTGCGAGCACGATAGAGAAAGCGATTGTGCGTCTTTGTAAAAAATAATACTTTTACATGTGATGGAATTGTTTTTGTACATAATATCTTTAAATATAGATAGTTAAGGTACATAAGTTCACATGTAATATCGAAAAATATAATTATTTATTACATTTTACATATTTTTTAGGCATGAAATTCCTTTGGCAACTAAAGTTGCCACTGGGCACTTACGAGTTCATATTTAAATTTTGTTATAAAATTATATTATGATTTATCTTCATTTATTGGTTTCCCTACTAAGAGAATATTTTGGCAAAATGTTCCACAAAACCTGAAATTTGTACCAATTTTGTATTTTCTTTCCTTTTTTGTGTTCATTATAATGTTCTTATTTTTCGTTTTTTATACTAACTGTATTATTTATCGTAATAACATAATTTTGCTACGTACAATTACATAAATATCTATCACACCTTTTTTCAACAAGGGTATGGTACCCTCACATATTGTAAGTCATCGATACTATAGAGCTATAGATATACATATTGTGCAGTAAAACTTAATTGTGTTCCTATCTGGAATGAACATGAGCTGCTACAACCACAGGCCGTCATATTTTGCTCTCAATTATCGAATTTTTGAGATTTTCGTTATTTAAATTTAAAACATGTAAATGCCCAGTGGCAACTTAAGTTGCCAGTTCAAAAAAGTCTTTAAAATATATTCAAAATTTGAAAATTCATTTAAAATGAGTGTACAGTATGAGTTTCGTTATAATTGCTCATGGTTTGAATTATGGGCTTTAATGAGTTTATGTTTTCTTGATTGGTAGGCCAGTTTTACTCTGAACGGCGAACTCGACAGCTGAGATCGGTAACTACGGAAACTACTATAACCGGCATAACCGCGTAGCCGCCATAACGTTTTTCTATCATTTGGGTTCGTGTTGTTGGTTTTTCTTTTAAATTACATAATGTCATATACCTACCGTATGAATGCATAAATACGTCAAATCTTTCATTTCTGCTTTAAATTTAAATCGTGGAAATAGATATATAATGTTTTATTTTAACTTCATAATTATTTTAATATTATATATCATGAAGTTATTATAAATAAATAGATAAATCATGTTTAAATTTGTCTTTCTATTTCTTTTTAAATTATATTTATTTAAAATAAACCGCTTCAATTCTTCAGCATTTTGAAATTTGTAGCTTGTAACGCAGGCTTCTGAGCACATCGTACTGCGCAGTTTAGGCTCTACCCATTTATTTTATTACTCCATCTGTTCGGCGTCCAGGGTGTATAGTAAGCGAAACAAACAAGACGTGGAGCGGGGAGGAGTGTTCAGATTTCCATGTTTACCGCGTGTCGGCGCCACTTCCCTATGCGGTAATTCGACGTTTGTAGAGGTTCACGAGAAGTCGGAATTTTAGTCTAATACTAAAAATTGTGTAATTTTTTCTTAAACATTTGGAAGATAAAAGTCTTATTTTTGGCGCTACAGAACGATATTTTTAAAAATTTATATTTATTCATATTTTACAACGCGGTAAAATGACTATTTTTGCGAGTTTTGTTACAGTCATATTGTTGTTATAAATAAATAATATTACAAAATTACGCTGTAGCGCCAATCTTTAAACCTTTGTTAACAAGATGAATGCTTTTTCAAATCAATAAGTTCTTAAATATGGATATAAAAAGTAAACTCGCAAAGCTGTGCAAAGCACTTTATTTCATAACTCGAAAGGACCCTTAAGGTGGGTCCAGACCAAACGCGCCGCGACGAACTGGGGGTTGATTCTGTAACTTGCGTGAGTATTTGCGTGACTACATTTGCGTTATGGCTGGTTTATGATGGATTTAATTTACGAATTTAGATTTACAAATTTAGATTTAAAATTTACGATTATCATCTTGGTTTATAGCGGATTATAAATATTAAATGCGTTCAATCATCTTCTTATATTTTGTCACGTGATTTGACATACATGAGATGACAGATAATTATCTTCTATCCTGTAACGAATTACTTTATTATATTTTTGTGTTTCAGCCCTATATTTTCCTAGATATAATATTAATCTTATACTCATATTTCTGATATTAATTTTAGCAAATCGACAACCACAAGTCAAAATATTTAAGTGTCACTTGAATGTGTCAATTGTCTCTTTTCAACTCACTATGATCACTTTACTATAACGTGATATGATTGGACGCATTTACAAATTTAGATTTAGAATATAAAATATGGTCATATTTTAAATGTAAATTATAAATCTAAATTCATCATGAACCTGCAAAGGCAGATGTGTATCGTTTATATTTCTAAATCTAAATTTGTAAATCTAAATTCGTAAATTAAATCCATCATAAACCAGCCATTAAGCTGTTTCCATGCATGCGTTTCATCCGTAACTGATGCGCGGACACAATCGCACGCGTAATGACGTATGTAAAAACGGACGTTCCTATGCATACTTGAACGTTTCATCCGTTTTGACGTTTAATGTCAACTAAATTAATTAATTTTATCAGATTTATAATATAACAAACCATAAAATACCTTCTAAACACGGAGTTTTATATGTAGAATTTACATACCTACACTAAACAGTCAAAATAAAACGACGTGGTATTGAAACGTATCCGTTCTACGGATCAAGTAGAAAGTAGACGAACTCGGTCCGTCGTTGATCCGCTACTGTCTTGATTTTCACGAATTTAAATTTAGCGAATCAGATCTTTCGACGGATAAAACGCGACGGATGAAACGCATGCATGGAAACTTAGCTTTAGAGTTAGTATGACGTCACTGTTCCTAATCTGGTGACTTTCATGGGGAAATTAGTTCGTTAGGTTTTCACGCTGTTTTGGTATTGGTGGTACCTGTCTACTGTCATTCAGAGATTTTAAATGAACGTTACGGAAGAACAAATACAAATAATAATCAATTTCATGGAAGATAATGTTGATTTTTTGTATTCCGAAGCCATACTTCTAAATGCGATTGCATTTGGTCTAATAAAATTTGGCATGCTTCTTTGCTCAATATAAATTTTTTTACAAATTCCGAATTTTTAATTTCGAAGGGATTTTGAACGTCTCTTAGCTGCCTACGTATAAGACGTATGTTATGTGGTCTTTCCTCCAATACTTCTTCATCAATTATTGCAATAACAATGTCCGCTAAAGCCATTATTTATCCAATTTTATTGATATATGTGATCTATTATAGGTAAATATTTACGGGTATAACGTGGTATAACCTATAACCCTAATAAAACTAAACTATAAAAACGAAAACCGAATTAATTAATAAATATAGAATTGTAATACACTTACTTAACTCAGCAATAAACAAAAAATTTTAAATCCGCAAAATGACATAATAAATACGAATATAGTGTTAGAAAGAGACAGATAGTGACGCAAGTAGATACAGTACCTCCGTAGGTCACGCAAAAATATTTGCTTGTCTCGCAACAAGTGACGTCATATGCTGTAGTTCTTCAAATTCCCGGCAGATGTATGTGCCAAATCTCTGTTAGTTTTGGTGTCGCAAGTGCTCACGCAAGTTACAAAATCAACCCCCTGAGCCGCGCAGAACATTTGCAACGTTCTGTGCGGCTCAGATTAGCGCGGCGCGGCATACGTCCACATTGCATGTTGCATGTAACATTTTATTGTTCGTTCGTGTTGCAGGAGGTTCCAAGTTTTTCACGCGTACAGTTTTTGTAAATATAATTTATACATCATAATTTAGATAATGAGTAATGATCTTAGAATTGCATGTTCTGCATTTATTCTGCATGGCGCTCCGAAGAATAAACGCAGAAAATTCTGTTTTATCCTGGTATTTTTTCATGGTCTCACTTATTTGCATCCTGCATTTTCAGTAATAATAAATGTATACACACTATGGAATAGAACCAACTAATTATAATACTAAACCGTACAAATACATATATGTCGGAGTAAGAGCGGAGCGGACCATAGATGATCAGTTACGTGAACAACAAAACTAATGGAAAAAATTAAAGATTAGGACACTGAGAAATATGTTTTATTTTATATTTTTATTTTATACAAAAATCACCATGTCAATATGTCAATAATAGAAAACAAATCAAAAACATAAATCATAGGCACCGCGGTAGTAATTCCAAATCTGCGGCGAGCGCTTTCCAACACCCCTTCTCGCTGTCGCAGGTTCTCATCATTGGAATTCCAGTAAATCTAGTATTCTTTGAAACGGTTCTCTTGCTAACGGCTTCGTGAATAAATCCGCTAACATGTTACTAGATGGACAGTACAGCACATCAATGATCCCCTTCTCACGTAGATCTCTAAGTTGATGATAACATATGTCAATATGCTTCGTTCGAGCTCCTAGGTTACTTGATTCAATCAACCGAATGCAACCCTGATTATCTTCGTACATAATTGTTGGACCATCAACCGGTACACACATGTCCACGAGCAGCTGTCTGATCCACAACAATTCTCGGCTAGCAAAAGACGCAGCAACGTACTCCGCCTCGGTGGAGGACATGGCAACTGACGTTTGCTTCCGACTTGACCAGGCTACTGCGCCTTCACCAAGCAAGAAGACGTATCCACTTGTAGATTTTCGATCAGTCCTGTCTCCAGCCCAGTCTGCATCTGCAAAACATTTTAATTCTAAACTTCCTTTCGATGATAAACCAAGTTTCTTATCGATTGTAGATGCGAGATAACGCATCACTCGTTTAACAGCGTTCCAGTCTTGTTGGGTAGGCTTCTCTACACGACGACTTAGCAAGCTAACTGCAACTGCGATATCTGGCCTAGAAACTGTAGCTATATACAACAATGATCCTATTGCTTTTCTGAATGATGTGTTGTTTTCTAACTTGATACTTTCGGTTGTTTCTGCTGATAAAAATCCGATTTCCATGGGAGTAGCTGTTGGCTTTGGTTCAGTTAAACCATAATTCTCCAATAATTTTGAGATTTTTGCTCGTTGATTGAGTAGAAATGAACCATCTGCCTGACGCTCGATTTGAACTCCCAAATAATGTTTGACACATCCCAAATCCTTCATGTCGAAATAATTCTGCAACTCTTTGCCTACTTTCTTAGTTAAATCTTCAGATTGACCGGCTACCAGAATATCATCTACATACAGCAAGACGTAAGTAGTGCTTCCATCGTTTTCCTTCCTCGAATAGAGACATTGATCCGCGTTCCCCTGTTGAAATCCCAGCTCCAAAAAAACTTCTCTCGCTCTATTGTTCCAGACGCGCGCAGATTGTTTCAAACCGTACAAGCTTTTTCGTAATTTCAGTACTTTGTTTTCCTGTCCTGATTCTTCAAAATCCTGTGGTTGCTCCATATATATTTCTTCAGTTAATTCTCCATTTAAATATGCGCTTCTTACATCTAGGTGTCTAATATGAAGACCTCTCTGTGCAGCAACGACGAATAAAACTCGTATAGTCTCATGTTTGACAACTGGCGCGTATGTTTCGTCGTAATCTTCTCCAAATCGCTGCGAAAAACCTCTTGCTACCAAGCGAGCCTTGTAAGTATGAATATGACCATTACCATCCAACTTTGCTTTAAATACCCACTTGCAAGAAACTGTATTCTTTCCCGGGGGAAGTTCCACTAATTCCCATACTTGATGTTGTTTCAGAGATAACATTTCCTCTTCTGCCGCAGCAATCCACAAAGTTTGTTCACGACGTGTCATGTTCAGCATATCGTTCCACGAAGTCGGCTCTCTGACATGATCCGCATGCACCTTGTACGACAATCTTGCAGGAGGTATATTCTTGTTATGTCGTTTTGATACTCGTATTTGTGGTACTTGTGTAGTATCTTCTGAAATGCTTCCCACTTCTTCTTTATTTGGAACAGCTACTTCTTCATCACTGGAATTTTGTGTAACTTCGTCTTCCAATGTAGGTGGAGAATGTGAAATAATATCGTTTACCCCTTCTGTCGAAATACTGTCTATCAAAACTGAATGTTTGATATCTTTTTCGATGATTCGCACCGATCTACTGATCCAAACTTTAGCTGTCTTTGGCTCTAAAATCCTATATCCTTTAGTATTACCATCGTACCCGACCAAAATGCCTTCTTCTGCTTTGTTGTCCCATTTTCTTCGTTTTTGTTTAGGTACTAGCGAGAAAACTTTTGAGCCAAAAATTCTAACATGGCTTATATCTGGTTTCATACCGGTAAATAACTCAACTGGAGTTTTATCAACACTTCTATTCGGTAAACGGTTCTACAAATACGCTGCCGTCAGAATTGCTTCACCCCAAAATCGGTTGTCGAGTCCAGCGTCCAACAGCATACATTTTGCAGATTCAGTCAGTGACCTGTTCTTCCTCTCGGCCACACCATTTTGTTGTGGAGTGTAGGGTACGGTTAGTTGGTGTTGTATACCTTCTTTCTTCAGAAAATTACTCATTTCTTGAGAAACATACTCCTTACCATTATCTGTACGAATAGCAATGGGTTTTCTACCAAATCTTGTTGCCATCTGTGCTATATATTCCTGTACAACGCCTGCCACCTCATCCTTGGACTTTATCAGTCTCACCACGGTAAAACGTGAATAGTCGTCGATGAGCGTCAGGAAATATCTGTTCCCGCTTGGCGTCGAATTTTGCATGGGTCCGCATAAGTCAGAGTGGATAAGTCTCAATGGTTCCTTCTCTCTGTGGGTGCTATCTGAAAACTTAGACTGAGTTAATTTCCCCTTTAAACAATTTTCGCATACTACTTCTTCCAAGCATTTAGATACTTGGATTCCTGTAACCAAGTTCTCGTTGACCAATCGTTTGATCGCAGCTGGATCTCTGTGGCCCAATCGGCGATGCCACTGATGTAAACACACTGAATCTTTTGCCAAATTAACAGTCAAGGTAGATGCTACGGTTTGAAGTTTGAATAAATTTCCATCGCTCCATGCTTCTGCGATGATCTGCTGATTCTTGTAAATACTACATGTGTCCTTCTCAAAAATTACCTGGTAACCTTGTTCTGTTATGCGCTTAACTGAAAGAAGATCATCATCCAACTGGGGAATGTATAACACATTTTTCAGATGTATTTCCTGTTTGCACCCGTCTGGTAAAATGCAATAAAGTATGCCTTCTCCGACTCCTGTTGCTGACATAGATGAACCATCAGCTAAATAAACAGTTGCAGTTGTGTTATGAATAGATGAGAAAAAATTGGGTCATTTGTCATGTGACTCGTCGCTCCGGAATCTACGCACCATCCCGAGATATTCACAGAGCGTGACTGATCCTGTGCCTTAAATGTTACGTAGCTATCTTTGTTGCTACCCTTTACTTCGGACGAAGATTTTGCCGATTCTATACCAGCTGACTTTTGCTGTTCTTGAGCTTTCTTAAATCGATAACAATCTGCCTTTAAATGACCCGGTTTTTGGCAATAATAACATGACCGAGTCTCCTTGTGGCTTTTATTTACTTTATCGTTTTTCGCGCCTTTATTTTTAAAACTATGACTAACCTTCTTTGAGTCTGTTGCCTTTAACTGCAGCGCCACCTGTGTATCGCCACTAGCTTCGGCGCGTCTTTGATATTCGTCAAGTATTTTTCCGGTTACATATTCCACAGTCAAATCCGCTTCGTCACGTCCCTCGAGTGCCGTGACAAGCCCAGAGTAGGATTCTGGAAGACTTACTAGCAAAATTGCTACAATCTCTTCATCTTCAAGAGCTTTGCCTGATCCTCGCAGCAAACCAACCACTTCCATTATCGCATCGATGTGACTATTCATTGGTCCGCCACGATATTGTATTCCATACAATTTTCGTCTTAAATATAGCCTGCTGCCAAACGTTGACCTTTCGTACTTCTTGGACAAAACTTGCCATGCATCGTACGCATCGTTCAAATGCGCAAAATGTATAAACTGACCGTCCTCAACACTTGTGTAATGTACGCCAAGGCTTTGTTATTTTTCTTCTTCCAATCATTGCTGGCATTTTCTGGCTTTGGCTCACTGATGACTTCCCACAAATCATCACGTACAAATACAGCTCTTAATTTCGTCTTCCAGGAAACGTAGTTGCCCCCATTCAACAGTGTAATATTCAGTCTTATACTATCCTGAGCCATTTTTATCACAACACACAGTTTTCGAATTTAAATCTACTGAAAAAATAACTGTTAATTACTCGCGCAGTCTAAGTGCAGACTGGGCCCATAACCTAATGGAAAAAATTAAAGATTAGGACACTGAGAAATATGTTTTATTTTATATTTTTATTTTATACAAAAATCACCATGTCAATATGTCAATAATAGAAAACAAATCAAAAACATAAATCATAGGCACCGCGGTAGTAATTCCAAATCTGCGGCGAGCGCTTTCCAACACCCCTTCTCGCTGTCGCAGGTTCTCATCATTGGAATTCCAGTAAATCTAGTATTCTTTGAAACGGTTCTCTTGCTAACGGCTTCGTGAATAAATCCGCTAACATGTTACTAGATGGACAGTACAGCACATCAATGATCCCCTTCTCACGTAGATCTCTAAGTTGATGATAACATATGTCAATATGCTTCGTTCGAGCTCCTAGGTTACTTGATTCAATCAACCGAATGCAACCCTGATTATCTTCGTACATAATTGTTGGACCATCAACCGGTACACACATGTCCACGAGCAGCTGTCTGATCCACAACAATTCTCGGCTAGCAAAAGACGCAGCAACGTACTCCGCCTCGGTGGAGGACATGGCAACTGACGTTTGCTTCCGACTTGACCAGGCTACTGCGCCTTCACCAAGCAAGAAGACGTATCCACTTGTAGATTTTCGATCAGTCCTGTCTCCAGCCCAGTCTGCATCTGCAAAACATTTTAATTCTAAACTTCCTTTCGATGATAAACCAAGTTTCTTATCGATTGTAGATGCGAGATAACGCATCACTCGTTTAACAGCGTTCCAGTCTTGTTGGGTAGGCTTCTCTACACGACGACTTAGCAAGCTAACTGCAACTGCGATATCTGGCCTAGAAACTGTAGCTATATACAACAATGATCCTATTGCTTTTCTGAATGATGTGTTGTTTTCTAACTTGATACTTTCGGTTGTTTCTGCTGATAAAAATCCGATTTCCATGGGAGTAGCTGTTGGCTTTGGTTCAGTTAAACCATAATTCTCCAATAATTTTGAGATTTTTGCTCGTTGATTGAGTAGAAATGAACCATCTGCCTGACGCTCGATTTGAACTCCCAAATAATGTTTGACACATCCCAAATCCTTCATGTCGAAATAATTCTGCAACTCTTTGCCTACTTTCTTAGTTAAATCTTCAGATTGACCGGCTACCAGAATATCATCTACATACAGCAAGACGTAAGTAGTGCTTCCATCGTTTTCCTTCCTCGAATAGAGACATTGATCCGCGTTCCCCTGTTGAAATCCCAGCTCCAAAAAAACTTCTCTCGCTCTATTGTTCCAGACGCGCGCAGATTGTTTCAAACCGTACAAGCTTTTTCGTAATTTCAGTACTTTGTTTTCCTGTCCTGATTCTTCAAAATCCTGTGGTTGCTCCATATATATTTCTTCAGTTAATTCTCCATTTAAATATGCGCTTCTTACATCTAGGTGTCTAATATGAAGACCTCTCTGTGCAGCAACGACGAATAAAACTCGTATAGTCTCATGTTTGACAACTGGCGCGTATGTTTCGTCGTAATCTTCTCCAAATCGCTGCGAAAAACCTCTTGCTACCAAGCGAGCCTTGTAAGTATGAATATGACCATTACCATCCAACTTTGCTTTAAATACCCACTTGCAAGAAACTGTATTCTTTCCCGGGGGAAGTTCCACTAATTCCCATACTTGATGTTGTTTCAGAGATAACATTTCCTCTTCTGCCGCAGCAATCCACAAAGTTTGTTCACGACGTGTCATGTTCAGCATATCGTTCCACGAAGTCGGCTCTCTGACATGATCCGCATGCACCTTGTACGACAATCTTGCAGGAGGTATATTCTTGTTATGTCGTTTTGATACTCGTATTTGTGGTACTTGTGTAGTATCTTCTGAAATGCTTCCCACTTCTTCTTTATTTGGAACAGCTACTTCTTCATCACTGGAATTTTGTGTAACTTCGTCTTCCAATGTAGGTGGAGAATGTGAAATAATATCGTTTACCCCTTCTGTCGAAATACTGTCTATCAAAACTGAATGTTTGATATCTTTTTCGATGATTCGCACCGATCTACTGATCCAAACTTTAGCTGTCTTTGGCTCTAAAATCCTATATCCTTTAGTATTACCATCGTACCCGACCAAAATGCCTTCTTCTGCTTTGTTGTCCCATTTTCTTCGTTTTTGTTTAGGTACTAGCGAGAAAACTTTTGAGCCAAAAATTCTAACATGGCTTATATCTGGTTTCATACCGGTAAATAACTCAACTGGAGTTTTATCAACACTTCTATTCGGTAAACGGTTCTACAAATACGCTGCCGTCAGAATTGCTTCACCCCAAAATCGGTTGTCGAGTCCAGCGTCCAACAGCATACATTTTGCAGATTCAGTCAGTGACCTGTTCTTCCTCTCGGCCACACCATTTTGTTGTGGAGTGTAGGGTACGGTTAGTTGGTGTTGTATACCTTCTTTCTTCAGAAAATTACTCATTTCTTGAGAAACATACTCCTTACCATTATCTGTACGAATAGCAATGGGTTTTCTACCAAATCTTGTTGCCATCTGTGCTATATATTCCTGTACAACGCCTGCCACCTCATCCTTGGACTTTATCAGTCTCACCACGGTAAAACGTGAATAGTCGTCGATGAGCGTCAGGAAATATCTGTTCCCGCTTGGCGTCGAATTTTGCATGGGTCCGCATAAGTCAGAGTGGATAAGTCTCAATGGTTCCTTCTCTCTGTGGGTGCTATCTGAAAACTTAGACTGAGTTAATTTCCCCTTTAAACAATTTTCGCATACTACTTCTTCCAAGCATTTAGATACTTGGATTCCTGTAACCAAGTTCTCGTTGACCAATCGTTTGATCGCAGCTGGATCTCTGTGGCCCAATCGGCGATGCCACTGATGTAAACACACTGAATCTTTTGCCAAATTAACAGTCAAGGTAGATGCTACGGTTTGAAGTTTGAATAAATTTCCATCGCTCCATGCTTCTGCGATGATCTGCTGATTCTTGTAAATACTACATGTGTCCTTCTCAAAAATTACCTGGTAACCTTGTTCTGTTATGCGCTTAACTGAAAGAAGATCATCATCCAACTGGGGAATGTATAACACATTTTTCAGATGTATTTCCTGTTTGCACCCGTCTGGTAAAATGCAATAAAGTATGCCTTCTCCGACTCCTGTTGCTGACATAGATGAACCATCAGCTAAATAAACAGTTGCAGTTGTGTTATGAATAGATGAGAAAAAATTGGGTCATTTGTCATGTGACTCGTCGCTCCGGAATCTACGCACCATCCCGAGATATTCACAGAGCGTGACTGATCCTGTGCCTTAAATGTTACGTAGCTATCTTTGTTGCTACCCTTTACTTCGGACGAAGATTTTGCCGATTCTATACCAGCTGACTTTTGCTGTTCTTGAGCTTTCTTAAATCGATAACAATCTGCCTTTAAATGACCCGGTTTTTGGCAATAATAACATGACCGAGTCTCCTTGTGGCTTTTATTTACTTTATCGTTTTTCGCGCCTTTATTTTTAAAACTATGACTAACCTTCTTTGAGTCTGTTGCCTTTAACTGCAGCGCCACCTGTGTATCGCCACTAGCTTCGGCGCGTCTTTGATATTCGTCAAGTATTTTTCCGGTTACATATTCCACAGTCAAATCCGCTTCGTCACGTCCCTCGAGTGCCGTGACAAGCCCAGAGTAGGATTCTGGAAGACTTACTAGCAAAATTGCTACAATCTCTTCATCTTCAAGAGCTTTGCCTGATCCTCGCAGCAAACCAACCACTTCCATTATCGCATCGATGTGACTATTCATTGGTCCGCCACGATATTGTATTCCATACAATTTTCGTCTTAAATATAGCCTGCTGCCAAACGTTGACCTTTCGTACTTCTTGGACAAAACTTGCCATGCATCGTACGCATCGTTCAAATGCGCAAAATGTATAAACTGACCGTCCTCAACACTTGTGTAATGTACGCCAAGGCTTTGTTATTTTTCTTCTTCCAATCATTGCTGGCATTTTCTGGCT
This sequence comes from Agonum fuliginosum, assembly GCA_947534325.1. Lineage (NCBI taxonomy): Eukaryota > Metazoa > Arthropoda > Insecta > Coleoptera > Carabidae > Agonum > Agonum fuliginosum. Next base: position 6,623,688 of record OX384043.1, read on the forward strand.
TTGGCTCACTGATGACTTCCCACAAATCATCACGTACAAATACAGCTCTTAATTTCGTCTTCCAGGAAACGTAGTTGCCCCCATTCAACAGTGTAATATTCAGTCTTATACTATCCTGAGCCATTTTTATCACAACACACAGTTTTCGAATTTAAATCTACTGAAAAAATAACTGTTAATTACTCGCGCAGTCTAAGTGCAGACTGGGCCCATAACCTAATGGAAAAAATTAAAGATTAGGACACTGAGAAATATGTTTTATTTTATATTTTTATTTTATACAAAAATCACCATGTCAATATGTCAATAATAGAAAACAAATCAAAAACATAAATCATAGGCACCGCGGTAGTAATTCCAAATCTGCGGCGAGCGCTTTCCAACACCCCTTCTCGCTGTCGCAGGTTCTCATCATTGGAATTCCAGTAAATCTAGTATTCTTTGAAACGGTTCTCTTGCTAACGGCTTCGTGAATAAATCCGCTAACATGTTACTAGATGGACAGTACAGCACATCAATGATCCCCTTCTCACGTAGATCTCTAAGTTGATGATAACATATGTCAATATGCTTCGTTCGAGCTCCTAGGTTACTTGATTCAATCAACCGAATGCAACCCTGATTATCTTCGTACATAATTGTTGGACCATCAACCGGTACACACATGTCCACGAGCAGCTGTCTGATCCACAACAATTCTCGGCTAGCAAAAGACGCAGCAACGTACTCCGCCTCGGTGGAGGACATGGCAACTGACGTTTGCTTCCGACTTGACCAGGCTACTGCGCCTTCACCAAGCAAGAAGACGTATCCACTTGTAGATTTTCGATCAGTCCTGTCTCCAGCCCAGTCTGCATCTGCAAAACATTTTAATTCTAAACTTCCTTTCGATGATAAACCAAGTTTCTTATCGATTGTAGATGCGAGATAACGCATCACTCGTTTAACAGCGTTCCAGTCTTGTTGGGTAGGCTTCTCTACACGACGACTTAGCAAGCTAACTGCAACTGCGATATCTGGCCTAGAAACTGTAGCTATATACAACAATGATCCTATTGCTTTTCTGAATGATGTGTTGTTTTCTAACTTGATACTTTCGGTTGTTTCTGCTGATAAAAATCCGATTTCCATGGGAGTAGCTGTTGGCTTTGGTTCAGTTAAACCATAATTCTCCAATAATTTTGAGATTTTTGCTCGTTGATTGAGTAGAAATGAACCATCTGCCTGACGCTCGATTTGAACTCCCAAATAATGTTTGACACATCCCAAATCCTTCATGTCGAAATAATTCTGCAACTCTTTGCCTACTTTCTTAGTTAAATCTTCAGATTGACCGGCTACCAGAATATCATCTACATACAGCAAGACGTAAGTAGTGCTTCCATCGTTTTCCTTCCTCGAATAGAGACATTGATCCGCGTTCCCCTGTTGAAATCCCAGCTCCAAAAAAACTTCTCTCGCTCTATTGTTCCAGACGCGCGCAGATTGTTTCAAACCGTACAAGCTTTTTCGTAATTTCAGTACTTTGTTTTCCTGTCCTGATTCTTCAAAATCCTGTGGTTGCTCCATATATATTTCTTCAGTTAATTCTCCATTTAAATATGCGCTTCTTACATCTAGGTGTCTAATATGAAGACCTCTCTGTGCAGCAACGACGAATAAAACTCGTATAGTCTCATGTTTGACAACTGGCGCGTATGTTTCGTCGTAATCTTCTCCAAATCGCTGCGAAAAACCTCTTGCTACCAAGCGAGCCTTGTAAGTATGAATATGACCATTACCATCCAACTTTGCTTTAAATACCCACTTGCAAGAAACTGTATTCTTTCCCGGGGGAAGTTCCACTAATTCCCATACTTGATGTTGTTTCAGAGATAACATTTCCTCTTCTGCCGCAGCAATCCACAAAGTTTGTTCACGACGTGTCATGTTCAGCATATCGTTCCACGAAGTCGGCTCTCTGACATGATCCGCATGCACCTTGTACGACAATCTTGCAGGAGGTATATTCTTGTTATGTCGTTTTGATACTCGTATTTGTGGTACTTGTGTAGTATCTTCTGAAATGCTTCCCACTTCTTCTTTATTTGGAACAGCTACTTCTTCATCACTGGAATTTTGTGTAACTTCGTCTTCCAATGTAGGTGGAGAATGTGAAATAATATCGTTTACCCCTTCTGTCGAAATACTGTCTATCAAAACTGAATGTTTGATATCTTTTTCGATGATTCGCACCGATCTACTGATCCAAACTTTAGCTGTCTTTGGCTCTAAAATCCTATATCCTTTAGTATTACCATCGTACCCGACCAAAATGCCTTCTTCTGCTTTGTTGTCCCATTTTCTTCGTTTTTGTTTAGGTACTAGCGAGAAAACTTTTGAGCCAAAAATTCTAACATGGCTTATATCTGGTTTCATACCGGTAAATAACTCAACTGGAGTTTTATCAACACTTCTATTCGGTAAACGGTTCTACAAATACGCTGCCGTCAGAATTGCTTCACCCCAAAATCGGTTGTCGAGTCCAGCGTCCAACAGCATACATTTTGCAGATTCAGTCAGTGACCTGTTCTTCCTCTCGGCCACACCATTTTGTTGTGGAGTGTAGGGTACGGTTAGTTGGTGTTGTATACCTTCTTTCTTCAGAAAATTACTCATTTCTTGAGAAACATACTCCTTACCATTATCTGTACGAATAGCAATGGGTTTTCTACCAAATCTTGTTGCCATCTGTGCTATATATTCCTGTACAACGCCTGCCACCTCATCCTTGGACTTTATCAGTCTCACCACGGTAAAACGTGAATAGTCGTCGATGAGCGTCAGGAAATATCTGTTCCCGCTTGGCGTCGAATTTTGCATGGGTCCGCATAAGTCAGAGTGGATAAGTCTCAATGGTTCCTTCTCTCTGTGGGTGCTATCTGAAAACTTAGACTGAGTTAATTTCCCCTTTAAACAATTTTCGCATACTACTTCTTCCAAGCATTTAGATACTTGGATTCCTGTAACCAAGTTCTCGTTGACCAATCGTTTGATCGCAGCTGGATCTCTGTGGCCCAATCGGCGATGCCACTGATGTAAACACACTGAATCTTTTGCCAAATTAACAGTCAAGGTAGATGCTACGGTTTGAAGTTTGAATAAATTTCCATCGCTCCATGCTTCTGCGATGATCTGCTGATTCTTGTAAATACTACATGTGTCCTTCTCAAAAATTACCTGGTAACCTTGTTCTGTTATGCGCTTAACTGAAAGAAGATCATCATCCAACTGGGGAATGTATAACACATTTTTCAGATGTATTTCCTGTTTGCACCCGTCTGGTAAAATGCAATAAAGTATGCCTTCTCCGACTCCTGTTGCTGACATAGATGAACCATCAGCTAAATAAACAGTTGCAGTTGTGTTATGAATAGATGAGAAAAAATTGGGTCATTTGTCATGTGACTCGTCGCTCCGGAATCTACGCACCATCCCGAGATATTCACAGAGCGTGACTGATCCTGTGCCTTAAATGTTACGTAGCTATCTTTGTTGCTACCCTTTACTTCGGACGAAGATTTTGCCGATTCTATACCAGCTGACTTTTGCTGTTCTTGAGCTTTCTTAAATCGATAACAATCTGCCTTTAAATGACCCGGTTTTTGGCAATAATAACATGACCGAGTCTCCTTGTGGCTTTTATTTACTTTATCGTTTTTCGCGCCTTTATTTTTAAAACTATGACTAACCTTCTTTGAGTCTGTTGCCTTTAACTGCAGCGCCACCTGTGTATCGCCACTAGCTTCGGCGCGTCTTTGATATTCGTCAAGTATTTTTCCGGTTACATATTCCACAGTCAAATCCGCTTCGTCACGTCCCTCGAGTGCCGTGACAAGCCCAGAGTAGGATTCTGGAAGACTTACTAGCAAAATTGCTACAATCTCTTCATCTTCAAGAGCTTTGCCTGATCCTCGCAGCAAACCAACCACTTCCATTATCGCATCGATGTGACTATTCATTGGTCCGCCACGATATTGTATTCCATACAATTTTCGTCTTAAATATAGCCTGCTGCCAAACGTTGACCTTTCGTACTTCTTGGACAAAACTTGCCATGCATCGTACGCATCGTTCAAATGCGCAAAATGTATAAACTGACCGTCCTCAACACTTGTGTAATGTACGCCAAGGCTTTGTTATTTTTCTTCTTCCAATCATTGCTGGCATTTTCTGGCTTTGGCTCACTGATGACTTCCCACAAATCATCACGTACAAATACAGCTCTTAATTTCGTCTTCCAGGAAACGTAGTTGCCCCCATTCAACAGTGTAATATTCAGTCTTATACTATCCTGAGCCATTTTTATCACAACACACAGTTTTCGAATTTAAATCTACTGAAAAAATAACTGTTAATTACTCGCGCAGTCTAAGTGCAGACTGGGCCCATAACCTAATGGAAAAAATTAAAGATTAGGACACTGAGAAATATGTTTTATTTTATATTTTTATTTTATACAAAAATCACCATGTCAATATGTCAATAATAGAAAACAAATCAAAAACATAAATCATAGGCACCGCGGTAGTAATTCCAAATCTGCGGCGAGCGCTTTAAAACAAAAACTACTAAAAGCGCAATTAATGGAATAGTTAACTAATCTAAACACCAAATAAATCACACATTCACCACTCATGTCATAAACCAGTTAAACGTGATCTACAAACTATGACGATAAGGAATGGTGGCAATTCCTGGGCTCGTGCTACTCGCATCAGAGCATATTCAAGACTGCCGATCTCCGGCTCATTCCACACCTAGCACGTAATCCCAGACTTCGCCCAAGTGTACTAATAATAACGTAATCGAACAAACAAACACGATCATAACTTCATTAGCACACTTGCATTCCTATCATTAATTATTACAACCAACATGATTGCTAACCCCGACACGGCCAACCTGACATATCACACGTCCTCGTGTGATGCTTCTGAAAAGAGAATCTGATTCAAACAGTACCAATATCAGCTCGGCCTCCCTGGCCTATATCTCAAATCTAAAACAAAAACATGAAACTCATCTATCCAGCAACTGTTACGGTTAACAAGCTAAAGTAAGACGTAGCAGGTAGTGACAATTGCTAACAATTTAAATCATAACAAAAATAACCAAAACGTCTGTACGCCATGCCATATCTCTATTTCCAGTTACTATCCAATTCATTATTTCAAGCAAATCACTTAGTCTCACCGAGACCAACCGAGACCTTCAAACCGTTCGGAGCCACATCAGTGCACTACGTTGGAAGCCACCTCAGTGCACTTCATCGTTGGGAGCCACCTCAGTGCACTTCATCGTTGGGAGCCACCTCAGTGCACTCACGTTGGAAGCCACCTCAGTGCACTTCATTGTTGGGAGCCACCTCAGTTCACTCACGTTGGAAGCCACCTCAGTGCACTTCATTGTTGGGAGCCACCTCAGTGCACTCACGTTGGAAGCCACCTCAGTGCACTTCATAGTCTCACAGACTCAGGGCATCAACCACAGTGCCAGACGCAAAACCAAAATTCCATCACAACGACGCTTAACCCCAAAGGGGGAAGGCCAATCACCACTTCACAGCGTAGGCTACGCGCGACATAACAACTATGGTACATAGCCAATCAACTAGACTATCTACTTAATTACTTTTTGTTTACGTTTACTACTCTGATCTATTTTACTCGCTTGGCATTTAGACATCTTTCTTACAACCACACATTTGTTGTACTAACGGTTTATCTTTAACTTTAGCAATGTCAACTACCAAAACTACGTCATCAATACTACTCTGGATCTGGATATTATGGGGAGGGTAGAGAGTAGAAACTCCACTAGCACTTAGGCCGCTCAAAACGGGTTAATTGTACAACCTCCGGGCAGCACTGCTCCTTGCTACAGGTCCTGAAGCCATTCTACACTCAGGAAGAAGGCTAACAGGTCAGCAGCGGGAGTCATGTCAGGCCAGAATTCCTCTAGCATGGATACTCTTTTTGAAGACAAAGAGAGACATTCACACAGAATGTGCTCCACAGTTCCATCTTCTTCTTCACAGCCTCTGTATTAAGGTGTGGTAGTCCAATGGACAAAAAATTAAAAAAGCTGATTGCTGTGACAAAGTCATGAAGAATTGAGGTTGTCAACGGAAGTAAAGGTTCCGGACCACAAGACAGGGAAGACGAGTCTTGCCTAGCAAGTTCATCGGTCTTAGCGTTACCTTTATTACCACTATGCCCTTTATCCCAAGTGAGTTCTATGGCATTGTCCCCGGATCCATCCAAGAAAGTTTCGAGAGTTTCGAGCTCGTCTTCCGATTCAGAATAGAGATCGGAAAGTAAATGCGGTCAGTTAACAACTACCGCAAGGCTTTGCAGATTCAGTCAGACTTTTCAGGCACTACTGTATAACATCAAAAGTGCAGTGACAGCATCTACCAACAATAAAACATTTCTTCCGGGACTTCCGTAAACTTCAAAAGTTCAGGGACGGTGTTACCCATTTACCACTTAAGGCACTACTGTATAACTTCAAAAGTTCAGTGACAGCGTCTACCAAAAGGAAACATTTCTTCCGGGACTTCCGTATAACTTCAAAAGTTCAGGGACGGTGTTACCCATTTACCACTTAAGGCACTACTGTATAACTTCAAAAGTTCAGTGACAGCGTCTACCAAAAGGAAACATTTCTTCCGGGACTTCCGTATAACTTCAAAAGTTCAGGGACGGTGTTACCCATTTACCACTTAAGGCACTACTGTATAACTTCAAAAGTTCAGTGACAGCGTCTACCAAAAGGAAACATTTCTTCCGGGACTTCCGTATAACTTCAAAAGTTCAGGGACGGTGTTACCCATTTACCACTTAAGGCACTACTGTATAAATTCAAAAGTTCAGTGACAGCGTCTACCAAAAGGAAACATTTCTTCCGGGACTTCCGTATAACTTCAAAAGTTCAGGGACGGTGTTACCCATTTACCACTTAAGGCATTACTGTATAACTTCAAAAGTTCAGTGCCAGCGTCTACCAAAAGGAAACATTTCTTTTAGCAAGTTAAGGGAAAAGAGTACCCTACGTTCTGAATCTTTCGAGCGTAGCTTCAACAAAATTTAGTTTATAACGTATGTGTTACTTATTTACTTATTTATTTTCTTCAAATATTTACATAATAATTGTTTTCATTGATTTATACAGATTTTATAAAAAACGTGACGTAATATAACAATATATGTCGAATACAAATTTTTGACTCAAAATATCTCTAAAAGCAGGCCCCCAACTTTCTTCAAATTTTTATATGTTGTATAATAGGTCTTTCCCAATATATAGATATCAAAATGATCAAAAAGGAACACAAGGGTCATCCCTAAAAAAAATAAAAAGCGCACTAAACAAATTTTTTTTTTCAAATTTCAAATTTACCTGAAATGCGTTGATATGTATGAAGACACTGTAGTATACTTATGTTTTTTATTTTTTTTTATCAGTTTTATAAAGTGCTAAAATAAATAATATTTCTAAAACTAGACCCCCAACTTTGTTGAAATTAATATATGTTCTGTAATATTGCTTCAATTATTACACAAAAAAATTTGGTTAAAAGTAAACCTAACACACAGGAGATATTTAGAAAAAATGCAAATAATATTTTTTATCTAACAGACAGCAAAGAAAATGTTTGTGTCAAAAATTGTTTTACATAGAATAACTAATATTTAAGCGATTCCAATTTTTGTCTCATGATTTTCTCTTATGAAAACATTAAAATAAATTATTAAAACAATTGACAAACTGCAATGTACGTAAGCCTGTTTGGTGGTGACATATTCGACCCGTGTTGAAAGGACGAACTACTGTCTGTTTCAATATGAGCACGTGTTTCGGTGACAGTTGTAGAAAATGTTCCCCTTCAGAAATTCTCAGTAATAGATAAGCAAGAGGGTAAGGTATTTGCTTCGCCCGGCACGATTACTCGAAGTCGAAGCTAGTTTAGTTTACTATATTATTCTCCATTTGTATATTCCAAATAAGTTAATTTTATACATCATTACTACAAAGAAAATATTATTTGAGATAAGAAACTATATTTTTTATAAATTAAAGGTTTTGTGAATTTATAATTTTAACGACTCATGTCATATGCAATAAAAGTAAAGTATTTTGAAGTTTTTTACTCCATTGTTTTTTTTGTCAAAAATTGCATTTTTTTCGCATAAAAAATTAAATATTAGCACTAGTAGAAATGTAGAGCTTTCTAAAGATAGGAATATTTATTTTATTACAGAATAATCTAATAAGAAGTTTTTTAAATTTAAGAATTTTAATTTAAAACAAGGTTCTTCGATCGATAGCCGATATTAATACGTTTTTGCCTAAGTTAAATTCTAGATACCTATCAAAAAATTCTTTTTTAACTAAAAATACATAACTATTTCTGACAAGAAGCCACAAATGTTCTTTCAATTTGTACCTGTTGTATGATGCCTCTTTTCAAATAGGTACATACTAATAGATACCTATTAACATTTTCAATTCTAATCATCAAGGATAATATCATGAGATGATAATGTTTTGACTATTTCACGAAACGTAAATTTTGGCGGTCTGGTTTCAGAGATATTTTGAGTTAAATATTTTTATTGCCATATTACGACACATTTTGTTGTAAAATACGTTTTTACAATAATAAAAATTATTGTGTATATATTTGAAAGAAAAATATAAATAGATAAACAATATTACCTACTACAAGTTTAACATATTTTATTGAAACTACGCTGAAAATGTTCAGAATATGGGGTACTCTTTTTATTACACTTGTTTGAATTCGAAGTATTTCAGTCAAAACATAATTTACGAAATCCGTTACACTTGTACTTTAAAAGTATAATCAAATACAAATAATGCAAAATAAACCATATCGTCAGCTCTAAAAATTAAAAATTGTCAGTCAAAACATAATTTGCGTAATCCGTTGCACTTGCTTGAATTCAAAGTATTTCAAAAATTAGTTAGGATTACTTTTGATAAAACTTTGGAGTGTTTCAAGTGCAATAGTATTACACAACATTTATACAAATTAGAATGAAATTGGAGGTCTGGTTTTGTAAAAAAAATTTCTAACTATTTTAAAGTTCAGAATAAAAAACAGTAAAACATTGTTAAACTACAATGTTCTCATATAAACTAATGCACTCAACACAAATGCCAAATTTGGGGGAAAATTTTTTTTTTGTGTTTTTTAATTTTTTTTAGATGTGACGCTGAGGATTATTTTTTAAAAGCTTTACAACCATACGTTCGGGAATAGTAACTGTATGACATATAAAAATTTGAAAAATATTGGGGGTCTGGTTTCAGATATATTTTGAGTTAAATATTTTTATTGGATTTTTATTACCATATTACGTCACATTTTATTGTAAAATGCGTTTTAACAATAATAACAATTATTGTGTAAATATTTAAAAGAAAAATATAAATAATAGATAAACAAGATAAGAACAAGTTTTACACATTTTATTGAAACTACGCTGGAAATGTTCAGAATATGGGGTACTCTTTTTATTACACTTGTTTGAATTCGAATTATTTCAGTCAAAACATAATTTACGAAATCCGTTACACTTGTACTTACTTTCAAAGTATAATTAAATACAAATAATGCAAAATAAATCATATCGTCAGCTCTAAAAAATTAAAAATTGTCAGTCAAAACATAATTTGCGTAATCCGTTGCACTTGCCTGAATTCAAAGTATTTCAAAAATTAGTCAGGATTACTTTTGATAAAATTTTTGAGTGTTTTAAGTGCAATAGTACTACACAACATTTATAAAAATTAGATTTAAATTGGAGGTCTAGTTTTGTAAAAAAAATTTCTAACTATTTTAAAGTTCAGAATAAAAAACAAAACAAAATTAAACTAGGTACAATGTTCTCATATAAACTAATGCACTCTCAACACAAGTGCCAAATTTGGAAAAAAAATTTGTTTGGTGTTTTTTATTTTTTTTAGATTTGACCCTGAGGATTATTTTTTAAAAGCTTTACAACCATACGTTCGGGAATAGTAACTGTATGACATATAAAAATTTGAAAAATATTGGGGGTTTCAGAGATATTTTGAGTTAAATATTTTTATTGGATTTTAATTGCCATATTAGGTCACATTTTATTGTAAAATACGTTTTAACAATATTAAAATTATTGTGTGAATATTTAAAAGAAAAATATAAATAATAGATAAACAAGATAAAAACAAGTTTTACACATTTTATTGAAACTACGCTGGATATGTTCAGAATATGGGATAGGTACTCTTTTTATTACACTTGTTTGAATTCGAAGGATTTCAATCAAAACATAATTTACGAAATCCGTTACACTTGTACTTTAAAAGTATAATTAAATATAAATAATGCAAAATAAACCATATCGTCAGCTCGAAAAAATTAAAAATTGTCAGTCAAAACATAATTAGCATAATCCGTTGCACTTGCTTGAATTCAAAGTAGGTATTTCAAAAATTAGTTAGGATTACTTTTGATAAAATTTTGGAGTGTTTTAAGTGCAATAGTATTAATTTAAATATTTAATTCTTGGAACGTTTTGCCTATACTTTCTTACGTTGTTTGTTGGTTGAAGCAGCTCAAATATTATTGTTACATTGTTGCAAGGGTTATATCCCCCCCCCTTCTTATATTTTCACTCGACCAATGAATTGTAAAAATATAACCACCATGTAAAATGATGTAGGTAGGTATATAAAATAAACATAAAAATTATATTTATACTTATTTGTACCTACTATCGAAGTTTATAAGCATCAGTGAAATTCACTGAGTGAAATGATACAGAACTTATTCTTAAATAAATAAATCATTTAAATTTATTTTGTCTACATATTGTTGTTGATTGTTGTTAAGCTAAACCAGCATATATAATTATTACAATGTTGCAAGGGTTCTTGGTTCCTTCCTACTTATTCGGAGAATTTCATTATTATCTTTTACCAGTTATAGACGGCCATTGTTACTTGAATATTTATATTAGTTCATTGTTGTTATTTTATTATATTTTTTTAAATACAAATTTTATGCCATGACCTTATAAACATAAATGTTTTTTTTTTCATTACTTCCTACAGCGAGATACAATATGATATAATAAGTTACTTTTCATTTAAAAAATAGCATTCTTTACCAGCCCGAACGAGATAGATTACAAATTTCGCCACTTTAGATGTCTTTACAATCATTATTTGATTTATTTAAATTATCTTATGTATTATTTGAAAGAAACTGTTTTATGTTTTGTTATATCCATTTATATTTATAGATGATGAATACACACATACTTATTTGTGCATGTGACGTATTATGCGGAAAGTACAATAAAAACTTTTGGATTTTGTAATTCCCGGGAAAAATAAGGTTAGAATATTGCGCCCTCTATCTACCGAAAGCCGCTGCTAAATTGAGAGTCCCTCTATGCTAAATATCTGAACTACTTTGTTACGACATCTATAGAGCATAAATTACAATAGCTACTCAATATTTTTTCTGATGTTCGACGACAGTGCCATCTATAGGGCTAGAAACAAAAAGAAATCGGGTCCCATTTTCCCTTAATAGTAAAATATCTCTTACCAGTAATATCTCTTGACCACATCCTAAGCCAAACTCGTAGATGCTCAAGAGCTGCCGTATGCCGTTTACCTGAATGAAGACATAAAATCTCGAATCTGTCATTTTCAAGAATTTTCGTTATTTGCAAAGGCTCTTTAACTTTCGGTGATAATTTACAATTTCGTTATCTGGCAGATTCCACTACGTACGACCCAACTGTTAGGCTCAGGCTCGGGCACTTAACTCTTTTAATGTCAAACGTAGTTTTGCTTGTTATTGCTTGTAAACACATTCGTTAGTAAGCTAATTCGCGGTCAGCTTGCAAATTTGTCGGATGGGGTATGCTTACGTTAAGATTCAGTTCTTCGGAGAAATTCCCGAGACTGAGCCTGTTCACCATTACTCGTTAGTTCAGCATGAAACAATCACAAATTTGGCTTGTAGTAAAGAAACATAATAACTAGAAAAAGAGAATAATTTAACAGTTGCTATTCTACTCAGGAAAACTCATGAAACGATGTTTAATGGACTGTGCTTAAAGGGGGTGTAAACCAAAAAAACAACTTTACATTAAAAAATAGAAAAAAATTATCTAAGAACAAAAATGAAAACCGCAGTTTGCTACGAGCAATACTTTTTGAGATATTCAAACGCGAATATATTAACAGAGTAGCGCGTGACGTCATACCGACACGAGTCTGCTGAGCCAGGTTGAGCTAGCCCGCTGTATATGAGTGCAGTCGCGTAAATTTTCGATTGTGCAGTCGTACAAGGTGTTATTTGTTGTTTAAAAATGCCTAATTGTTGTGTAGTTGGTTGTAACAACAACTTAAAGAATTCAAACGTAATATTACATAATTTTCCCAGGAAAGAAAAAGATCCACAACGATATAAAGCATGGAAAAATCGTATCAATCGGAAGCACTTTACTCACAATCACAACCATGTTGTCTGTAGTTTACATTTTAAAACTGACGATTTTGAAAACAGATATGTAAAGGTGCAATATTAGATAGTAATTTTAATGTGGACAGAAAAATTATTGGTGATGATGTACAATTTTCAGAAAGTTCTGAACATTGGCATTTTAAAAATAAATACTACAAAAAAGTTATGAGTGGAAATCCGACCTCTTGCAAAAAAATTTAAATTATAACCCTAATGTTGATAAACTTATTTTGATGTGCCTAAAAATATTTATAAATTTAAAAAACCAAAAGAAAAACAATTTTCAAGGTTTGAGAAGAAATAATTTTTATGTTATATTGAAACATCTTTTTCAGAATGTTTAATTTTTTGTTTAAAATAATAATGTACAATGCAACACTTAATAAATCTTAGTTTATATCTTCATTGTTGTCTTCACCATTCTTGAAACCAATGTATATTCCACTTTCTTCTGAGTAGCGTTTTCGTATTTGTGATACAGTGCAAGGCGGTATGACAATTCTGTTGAAACGTCCAATTGAGGTCCAAGAATATGCCCAACTTGTAAAATTTTTATATGCTAAATGTCGCCATAGTTTGTTGCCCACTTGAAGATAATTTTGTTTTTTCATTATTAGCACTACATTATAAAATTTCATTGTGTCTCGTCAGATTTAAAGAGTCTAAATTTAAAACTATATTTGCAAAACTTTCGTGTATCTAATGTAAGTAATAGGTAATATACTACTATATTATTTTGCTATCCCAACAGCAAACACATTCTCGGGCAGTAGGCATTTTTATGCAATTCGTACAATTGCACCAGTTCACATTATCTAGGCGTTCAATATTAGCTGTTTCCTTTGGAATACGCAATTTATTGATTGATTTTTCTTCCATTTTCATCTCGGTAAACCTAGGTTCAAAGCCAAAAGCCATTGTGTATAATTGGAATATAATATTAACGCTAGAACACACGTAATAATGATATAAGTAAGCCACGGATATTGCTTCTGTTGAAACGCACACGCATAACAGCATTGTAGCCAATGCTGGTTCGCCCGGCTCATGTCGGTATGACGTCACAAGTGGAGGACGCGTTATTTAAAACTCTCATAACTATTGAAGCTTTAACAATAAAAATATGCGGTTTGAAAATTTATTCTTAGAATTTTTCATACTACAATTTTGATTTTTGGTTTACACCCCCTTTAATGGACTGTGAAATTTTCTAGAAAGTAATTTTTGGCAATACCATGCGGGGTCTATTTCACTGGCGATAGCATTGGCTTTGGACTACAAGGCGAAGTGTATAATCTTGCGTAGCTAATTCATCGGCCTTGATAGACCTCCAGAGTCGCTATGAATGTAGTGCGCATTGCACATGTTACTGCTAAGAAAGTTGAACTTTGAAACATGATTTTACAAATTATTATTATTAAGTCTCGATCTAACTCCAAAATCATAGCGCGTTAAAACCCTCGTCCATAGAGGTTAATACCTAAACGAACAAACTCTCAACTTCCACATACCATTCTTATCAATTTGATTATTCGTAGTATGACACTAAATTGCCATCTAAGGAACAGAGGTAATTCTACTTGAACTTTGTTGGAATTAATATTTACAGGCAATTCAATTCTCTACAAATTTTATTAAGGAGATACTTAGAGATCTCTTGAGACATCTCTATTTTCCACACCGGTCAATCACTCGAAAAGGTATAGCCCAGTCAATCTAGATTTAACCTGGAAATGGAAGATAGAATTCTAATTTTTTGCACAGATGTTCCTTATAACGTAGTATAACTCTCTTAGAAAGTCCCAAGGTTACCGACGCTTGCTTCCCTCGGGAGAGGGCAAAAGGTCCTAAGGGATGGCAAATCATATATGCAGACTTAAACTCGTATAACTTTCGATCGGAATGACGTAGACACGTCAATGATAGCTCAAAATGTTGAGAATAATGTGCACTATACATAACACGTAGACACTCAAAGTTAAATATTATGCCATAATAACCGGTCTAACAACTCCAGACACACAAAAGTGGTTAACGCACAAAATAATTTACGCATTTTAATTATATATTCTTATTATGATTAAATAACATGGTTTTACATTATTTTCTATAGAATAGATACAGAGAGAACACTGTTGCTTTCAGAGGTGACGTGTTTAGACCGGGAATAATAATAAAATTGAGAAGAAAAATTATATAAGTGTACTATTTTACGGATTATGTAACGCAGTCAAATGGTAGAAAATAGGGAAAAGTTTTGGGATTGTTTTGAAATTTTTATTATTAAATTCTTCGAACATTTCTGTATAAGACAGATGACTTTTTTAAAAATTTGAGGGCCAAATTTACGATTTTCTGCGAGACAAAATTGAAAAAATCTTAATTTTTTAATATTTTTTTGTGTTTAATGACCAGTAACTTCTAAACTAATTAAATTTTTGACTTCCGGTTTCTTTTATCAAATTTTGAGAACGATTCTCTATAAGTTAGATTATTTTAAAATTTTGTTGAGGGTCTTTGTTAAGCCAAAAAATAAAGTTTTTCTTCAATAAAAAATTGAGAAATTTTAGTTTTTAAAATTTATTTTGTGTTTAAAGACCTGTAGTATCTGAACTAATAAAAAATTTGACATCCGGTTTCTTTTATTAAATTCTCCGAACAATTCTGTATAAGATAGATTATTCTAAATTTTTTGAAGGCCTTAGTTAAGACAAAATTTTAAGATTTTCGTCGCGAGAAAATTGAGAAATTTTAATTTTTAAAATTTATTTTGTGTTTAATGAACTGTAGTTTCTGAACGAATAAAAATTTGGACATCCGGTTTCTTTTATTAAATTCTCTGAACAATTCTCTATAAGATAGATTATTTTATTTTTATCTTAAAGGCCTGAGTGAAGCCAAAATTTTAAGATTTTCGTCGCGAGAAAATTGATAAATTTTAGTTTTTAAAATTTATTTTGTGTTTAATGACCTGTAGTTTATGAACGAATAAAAATTTTGATATCCGGTTTCTTTTATCAAATTCTCTGAACAATTCTCTATAAGATAGATTATTTTATTTTTATCTTAAAGGCCTGAGTGAAGCCAAAATTTTAAGATTTTCGTCGCGAGAAAATTGAGAAATTTTAGTTTTAAATATTTATTTTGTGTTTAATGACCTGTAGTTTCTGAACGAATAAAAATTTTGATATCCGGTTTCTTTTGTCAAATTCTCTGAAGAATTCTCTATAAGATAGATTATTTTATTTTTATCTTAAAACCCTGAGTGAAGCCAAAATTTTAAGATTTTCGTCGCGAGAAAATTGAGAAATTTTGGTTTTTAATATTTATTTTGTGTTTAATGACCTGTAGTTTCTGAACGAATAAAAATTTTGACATCCGGTTTATTTTATCAAATTCTCTGAACAATTCTCTATAAGATAAATTATTTTATTTTTATCTTAAAAGCCTGAGTGAAGCCAAAATTTTAAGATTTTTGCCGCGTGAAAATTGAGAAATTTTAGTTTTTTAAATTTTTTTGTGTTTAATGACCTGTAATGTCTGTAATGTAATAATCTATCTTATAGATAATTGTTCAGAGAATTTAGTAAAAGACACGGGATATCAAATTTTTTATTCGTTCAGAAACTACAGGACATTAAACACAAAAAAACTTTTAAAAACTAAAATTTCTCAATTTTCTCTTGAAGAAAAACTTTATTTTTTGGCTTAACAAAAACCCTCAACAAAATTTTAAAATAATCTAACTTATAGAGAATCGTTCTCAAAATTTGATAAAAGAAACCGGAAATCAAAAATTTAATTAGTTTAGAAGTTACTGGTAAATTATTTTGTGCGTTAACCACTTTTGTGTGTCTGGAGTTGTTAGACCGGTTATTATGGCATAATATTTAACTTTGAGTGTCTACGTGTATAGTGCACATTATTCTCAACATTTTGAGCTATCATTGACGTGTCTACGTCATTCCGATCGAGAGTTATACGAGTTTAAGTCTGCATATATGATTTGCCATCCCTTAGGACCTTTTGCCCTCTCCCGAGGGAAGCAAGCGTCGGTAACCTTCGGACTTTCTAGGAGAGTTATACTACGTTATAAGGAACATCTGTGCAAAAAATTAGAATTCTATCTTCCATTTCCAGGTTTGGCTAATTTGTGTCTAGATTGACTGGGCTAGTAGCTCTTGCATTCAACATTAAAATCAACAGCTTGTAACAAAGCTCATCATCTAAGAACTTTAAATGTTTGACTTTATTTAACGTGACAATACGTGACAAATCACTAATGATAATTCACTTACAGCTATCAGTGAAATGCTGAAATAATTTTATAACATTGGCGAAACTAAGATTTATAAAGTTACAGATATGAATGTCCAATTGACGCACATAGTCGAAGTTAAACCTAATTCAATAACATCAAATTCACATGTCAGAATAAATGTGATTTTCGTACAAAATTTTAAAGAGCAGTTCATCTATGAAGTAAATTCATGATCTAAGAGAGATTTCTGAAACTAAAGGGTTAAACAATGAAGTTCCAACTACTCTTTCAGGAGGGTCAGTTTATAAAACGATTGGGCAGTCTATCTTACAATAATTTAGTTTTAACTCACTGGCTGCCTTGCTTATAAAAAGGAACTGTACCCGATCTTTAGTAACAGAGGTCATAACGAATAACTAACATAGGTTAAAACAACAAACGCAGTATTTGGGACAATCTCTAACTGGATCGGTAATAAACAAAAGCCATCTAAATACGGAACAACATAATTACAAGATTATTTAATGCCTTTAAATCACATTATCTAAATTATTTCTCAATATTCAAATAGAAATACTTCCTTCAATTAACGAACATTTAGCCTTGCAATTATTATGAAATTAAAAGACTCACCAGACTCACAGAGTTATCAATTCGACTCGTCTCTCTGCGGGCGCAATGCTATAGCTACCACCTACCTTATCGCTATTACCATACTATCAACTACCTCCGCTATGCAAATACAACTCTAGATGCAAGTAGACTAAGTACTGTTTCCGTGTTCAATATGTTCAGATCCCACTTCTGATGTCGGAGTAAGAGCGGAGCGGACCATAGATGATCAGTTACGTGAACAACAAAACTACTAAAAGCGCAATTAATGGAATAGTTAACTAATCTAAACACCAAATAAATCACACATTCACCACTCATGTCATGAACCAGTTAAACGTGATCTACAAACGATAAGGAATGGTGGCAATTCCTGGGCACGTGCTACTCGCATCAGAGCATATTCAAGACTGCCGATCTCCGGCTCATTCCACACCTAGCACGTAATCCCAGACTTCGCCCAAGTGTACTAATAATAACGTAATCGAACAAACAAACACGATCATAACTTCATTAGCACACTTGCATTCCTATCATTAATTATTACAACCAACATGATTGCTAACCCCGACATATATAAAATAACTTACTAAGTTCTGTGCGCGAGTACGCGGACAAGAAACAACTTACCGCCATCCAAACTGCGCCGCGCTGAACATAGAAATCTCTTTGATGTACCGACTGACTTTGGTTCGCGTTCGCTTACGCACGTCTGTGCGCAGAGCATCGTTTCTGTGACCGTTGCACCGTCCAAATAGGGCACTTGCAAGAGGCATGGCCAATGTGGCGGGAATCAGATTGTGGACAACGTCGCTTCATATTGTAACGAGCGGCGCCTGGGTGGCGGCGTCCAAGCGACAGGCACGGACCAGTTTGCATTGTCTAGCTGGCGCGCTATTGTGTTGATGGCGCCAGAGGGGGATGACTCATCGGGTCACGCGATACGGTAATAAAATTTAATGACTTTCTGGAAGGAATCTATGGAATCTACCAGAACTACCGGCTGTGGATATATAAACGCTACCCGAGCGGACGGTGAGTCAGTCTACTTTAGAATTGTGACATAAATAGAAGTCTACGTTTGAATGCTGACATAAATAGAACTAAATATTGATGTATTGTAAAATAAATAGTGTTTAATGTTATCTACTGGTTAAATAAATAATTATAGTGTATAAAAATCGTAGTAGTGTTAAGTGTGTAAATAAATATTCTTAGTGTATAATTAGTGCTTTAAGTTTAATTAATAGTGCGTGTTTATTTAATTATCAGTAACTTTTATGTTTTACTTTTCGTTATTAAACTTGTTATATAAATATTCGTGTTTTTATGATTTTACACTTCACCTTAATAAATAAAACCGTTACAATTGGTGTCAGGGTGGGGTTTAATAAACTGGGAAGTGTAAATTAAAAATAAATAAAATGGCGACAAAGAAAGTTAAATTAAGTGACTTAAAAGTGGCTGAACTGAAGAAAGAACTAGAAGAACGAGATCTAGACACAGCGGGAGCCAAGATCGTACTTCAACAGCGTCTACGAAAAGCCCTAGAAGATGCTGGTGAAAATCCGGAAGAACTTGAAGTTGCGTGTAGCGTATCCGAACAACTACAAGAAAATTCTAGATCTTTGAAAGAAGAATTAGCCGCAACTTTAGAAGAGAAATTAACAGAAAACTCTAGAACGTTAGAAGAGAAATTAACAGAAAACTCTAGAACTTTGGAAGACAAATTTACAGAAACTTCTAGATCTTTGAAAGAAGAAATAACAGAAAGTTCTAGAAAGTATGAAGAGAATTCCAGAGTTTTGAAGGAAGAATTAGCCGCAACTTTAGAAGAAAATTCTAGAAGTTTAAAATAAGAATTGATGGAAAATTCTAGAAGCTTAGAAGAAAAATTCAAAGAAAAAATTATAGAAAATTCTAGAATATTAGAAGAAAAATTAGAAGAGAATTTGAAGAACTTGAAGCAAGAATATGACAAGAAGGTTGAACAATTAGAAGAAAATTTATCCAAAATTACTTCATCGTCGATGTCGACAACCGAAGCGATCAAAGGAGACGGGGTCAAAATAGAAAATACCATCAAAGCAGAACACAATTCGATATCTCACGTGAAAGCTCCAAATTATGACGGAAAATCAGCGTAGCCTAATTATTTGAGGCAATTTGAAATAGCTGCTAAAATAAATGGTTGGTCGTCAGAGGAGAAGGCTAGTAATCTGGCCCTTGCCTTACAAGGAGAAGCCCTCAATATTATTCAAACGGTTAAACCAGAAGAACAAGAAGACTACGAACTGCTAGTCAAACAACTGGATATGCGGTATGGCAACGGTGTACCAGACGCAACTAAATAACAAATATCAGGGATCGAAGGAAACACTTCAAGAATTCGAAGCTGACATATCTCGCCTGGTTCACCTCGCATTCCCTGATGCTCCAGAAAGCGTTATACAGACCCTGGCTATTCAACAATTTGTCAACGGAATCCGAGACAGTGAAATCCAGCAATCGTTAAGAATAGCTCACACAAAATCTATAAGTGATGCACTGTCAATTGCATTAGAGCATGAAGCTGCTAAACAAGCTTCTCGTAACCAATCCAGAGTAAGGAATATTGATGCTGAGAGAACCGAGAACGTGGAAGATTTAGAAGAGAGAATGCGTCGAATCGTCAACGAAATGATTCCGGAAAGAAGAAAACTACGTTGCTGGAATTGTGGTGAGCTCGGTCATCCGCAAAGACTTTGCAGGCAATTACGGAAGGCCGAACCGAAGAAAGAAGACGACGAGTCGGAAAACTAAGTCGGGTTGATGCGAAGGGGCAATCGTCGACCCGTAATCTAGTTGCCCCACATTCTATCGGTTATGTCGCATCCCTTCATCATCAAGCTAACAGCATCTATGTGGACGGCTGTATTGACGGAAGGCCACTTAAAATGTTGCTAGATACGGGTGCGACGAAGACAATTATTAGACCCGACGTGGTAAGAAGAACTGGCAAGACATATCTCCATCCAACCAAGTGACGATTACGCACAGCAACTGGAGAACAAGCAACCGCATCTGGAGAGCTGGATTTCAACATCACTATCGGGAATACCTCCTTTGACCATCGTGTGCTGGTAGCTGACGTTGAAGATGAACTCATTCTTGGTATGGACATCATGAAGAAGCACGGTTTTAAACTTGACCTGAAGAATGGCGTGATGGTGGTCAATGAAGAAGAACTCGTATTACATCCACGGGACGAGGACGCCGTACGTGTGCTAATAGCCGAAGATGTCGCCCTCCCAGAGCGAAGCGAGATTATCGTAAAAGGAAGACTAGAAGGTAGTTTCTGCGAGGGAAACATTATCATGCTGGAGCCCAAGAATGATGATAGCAGAACTGGACCTGGGGTTGTTATTGGAAAATCGCTAATAAAAGCAAAGAAGATAGTACCGGTTCGAGTAATGAACATTAATTTTTACCCCGTTGTTATTAAAAGTGGGGCAAAAGTAGGGAAATGTTCACCAGTATCCTCGATTATTCGAACCGTTACGGCCAAGGAATCGACATGCAATAAAATCCCGGACACATTAGTCAATCAAATGTCATCATTCCAAGGATTGGCTGCCAACCAGAAAACCAAGGCGAAAAATTTAATCGGGATATATCAGGACGTATTTGAGTATGACAAGAACTCCAAGGGAAGATCCAACGTGGTTCGCCATAAAATAGACACCGGAGACGCAAGACCCATCCGCCAACCAGCAAGAAGATTACCACTGGCAAAGCGAGAAGAAGCGGAGCGAATAGTTGAGGACATGAAGTTGGAAGGTGTGATTGAGCCTTCAAGTAGTCCATGGGCTTCGCCAGTGGTGTTAGTGAAGAAGAAGGATGGATCTACACGATTCTGCGTTGATTATCGTCAACTTAACAACGTGACAAAGAAGAACAGCTACCCGCTACCCCGAATAGACGATACATTGGACACTTTGGCCGGATCGAAGATTTTCTCCACGTTGGATTTAAAAAGCGGTTACTGGCAAGTCGATTTGGAGCCAAAGGATAAAGAAAAGACAGCCTTCACCATCGGCACAGGACTTTGGCAATTTACTGTTATGCCATTCGGGCTCTGCAATGCCCCAGCAACATTCGAACGACTCATGGAAACCGTTTTAGCTGGGCTGTTATGGAAAACCTGTTTGGTTTACCTTGACGATATTATTGTGGTCGGGAAAACGTTTGAGGACGACATTAAGAATTTAGAAGAGGTTTTCCAAAGATTACGAAAGGCCAATCTGAAGCTCAGCCCGAAGTAATGTCACATTCCAGGAGGATGTTCATTACCTGGGACACATAGTTTCTGGTAGAGGGATTGCAGTAGACTTCAAGAAAATAAAATCTGTTGAAGACTGGCCAGTACCTAGAGACAAGCATGAACTTAGAAGCTTTCTTGGTTTATGCACCTACTATCGACGATACGTACCCGGATTTGCCAATATTGCGAAACCGTTGACAAAGCTTACTGAAGAAGGCCGAAGATTCATCTGGGAAACGGACTGTCAAGTCGCATTCAAACAACTGAAACATTCCTTGACAAGCACACCTGTTTTAAGTTACCCGTTGCCAGAAGGAGAGTTCATACTAGACACAGATGCCAGCAACGTTGGAATTGGCGGTGTTCTTTCCCAAATACAAGACGGACATGAGAAAGTTATTGCCTACTTCAGCAAGACATTGTCAAAACCTGAAAGAAATTATTGTGTCACCAGAAAAGAATTATTAGCAGTCGTTAAGTCCATCGAACATTTCTACAAGTATTTGTACGGTAGAAAATTTCTTATTAAAACCGACCACGCTGCTCTAAAATGGCTACTGCAATTTAAGAATCCTGAAGGTCAAGTAGCCAGATGGATTGAACGACTACAGGAATATGACTTTGTGATTGAACATAGAGCAGGAGGACATTTTGGAGTCAACAGAACCGTGGAAAGATTGCGCCAACGATTTTACTGGGTGAATTGTAAGGAAGATGTTAAAGAGTGGTGCAAGAAATGTGTGGCTTGCGCTGGAAGTAACGGGCCCCATAAGCGACGAAGAGTCAATACAATGTTGGTAGTCCGTTTGAACGCATTGCGATTGATGTGGCCGGACCGTTTCCAGAATCCGATGAGGGAAACAAGTACATAGTAGTCGTTATGGATTACTTCACCAAGTGGGTTGAAGCTTACCCATTACCTAACCAGGAAGCCGTTACTGTCGCTGAAGTTCTGGTAAAAGAGTGTATTTGCCGATTTGGAGTACCTCGCGAACTACATTCCGACCAAGGAAGAAATTTTGAGTCTGCCCTTTTCCAAAACATCTGTAAAATAATGGGAATCAACAAAACCAGGACAACTGCACTACATCCGCAGTCCGATGGCATGGTCGAACGACTGAACAGAACTATCAACCGATATCTATCAAAGGTTGTCTCTAACCATCAAAGAGACTGGGACCGACATCTGCATCTGTTCCTGATGGCTTATCGTTCATCCGTACACGAGACGACAGGGCAGACACCTGCTAACATCTTATTCGGACGTGAGTTACGGTTGCCATGTGACCTGGTATTTGGCAGCAAACCTGGAGAAGATCTGGCTGGACAGGATTATGTCACCAACTTGCGAAGAAGAATGGATGACATTCATGAACAAGTCCGTACAAATATTCAGGTTGCCAGCGACAGGATGAAGGATCATTATGACATAAGGGCTGAAGAAGGTGGATACCAACCTGGAGATCTGGTATGGTTGTATAACCCGCAGAGGCGTCGCGGATTGTCGTCGAAGCTGCAGAAGAATTGGGAAGGCCCCTAAGAAATAATCAAGAAGATTAACGACGTAATCTACCGGATAAGAAAAATGCCTAATGGGAAGCCGCGAGTTGTTCATTTTAATCGTCTAGCTCCTTTCACCGGCGATAATCATGAAGACCATCATGGAGCTACGGTTCGCAGAATTAAAATCCAAGAACCTACCTTCGAAGATTTCATGGAAGCTTATTCTTCTATCCGTAAAGCTCGATATGGCGTGACACGAGAGGAACTTCTAGACCTGTTCACGGTTTCACCAGACTATTCTCTTGGTCACTGTATAGCTGAAGACACGAAAATGTCCCGCGGAATCGCTACCGTCTTCAAGAAGAAGTTTGGACGACTACAAGAACTAGCCAACCAACGTCCATCCGTCGGGAAAACAGTACGACTTAGGGATAATGACGTGGAACACAAACGATACATTTACTACTTAGTTACGAAGGCAAAATAGAACCAGAAGCCACTGTATCAAAATTTGTGGAATTCATTGCGCGATCTGAGGGACCACCTATTGGACAACGACATCATGAAGCTCGCTTTACCGAAGATAGGCTGTGGACTAGATGGCTTGGATTGGAGGATTGTGAGGAACATGTTAGAGATCCTCTTCAAGTATACTGGAATTGAAATCCTCGTCTGCAGCTTCAACCCAAGGAGACAAGTCAACACAGAACCGACCGTGGACTGTCACTTCTTCAAGACATCCGGGTACATCAAGGGTGATGCATGTAGATTTCGTCATCAAGGACTGTTCCGGGACGAAACAGTCTTAAGGAGGGAGCAATGTAACGAGCGTCGCCTGGGTGGCGGCGGCCAAGCGACAGGCACGGACCAGTTTGCATTGTCTAGCCGGCGCGCTATTGTGTTGATGGCGCGCCAGAGGGGGATGACTCATCGGGTCACGCGATACGGTAATAAAATTGAATGACTTTCTGGAAGTAATCTATGGAATCTACCAGAATTACCGGCTGTGGATATATAAACGCTACCCGAGCAGACGGTGAGTCAGTCTACTTTAGAATTGTGACATAAATAGAAGTCTACGTTTGAATGGTGACATAAATAGAACTAAATATTGATGTATTGTGAAATAAATAGTGTTTAATGTTATCTACTGGTTAAATAAATAATTATAGTGTATAAATAAATAATCGTAGTAGTGTTAAGTGTGTAAATAAATATTCTTAGTGTATAATTAGTGCTTTAAGTTTAATTAATAGTGCGTGTTTATTTAATTATCAGTAACTTTTATGTTTTGTTTTTCGTTATTAAACTTGTTATATAAATATTCGTGTTTTTCTGATTTTACACTTCACCTAAATAAATAAAACCGTTACAATATTATCATTGCGTCTTATGGGAGATTTTTACATTACTGCATATTTTTTACTTTACCGTGATTGTATTGTGTTTTAAACAAATATCATGATTATGTACAAGAAAGGTCAGTTAATATTATGTACCTATACCAGATTAATGTATGTATAGGCTGCATAATTTAAATGAAATGAATTTTAGTAACACACATAACTGATATTGGTTAGATGATATATTGAATGTTATTTTAATTTTATTGTATTTTATGATAGAAAATTATCATAGTTTACTTTGGCCTCTAATATTTTAAAGCTGCTAAACATTTATAATCATTTCATGTTACCAGCGTAAAGTATGAACTTCCTTTATTCTATTCCAGACGTTTACTTTCTTTTAAACAACGTAAAACGCAAATAATACACGTTTTTAAAAAAGTTGACACGAATTCTCCATAAGACTCCATGTTAAATTTCTGACAGTCGGTCCACAATCAGCTGATCGGCCGCCATCTTGGTGACCTACTTGCAAGTGCCCTATTGACACGATTTGCAACGTTCGCGAAGGTTCTGCGCGGTTCCTATTTCACTTATCAACGTTGATAAGTTGGGTTGTCTTGATAACCCCCACCATGTGTGACGTAGTAGCCAAACGACTGTCGCTACGACTTAGCTATCCTCGCTACGGTAGACTTGCGCGTTGCGCCTTGATTGCTAACTTCGTTATGGTTAAAATATTTATTTCATAAATTTATGTATGTTAATTTTATTAATACAGAAGAGTCAACAATTCTGTTTTTAGTATTGCACATTTATGTTATTTTTTGAAAATATTTTTGTTACAGAAAGCTAAAAGTCAATTTCTGTACGTCAATTTGTACAACCATAAAATACCAATAAATTATGAGTTCATTACCTATTATGTATTCAATATTTTTTATTATTTAACTTTATTAAATAATCCAAATTACAAATTGTAAAAAATAAGAAATTGACATTTTTCTTGAAAAAATAATTTATTATCAAAATCAAAAAATGGCTTATTTTAAAAAAAATAATACGTTTATGATAGGTGACAGGTAAAATGGTGGTTTAGCAGTTTTTCTTGCCAAATTTCCAAGTAAATGTAAAATCTCTATCAGTCGTTATCAACTGGAGGCCAAATATCCCTAACCCTTGATATAGTTACAAACGGAATGACGTCACGAAGTTATCAACTGAACTTCGCTAGCGACTGTCGCTATGAATTAGAATAGGTACCATAGACTAAGTTACCCAGTTCGGCGCGTCTGGACCACAGGTCTGGACCTTGTCTGGACCCACTTGGGTCGGTATAGTTTAAAAAGCCTACAGCGAGTTTGTTATGCTTAGTGCAGACGGGGAAAGTTTTCCTGTAATTTGTTTTCTCAAAAATGAGATAGGTATCAAAAAAATTTCTCGAAAATTAAAGCCTCATTAGAAAAATAGTTTTTTTCAAGGTAACGGTGTCGTTAACTTTTAAGAAACAATTTATTTTTGAAGAAACATTTTTCAGGAAGCTTGTCAAAAAGTTTATCCTGTGCACATTACAAGTTTAATATAAAAACCATTGTTTCAGTGCCACTGGTAACTTGTGAAAAACGTCCATGCTACCATCTAGCGGGAATTTTACAAAACCAACACCGGACCGTATACTATAATATACAATAGAACGAACACTATTTTTGACATATATATATAACCTAAAATATTTTTACATTTTGCCACATTTATATTTAATTGAAATGACTACAAATCAATCTAATGCTCTTCATTTATTGTCAGTATATAATAATTCTGATTCAGATAGTGAAAATGAAGTACCAGGGCCAAGAGTTTCTGTGAAAAGATGTTTTAGAGACGATGATAATAATTCTGTAAAATGCTTAAAATCAAAACGGTATTGCGTTATAATTGTTGACCAAGTAATATTTTGACTAAAACAAGTATATTTTTAGTTTACCAGTACCATCAATTTTAAAATCAAAGATAGAAAATGATAGCAATGTTACTGATCAACCAGATCTGCATGGGGGCAGAATCAGATCATTTGCTCACGAAAGAGGAAATTGGAGCACATATATTTATATTCCTTGTATGATAATTTATGAAAACAATTACATTTTTCTACGAAAGTGCGAATTAACATGTTTTCTAATATTCAAATTTATGTTCGAAATAGGTTTTTGCTACACGGAGTGTAGAAAAAAATTGCCACTCATTTTCCGCACTGAATGCAAATTTTAAAGAAATCAATTAGTATATTATATTATGTAGTAATCTCTATGGGCCCATTCAACAACATCAAATAAAACATAAGAAGATGCATAATACATACATATCTTTCGCGCCTTGGGTGTGACAGACTCACATTGTGAGTTTTCGGTATAGATATACAGGTTGTTTCAATCTGAAACAGCCTGTATACTTACCGTGTATGCGGTTACCAGATGCAAATCTAGAAAATTTATAAGTTAACATTTTCACTATTAAAATGCACGCGAAAATTCAGGTTCAGACGTGTCTGCTGACAAATTACGTGTGTGATAAAAGTGTCTGTTTTGGCACTGTTATAGCTCACACTGTGTCTGCAAAACGTGTCTGTTTTGTCCTTTTATCACAAGACCAGCGCAGATACCGGTGTCTATTTTATATTTAAAAAACATCAGCTTAGGGATGTTATTAGTAAAAATTGGTAATAGGAAAAGTTGTAATTTGGGAGATACGACACTAATTTGCTAATGGCCCTGATGGAAATTTCTTGGCACCCAACTTGTTTTAACAGGAAAATTCAAATCTAGAATTTTAGATTTGGTGAAAACACAGAAAGGAACAAATCTAGAAAACTTGTTTGTCTCTGAACTAAGTGAACGACCCAGTACCATTCTCGAGGTTTACATACTCGGTTTTAATTTAACACTAACTTATTTAGATTTGCATCTGTTTTCTGCATACAAATTTATACCATAAAAAGCAACTTTACACAAATAAACTGTCTGTTTTTAAAAACAACATGCATTGGTATTGTTTCTAGCAATAACAACAAGCCTATCTGCTTTTTTAAAAGTTATTTTTATTTTTTTCAAAGAAAAGTTAATCAATCTTATATAGGTATTTCGCACTTTCGTAGAAAAAATAGTATATAACACACTTGCTCGTGCTCCAACTTTCACACAAATTTTTCATTGGAGCATTTGTATTACAATGTACTATTTCTTTTTAATGGTGATTAATTTTCTGTTGTAGATGAACGACATGATATAATAGACGATGTAATCAAAGATATCATTGAAAAATGTAAACCGTTTTTAATACTGCAACCAGCCGATGATCTACATATTAGTCTGACAAAAACCGTAATATTGAGACATCACTGGATAGAATCATTTATGAAAACAATTTCAGAAAAACTAGTTAGCATACCATGGTAAATATACATACAGTGATTTAAAAAATACGACAAAATAAGTAGAATGATTTTGATACTGCTGGTAATTTATTTATACTTTATAATATGTCACTGACTGTGGTTCTAACAATTCAGGTTCGAATCCAGTTAAATATCTACACATTTAAATTTAACTGCACAAATTATCTCGTGCGACGCACTCTCTACTAACAACTATGAGTAAGTTAACGGCTTGTAACCGCATACACGCTAAAATATATACCTGGTGTAGACTTAAGAAATATTTATGTTTTTACCTTTTGATTTCAGAGCAAAATTATTGAGAATAAAAAATTGCATC
The DNA here is from genome assembly GCA_947534325.1 of Agonum fuliginosum. Taxonomy (NCBI): domain Eukaryota; kingdom Metazoa; phylum Arthropoda; class Insecta; order Coleoptera; family Carabidae; genus Agonum; species Agonum fuliginosum. The sequence goes on from OX384043.1 coordinate 6,652,081, forward strand.
GAATAAGCTTAAATTTGTTGTTCAAATTGTTTTTTTTCACGAAAAAACATGAAATAAAAATCTGCTGTGGCCACCACATAGTACTTCTCCGACTATAAATTTTAATATCTTGCTTTGCGAGGGGACCTTTTGCGTGGGGACATTCGTGTTTGGGGACGTTTTACTGGGGACATTTTGCTGGGGACCATTTCTCCGGATACTGTTCTTCCTGTAGGTCAAAAAAGTATACACCCTGTATCTCCATACCGATGACTGATTTGTGAAGTAGTCACGCCCAAATTGGGTAAAAGCGGTAAAAGACAATTTCACCGACTACGTTTTTCAAAATTTTATTTTATGTTAGTATATCTTAAAATAACTTCGTCTAGTTGTTACTAAACAAATTGGGAGAGCTCGTACTAAAAACTTAGCGGTACACGTACATAAACTCATCTAATTTAAGGACTTGGCTTATAGACCGGGAGCTCATGACAGGTGATGGTCTCCGATTTCATACAGCATGCCTTTTAGAGGATAGCATATTGACCCTATAACAACATAGAAAAACGGGTAATAAACCCTTTTGCGCTTTTCGGTCATATGGAAAATTGCATTTCCACTTGAACAAAACTTTTCCCGGAATTTTCCACCTTTGGGCCAACGAGGACTGCATGCCAATTTGGATGTAGGTGTTTTATGACACAAATATTAATTCTTTTCATCGGCGTGCTGTATGAATACGCGGAAAATCATATTTTTTATTACAAGATCATGTGACCGTTTGAGCCCTTTGGGATCCTGCGAATCGCATGCCTATAATTTTTAAGTTTCTTTTGATAAAAGGCCATGTATTATTAAATCAGAGAAAAACACAATATTTTTGTGCAAGTGCAAAAATGCAATTTTCCATATGACCGGAAATCGTGCAAGGGTTTAATACCCGCTTTTCTTTGTTGTCATAGGGTCAATATTCTATCCTTCGAAAGGCATGCTGTATCGGAGACCATCACCTGCCACGAGCTTTCGGTTTATTACGCCTAGTAATAACGTAAACATATTCGTCCCCGAAATTCTATTCTGGCACTTTTTACATGCATAACTATAAAATTCTTGTATTTATAGGTTTATGATATTATTTGATAATTTAAAAGTTTACTGCAACGAAGATAGAACTAGAACTTTTATAGGACCTCAAATAAAAACAGGCCACGATAGTTTAGTCAATTTGGTACAAATTTTAGATACTGGTCTTCGAGAATTCAATCTTCCAGAATTTTACAAGGTACTATACTATAAAGAATGTTAAGAAATAACACTAAAATAATTGTTTTATAATAATTCCAGGATCCGTCCTTCCATATGAGCTTAGTATGGTGTGTGGGAGATAATGAAAATATTTTAAATAATATTTTAAACGATTTAAATGCAATTGTCTCCGAATATATGGTTAATCAGCCACAGCATTATTGGTATATTCATGTAAAAAATCTTATGTGCAAAACGGGTAACAAATTTTTCAATTTTAATTTAAATCAAATCAGGTAGTACTGTACGAAATTATGTATCAATAAGTTTATAATATATATTTATATAAAAAAATTAACGATGATGATTAAATAGGCTATCAATCTTCACAAAGGTGGTCAGAATGCCTCGAATTATATTGTTCAAAAATATCTTTTGTGTGTCTTACGGTTTGGATAGAAAAAAAAAATACATGTGAGTGCACTATGTTTTACACAAAGCATTTTTTAAAAATGGGTCTGAAAAAAAAACTTTAAAAAATCTGATGTGGCAAGCACAAGACCATCCGTTAACTTTATTCTGTTTACTTATTATACAAATATATTAATATGTAGGTACAACTACTACTACTCACAAATATATTTTAGTCATTTTATTTAGAAGAAGAAGATATAAACGATATTTTTATATTTTACTATTGTCACTGTCATATATCGTAATACTCTATGGTCGTAATCATTTCAAGATACCGAAATACTAAATTATAAATTTATTAAACTTTAATTATTATTCTTAAATGATACCAGATACAGAAAAATTTATAAAATACCGATTGTATGTAATAAGCACATAATCTTTCATTTAAAATAAAAAATTGTCTAAAACGTGCTTATCCACCAAAAACTCACACTAGAAAATTTTGACCCATCACAATAATACCTCTCTTATAGAATATGAGGCGGGAGGTAATAAGTACAGTAGTTCTTCTTCTCAGGCGCACACTTTGTATTTTGTTTATCGGTTGGGGGCTGAAAATTTTTAAAATATCAGAACATAAGAATATTTTCGAAGAAATAGCACCGTAGACTTTTTTTTTGTTTATAGCCAAATTCTTTGTAATTGTAATTTAGATTTTTCGGACAAAAAACTTTCACTTCTAACTACTTTTATTACCGCAGTGTTCAGTAGTACCGTAGTACTAAGATTAAGGTTTTAAATTAACATACAAGACAAAATATATAAACTATAAACATTCAAAACTTATACAAAAACAATAAATATTGCTAAATAAATAAATAACAAAGCCCTAAGTCCATGAAAAAATTGGATGTAGGTAATAGTAATTATTAATGATGATACATTAGGTTTAAGTGTTTCTTTCTTGGGATTTTCCCAATTGTGATGAAATATAACAAGAATACCGTGGCGAATAATTATTAACCTTCGCCGTCCTAAAAAAAATTACAATCTTTGATGCCTAAAACTAAAACAATATATAATTATTAATTTTATAAATTGCTATTGTAAATTAATTTTAATTCATGTTTAAAAAAATACCATTGGCGCGTTCGTAAATATTGTTAATAACTTTTAAACATACCTATGTTGATATTCATAATTTTTTTATTGTAAAATATCCATTATCATGTTGAGAATTCACGAGAGGAAATTAAATAAAAACTATTATCAGAATTATTTAGGAAAAACATGATCTTGGGTCACCAAGTGACCCTATTTTTGGACGGCGAAGATTAAAATACACGATTCACGCTATACATAATAAGGAAAAATAGAAAAAAATGTACCATGACAAAAAATCTGATAACAAGTTTTTCTACCACAACCAATTCCTAATATAAATAATATTATGTGACCTTCTCTTAGCTAGTATATCATCAAAAGTGTAATCATACAGTCAGAGATTTAACATTCCTGAATATTAAAATATATCTGATGGATATCAGTGTATCTATTAGAAAGGTAAATAAGATACAAGGTACAAAATAATATATTATTTATCGAACACATAATGTAAGCTATAATTCAAGAGAAGAATAGTTTATGCACGAGCTGAAGGCGAGTGTATAATCATCTGAGTGAATTCTAGCCATTATGTGCGAGCTAAATACGACATTTATCTACGACTTTTTACTTCCTTGTACGAAGTAAGGAAGTATTGTAATCGCGAAAAATTTCGGTTCTCAGATTTTGACGGAAATATCCGTTTTGACCTTTTCTGAATCCATTATGACTAGTTTCGACGTGACGTCTGTACGTACGTACGTACGTACGTACGTACGTACGTACGTACGTACGTACGGACGTATGTGTGTCGCATAACTCAAATACGGTTAGACGTAGAAAGTTGAAATTTTGTATTTAGGACTGTTATAGCATCTAGTTGTGCACCTCCTATTTTTGGTTTCAGTCTACAAACCGGAAGTAGTACTTTTTAAAAATATTTCGATAAATATTTAATTTTAGACAATTTTTTTTATTTTAAATGAAAGATTATGTGATTATTACCTACAATCGGTATTTTATAAATATTTTTGTATCTGCTATCATTTAAAAATAATTAAAGTATATATTTATAATTTATAGTATTTCGGTATCTTGTAGTCCATGATCGATTAACATTTGTTACTACGTAAAATTTAAATGATTATGACATGACAGTGACAATAGTAAAATATGCTTTATATCTTCTTCTGCAGTTTAAATCAAATGACTAAAATATATTTGTGAGTATTAGTATAATAAGTTAAAAGAATTTTTAATATTATTTTACATTTTAGTTATTAAGAAAAGTATGAACACACAAGGCGTACAAGGAAGTCATGTGGTGTCCACGTCAGATTTTTTAAATATTACATTTCATTGTAAATTTGTATTCTTTAAATATCAACCTAACCTCACATCTTGATGTGATGACAGATGACAGTTGTTTTGAATAATGGACTCATAATACAATAGTGATGAATTATGAATTTATAATACAATAGTTTATCTTACTAAAGTTACCTACATAATGAATGTATTATTCAATGATCGTAGATAAAATAATTTATACAACTGATAAGTATTAATTTAATAATATATTTTAGATTAAAAACGTACAATAAGTAATGATGGATATGAAGTATTGTATTATATACTTTATTTTACTACATGTACTGCAATACACATCAGCAAATTGTTGGTTTTCTGACGATTGGTCTGGATGGCAATGTGACTCAGTGGAAGATTTATCTGCTCAATCAACCGAAACTTGGAGTAGGCTGATTGTATTCTCGTGTCTCCATTTAAAAAAGGATACGTTTAAAAGTGCCCCTAATTTAGTGTATCTGGAATGTGTGAAAACAGACAGCATTGAAGAAGGAACATTAAATGGCCTAAACAAACTTAATGAACTGAGATTGTTTAACGTGACATTAGAAGAAATTCCTCTCGGCATTTTAGACAATATACCTATTAGAAAATTATATATTAACTATTCAAAATTAAAAAACATTCAGCAAGGATTATTACAAAAATTACCAAATATTGAAGTAGTTGAGATGGCTCATAACAGTATTGCGGAAATACAGAAAGGAGTATTTGACAACACGAATATTAAAGTATTGAAACTTAGGGAAAACAAAATTGTAAAAATAGCTGATGCAGCATTTGAAAATATGAATAAATTAATATACATCTCTCTATTCGATAATATGTTAAACGAATTTAATTCAGAATTATATTTTGGGTTCAATAATGCGTTAAAGGTATTGTGGTTATCAGAAAATAAGCTAACAAAAATTAATAAAGATATGTTAACAAACATGCCAAAGCTGACAGAGTTACACATCAACGACAATCAAATTGAAAATGTTGATTTAGATTTATTCAAAAATCTTCCCAAACTTAAAGTTGTGGATTTAAAGAATAATAACATTACAGAAGTGCTGAAAGGGATGTTTGACAGTACAAATATTCATGAACTGTATTTTATAAATAACAGCATAGATAAAATTCAACAAAAAGCCTTTGAGAATATGACTAAGTTGACTGACCTAACTTTCAAAGGAAATTTGTTAAAATCATTCTATTCGGAATTTTTATTTGGTATTTGTGAATCTTTAAATTACCTATGGTTATCAAACAACCTTTTAACAAAAATAACCAAAGATATGTTTACTACAATTCCAAATTTATTACAACTTAATTTAGAACTGAACAAAATTGAAACAATTGAATATGGTTCTTTTAACAAAATACCAAAATTATTTATATTAGACATTTCAAATAACAACATTCGATCGCTCGAACCACGTATATTTCCACATGCTGGTATGCAAAGTCTTGTTTCTGTAGTTCTACATAATAATAACTTAACATATATAAACCCAGCGTTATTTATACGAACACCAAAATTAGAATACATCACATACGCGGGGAATCCGTTTCAATGTCCTTGTTATTTACAATTAAAGAAATCAATAAACCAAAGGAATATAACTCGCATATGTGACCAGGACTATTTGGGAGGCCAGCGTCCTGTGTGCGTCTTTAGTTCTGTGGAACCTAACCAGTGTTTGTATGACGAAGAATCAACTAATGATTTATACGAAGTGTATGTAAAAGCAGTGCAACATTATCCAAAACTTGAATTAAGATGTGATACAACTTTATTTAAAAATGCAACTCTAGTTCAGTTTACATGAACTTTTATTAAAATCATAATAATAATAATAATATCACTCGTAATATCATTACCAAATGATGAACATGAACATGAAAAGAACAGTAATTATAATGAGAATGGAGTTATCGACTGGTATGAAGGATGAAATATTCGGGAATGCAGTCAGTAAGTTTTTATTTGACTAAAAAACCGACGTTTCGCCACACCCTTGTGGCTTCATCAGGGTTAATTAGTTGTTAAAATGTTGTAAAATATCTTTTACATAAATTGTGTACAATAATATTTTTAAAATTCTACAGAAACATGTAGATGGGTCAAAAATTGTAAATTTTCTCACGTCTCATGGAACAAAGCAGTCAAAGCGAACCTAACGGTGGAGACAAACTTTTTGTTTTTTAGTCAAATAAAAACTTACCGACTGCATTCCTTAATATTCCATCCTTCAGTAATTATAATAACAGTTTTTCACGTAGTACTGGTGATATTTTCTTTGTTGTGTACGTGGTTGTACATTATTTGTATTATTAATACCATTAATTGTAAAATTTATTTATAATTATTGTAATGAATGTACTAACCAAATCTTTTATGATTTGTTTGACAATTTTTGTGATTTTTAAGTGAAACCAACTCCTGAGGAGGGCTCAAGTGGTAAAATGGTTTAAATAAAATCCTTTTTACAGACTGAAACCCATCTAGTTTATTTCCTAAAATAAAATTCCAGTCAAGAAAATTCCAACTTCATGAAAAGAACACAAACAAGTACCTAAGAGTAGTATGTGAATTAAAACACTGAAATACATAGGTGCAAAATTAGCCTCCCCGGCCTCCCCAAATAATTTGTTTGATTTAACGTGGTTCAAAGTAAATGTTATCGTTATTAAATTTGTGTAATATTTTGGGAATTTACACATATAATCTCACACGTACACTAATCCTGTCTGGGAAATTTTTGAGTGCTTTCGAACACGAATTAATGAACGAGTACAGATTCGGTAAGAATATCATAATGACACCGCCTCTCTCTATTTTTGAATTATATTTACAATAGAAACCTGAAATATTTACTGGTTGCATATTTAAATTAACACTCAAAATGACAATATAACCACTTTTTAATTTAAATGAATATTTTTTGACACATGGTTTAACCAATCATATTGCGTAATGATGACCTCAAATGACGTAATGCAACCAATAGAATTGAAAATGTAAAATGATGTATCTGACAACATAATTTTGTAGATTAGGTTTTATTTTGTTGCGTTAGTTACAAAAAATAAATAAATTTGTCACATGAAACGTCAAAAATGTTTAGCAAAATGAGTCGTTTTGGTAGTATTTTTAAGAAGAAAAATATTCTTCCTAAATACCATTCGAGATAATAATTTTTTGAGAGAATTTTTGTCTATTCCACGGCAACTTATTGCAATTTCACTCCACAAAACATCATCTGACAATTCCCCTCAACTTCGTTTCGGGAAATTGATAGATGATGTTTTGTGTCGTGAAATTGTTAGAAATAAGTTGCCGTGGAAACGACAAAACAATTCTCAAAAAATTATCATCTCTTATGGTATTACCCCTGACAATCTGACATATGAAATTTCAAAGTGTCTGAAATTTCAAGCATCCAAATCTTGGAAACTATTGCACATGCACTTAGAGAGCTACGGTTTTTAAATTTGTATTTAGTATTCAAATATCTATGTCACTATAATATGTAACATTTTTTATTGTTTATTTTTTAAATAAGTAATAAAAATTAAGTTACTCGAGTATTACAATCACAAAGGTTCTCTTGACAAAGAGCGAAAATATAATTTTGAAAACAGTAAATATGCAATAGTTTTTATAATTTGTACGAATAAAATATACAGGGTGTCTCTGTACTTCGGGAAAAAAATTAAAGGGTATATACTATAAGACGTACTGATCATGGAACAAAAAGAATTTTTTTAAAATTCGCAAAATAATTTGCATGGTATTTAAAGGAAACATTTTGTTAGCCACTGGTTGATAGCTATTTTTAATGATTTTATTTAAATCTACTAATAATACAAGTAGTAATTAATTGTTTACACAACGCCAAATAAATGTCTGATGTTGTGTAATTAAATATTATGTTTCTTTTAATAAAGTACGCTGTTTCAGTGGTTCTAAAAATATTCATTTCAAGTAAACCACTCTTAATTTTGCGAATTTAAAAAAATCTTTTTGTTCCATGAACAGTACGTCTTACAGTATATACCCTTTAATTTTTTTCCCGAAGTACAGAGACACGCTGTATATACGAGTAATGGATGTCTCAATAAGAGTGCACTTTTTCATTTTAAAATAGAAACACGTATTTTTTGAGAGAGTTGGGATTTTTTAATTGGATTGTAAAGAAGTATGGAATAAAATATCCGTCAAATGGCCCCCGCGGCTCTGATGACAGGCCATTACTCTTTTCATAAATAATTCTAAATACAAATGTTTTAGAGAACCGAAAGCAAATGCTGAAAAAATTTGTAATGACGATTTTCCGAAAAACATAAAAACGCCAATAACTCTGAACTGGGGCTCCAAATCAAAAAATTTTACTAAGAAAAGTTGTTTGTTTAGATGAGTTATATATATATATATATATATATATATATATATATATATATATATATATATATATATACAGGGTGTCTGTTTATAAATGAACCAGCATTTATCTCGCCTATTTGTTGATTTAGCGTTTTTTGTCAAATACATGATTTATACAGTATCATGTGTAGTAAATGATAGCGGATGTGAATCCTTGGTATCACTTCCGGTGTTTGAGGAAGTCATAGCAACTTTCAAATTTCAAATGGAACATTGTATTTTTTATTACGAATTTGAAAAGTACATTAAATTTGCTTTACGGTGGTATAAAAAAGTCAAATGTTGTATTATTAAAATATTAAATTACGGGCACTAGAATTATGCACCTATGAACGCTGAAAAAAGTAAGCCTTGCCGCGAAACAAAAACAATAGTTGAAAGCAGTTACTTGTCAACATATTGAACATCTTTTATAAAATTAAAGTTAGGTACTCTCGAGGTACTCTAATAAATTAATTGTTTCTTAATTATTCATAATATGCGTTTTCTTTATTATACTTAGATTTAAGAGATATTTTATTGTAATTTACATTGATTGTTGACAGGTCACTGCTTTCAACTATTGTTTTTGTTTCGCGGCAAGGCTTACTTATTTTAGCGTTCATAGGTGCATAATTTAAGTGCCCGTAATTTAATATTTTAATAATACAACATATGACTTTTTTATACCACCGTAAAGCAAATTTAATGTACTTTTCAAATTCGTAAAAAAATTACAATGTTCCATTTGAAATTTGAAAGTTGCTATCACTTCCTCAAAAACCGGAAGTAATACCAAAGATTCACATCCGCTATAATTTACTACACATAATACTGTATAAATCATGTATTTGACAAAAAACGCTAAATCAACAAATAAGCGAGATAAATGCTGGTTCATTTATAAACAGACACCCTGTATATATATATATATATATATATATATATATATATATATATATATATATATATATATATATATATATATATATATATATATATATGACCATTTTCAAACCGCCATAACTCGGCGTATTTTCAATCGATTTCGATGAATCTTTGTGGGCGAAAAACTTTGAAGTGTCTACTTTAAAGTCATGCCTGCGAATTTTAGTGCAACCCCTTCCGCCCCCTCCAGCACCCCTGTGAAAAATTATAAATTTTAATTTTAAAAATGTCCAACTTTGACGATGTGTATGGACATTAAATTTTTTTTTTGATTTGATCCATCAAAAGGGCACTAAAATTCACTCAATTCCCTGTGCACGACTCAAAGAACGAAGTTCCTACGATGATTTGGAACAAAGTTATGAATTTTTTTTTTAAAAGAGTATTTTTTTGTTTTTTGCACATAACTCAGCGACTTTTCAACCAAATTAGACGATTCTTTCGGGGAAAAACCAAATTGTGGGTGTACTTTAAAGGGATAATCTCAGATTAGGATGATCTCTTTTCGTACCCTTTAAAACCCGAACAAAAAAACACTTTTTTTCGCAAAAAAACGTCTAACTTTGGCCGTGTGTATTAAGTTGGAAAAAATTTGTCTACTCGATCCACAGAAAAGGCATTGAAATTTGTTCCATTACCTGTGCAGAGCCCAAAGAACGAAGTTCCTACAACGATTTGGCACAAAGTTTGAAAAAAGTGCATTTTGTGGTTTTTTGACTCATAAGTCGGAAGTTTTTTGACGAAATTGTTTTTTTTTCACGAATGAATTTTTTTTTCAAATTTATATAAGTTTAGGCAATTTGAGTTATTCATACGAAATATCCAATTTCATTTTTGAAGAAGTAAACAAATCTCACGAGTTTAAAGTTTACAGACCTGTAAGCAGATCTTCAATATCGAGAAAATTTAAACTTTAAACACGTGAGATTTGCTTACTTCTTTAAAAATGAAATTGGATATTTCGTGTGAACAACTAAAATTGTCTAAACTAATAGAAAATGTATTGTTATTCATTGTTGTACTTGCTTTAGGATTAAAATAATTCATATTAATAATTTTTTGTTCCAACATACGTAGTCCAGTCAGGAGAGTCAAAAATTAACTGAAACCCAAGACTAATACATAACCAAATTTGGCATGTGAGTAGTTAAGAACATACAGAAACAAAAAAAAAATTCGCTCCACCTCGGTATGCTCCGCTTCCCACAAAAATTTTCAGTTGAAACTCAAAATTTTCTTGTAACGCATTTTCCTCGAAAACTATCAAAGATTTTGGAAAACTGTTTTGACAGGATGAAAGCTGAGGAAATTTGCTATCAAAATGGTCTTTGAAAATTTTTCATAAGTAGCACCGTGTAGGCTTCAGCCGTTTAATATTCGAATGACTTGAGAATTTTCTGTATAGTAGGCGCTACATTGAGAATGACGTAAAACATTCGCCGCTACAGAATTAATATGGTATAACTTCGTTAAAGAACATAATTTTGTAAAGATAAAAATTGCATTTTATTCGTCGAGGCTTCCACTTTCAATTGCACTAATAACATTTGAATTTCCGACCCCGTTTATACCGAGAAACTTGCTTTTTAAAGAATCATAACTCAGTATTAGCAGACGTTCAAAGAATTCTCAATATTTTCAATATCTATGAATGAAATAGTAAACTCGTAGAGGATTATATTCACCAAATCATCCCCAATCACATGCAACTATTTGGAGCGTTGTGTGTTGTACGTCCGAAAAAAAAACTGGTTTTCGCTACCTTCTTTATTTATAGGTTATGATCTTTTTTAGGAAAACATCTGTTACATGTACGTAGTAGTACAATTGATGAAACAAATTACAGAATCTTGTTGATTAGGATTTGTACTTAACGATAAGCTCATTAAAAATCAATTTACGGGGCCAAAAAGTGGCCTATTTTCAAAAATGCTCGTGCCCGCAATAAATAAAGAAATCTATGAGATAGCGAAAACCAGTTTTTTTTTTCGGACGTACAACACACAACCCTCCAAATAGTTGCATGTGATTGGGGATGGTTTGATGAAGATAATCCTCTACCAGTTTACAATTTCATTCATAGATATTGAAAATATTGAGAATTCTTTGAACGTCTTCTAATACTGAGTTATGATTCTTTAAAAAGCAAGTTTCTCGGTATAAACGGGGTCGTAAATTCAAATGTTATTAGTGCAATTGAAAGTGGAAGCCTCGACGAATAAAATGCAATTTTTATCTTTACAAAATGATGTTCTTTAACGAAGTTATACCACATTTATTCTGTAGCAGCGAATTTATTACGTCATTCGCAATGTAGCGCCTACTATACAGAAAATTCTCAAGTCATTCGAATATTAAACGGCTGAAGCCTACACGGTGCTACTTATGAAAAATTTTCAAAGACCATTTTGGTAGCAAATTTCCTCAGCTTTCATCCTGTCAAAACAGTTTTCCAAAATCTTTGATAGTTTTCGAGGAAAATGCGTTACAAGAAAATGTTGAGTTTCAACTGAAAATTTGTGTGGGAAGCGGAGCATACCGAGGTGGAGCGAATTTTTTTTTTGTTTCTGTATGTTCTTAACTACTCACATGCCAAATTTCATTTGGTTATGTATTAGTCTTCAGTCAAAACCTCTCCTGACTGGACTAACGTTGCAATACATCGTTGAAAAAAGAAAAAAAACGCTATTCAACCTTGTAAAAATCCAATATGGCGCCCATTTGAAATAATGAAGTTACTATTAATATCTTGGAAACCGCCATCTTGAATTTTATTCTGACATCATTTTTGAGTTTCTCTCATCAAATCATGTAACTTTTATATGAAACATTTTTTTATATCTTTTATAATTACGGAGTAATTTGCCTTTTTTTTAAATTGCGATTTTCAGTTTTTAATGAATAACTTTCAAACTGTTTGGAATTTTAAATGTTTCTCAACGGAATCTAAATAAGCCCTAAAACTGCAGAACAATGCCCATTTAACCTACCTCGTAGCTCCTATAGTTTCCGAGATCCCAATGGTGACCCAATCAATTTGGGACACCCTGTATACTATATATATATATATATATATATATATATATACTTATATATTTATTTATTTATTTAAAAAATAAACATTTAAAAAATGTTACATACAGTGACATAGATATACCAGTTTAACACAGATTTGAAAACCGTATCTTTCTAAGTGCAAAAGTTTTTCAAGATTACAGGATTTATTTTAGACACTTTGAACGCAGTCTTAAGTTGCTCAGGCTAGTTGTACCTAAATGATTTTCCAAAAAAATGTTAGGTAGGTACTACATAATATTGTAATTAATTCTTCCATTTCATGTCTGTCATGTCAATAAAATATTTTTTTGTAAAACAATTTCTTAGCCTACCAAAATATTAGAGTTAGTTGCGCCTATACTGAAATAGTAATGACTTGCTGAGACACTTGCTAGTACTAGAAATTATTTTGTGTGTATCTTATAGAACTCATGTTTTATGAATATTTAAATTAGTTTAAATAGGTATATAATTTAATAATAATTTATTTTGATGTAATTAAGGCAGGATTCCACTTTTAAAACTTTGTTTTTATAAACTGGCTGTATGGAATAACAATTTCGAAACCTAATAAAGATTATTATTATTATTATTGCAGTAACGGCAACGTTGCATGATGGACAGTTCTAATGTACTATTAAAAAAATATATAATTGAGGAAACTTCTGCTGAATGACTTGACCTTTCCTGAAAACTCACAACCAAACTGATAACGAATAAAGATATTTCTTAAGGTTTGCTTTGCGTAGTACCGGAAACCGCATTAGTGGAATCGGAGTTTGTATTATTTTTGTACGTTAATATAGTTATACTTCTACTCCCATGCTTTAATTTACTTATTAAATATGCATTGTCTGTACTTGAATGACATTCATTTCGATATAGATTATCATATTATCATGTAATCTGTATCGAAATAAATTGAAAAAGTAAATTTCATGAAAATGAATAATTTGTTTTAAATGAAAGCATAATAGGTGTAGAAATATTAGTGTATGAAACTCCTCAATTGGTAATCTGCACATACCGCCCTTGATATTTAATAATATACCACTTTTACATGTGGCCTGACCTATGCTAGGCCGCGGCCCAAACGTAGTCATTGCGGTGTAAACAAGATAGACCTAAAATAGTTTACAAATTAACCGGTAGAATTGGTAATGTAGTTCATGAAAAGTTGATTGAAAGTGTTATTTTGTTTAACGGTATCTTTCTCTATGTTTAATAACTCTTCTTTTCTTTTCTTTATAATTTTTATTTTAAGTTTTATCCTTCAAATATTATTTGTTTTCATTTTTCATTTTAAAGTTTAAATAAAAATTTTCAATATGCATTTTAAATATTTTAACAGTCCAAATAAAAATGACGTTTGAAAAGTTTGACCTATATCCCACCTATATCTGACCTGTGTAGGCTCTTTTGATATGCGGTGTAAACAACCCGGGTCTGGACCTAGAATAGGTCAGATATGGGTCTGGCCTATGTCAGGTCTCCCGGTGTAAACTAGGCCTATGACTCTTATGAAGGAACAAAACAATGTGAAGAAGATAAATTTATTAATCAAACAATTTTTCAAAGATAAAAAATACAACATTATCTAACAAATGAGGTTAAAAATAAAAAAATTTCTAATTATTATCCTCGTGAGCATCCTTCTCCTCTACGACGTAATTCATCATGCTCGTGGCGATTGCTGCGACATGCTCGGCAAATCCAGAAAGTGCTGTCCTCCCTCAGAAATGGGTTACGAATCCAAGTGTCGATGGAATCAACAACACGTCCATTTTCACTGAAAACTACCTGGAGACGGTATTGATCCGGTCTATTAGAATCAGCTACGTAAGTCATGTGAACAATCCAGGCAACATGGCGACTGCCGCCCTGTTGGAGAAATCTTCGTACTTCACATTCGGCTCCGTACCAGTCGGTGGTGATTGACTGGTAGCCCAAATTGCGATTGACGCGAGAATTTTGCGGCGAAAGATTGTACCATTCAGCAGGTCCAGAGAATTGGGATGCCACTAGATGTCCACGCTCGTCTCCCTCGGCTCTTGCTTCATTGTAATAGTCATTTAAATAACCTGAAGTAGGAAAGTCGATTCGTTCTCCTGTCGTCAGATGGCGTGGATGAATTTCTGCTCTCAGGTATGTGACTCGCTCGTGGTCACCTTGTCCGTAACTTGTTTCCACCAATGTTATCGGCATGTTATGTTCGTTGAATGTTATTCGGCGAGCGCTCGCAACGCCAACAGCCAAAGCGAACAAACAATAGTATATACTAGACGACATCTTGACTCTTGAGTGTCTACTGTATGGACCCCAAAGATTGTCACTATAAATACTTTTTCTCCTACCAATGTTATCTATGTTTTGTAATATACCACGAGGAAAAAACTGTTGAACCTGTGGAACAGTTGCATTACTGGAACAGATTATAAAAATAAAAATGTGAAATTTATGTATAATTATTCGATGCATGGGTATTCCCCATGATGTTTTCCCGCACGTTTTCCCTGTTTGTTTCAAAACGGCGGTGAAGCTGCCTTGTGCAATGACAAAAACCGGCTGTTATCCCCAAGGTCACGTAAGAGTAGATCGGTTCAGGCGGGGTCACCGAAAATAACGCGCGGTTCAAGGCGGCTTCCCACGACGCGTGGCTCGTCGCGCCACTACCTGTGTACAGAGGTTTCCTTTGACTCGTGCCAAATTTACCGACAATTGACGGGACGGGCTTGCAGCGCGAATGCACTAGAACGAGCCACGAGCCAACCCCTTCCCACGACGCGTGGCTAGCCAAACCAGGTAGGAGGCGCGTACCAGCCTCGCGCCGTGGGAAGGCGCCTTTACTCGTTTGCCGCTAAGTGGCTCAGTTTCCCCTATTTGCATAGGCGCAACTAATGGGACCGTTAGCGCAATATTTTTCCCGATATGTTCGCCATGGAGCTAATTCCTTTTAACCTTCAAATGACTTTGAAACGTCAACCTGTGTAATGCTGTGTATGAAACGAATCAACGAAAGTCAAAATGCGCGAATGCTGTATTGTACACTGCAATGGCAAAAGTAATTCGCGATTTAAAATTTGGATAAACTCCATTGGAGAAAATAACTTAATATTTAAAAAAAATATCTTAATATATAAAATAGATGATGTCTACAATTGAATTATGTATTAAAATAACTATTATACAAATTAAATTTCAAGTAACCTTTCTATCAATTCTGTTTTTTGTTCCGATGTTTTGACACCTCTTGATAGCAGATAGCAGAATTATCCAAAAGATATCACTAGGATTTCTTATTAAAGATATCTGTAAGATAATTTCAAAAGATATCATATTGATAACAATTTGAAGATATCTTATGTACTGTGAACTTAAAGTAATCCCTTTGATATGTCCTAAAATTGATATTAAAGGCATCTTTTACAGTTATTCGAACGATATCATCTAAACAACCAGCTGTATGTTCCGTTGTTTTTAAAGTGGACATCTACCTATTGATATTTGGATAACATTCTGACTTCTGACCACGCTTCTGACATAATTATGATAACTTGTTTTATCTGTGTTTTCGATATTAAGAATTCTTAGAATTGATCAAAATAACACTAATTAATAATAATTGTTATCATATTATTATCAAGTATAAACATGAATTATGTTAACAATAGTTCCATAAATGTACACATATTATAAGATATTTGTAAAGATATAACAATAATTTATATAACGTGATTACGCGTTCGGTAAGTTTCAATAAAACTGTTCAACACTAGTTGCTTTTCTGTTGTGTCTCCGTAAATCAGCGCAGGTATGATTTGGACGTTACCACAAACGCAGTTTGTGCGTCTGATGAACATTCACCGAATGGTTTTCGTTGATCCATCGCTTGTCGGTTTTTTGGTGTCGAATCGAAGTAAGTGTACACGCAATTTCTGAAAAAAAAATCATTTTTGAGTTACATACGGCATTGCCATTGGGTGGCATCAAGCAGTGTATTATCATCAAAGTGTATGTTCAAAACGAGTTTTATTAACTCGAAAAATGCGATTGAATTTTACATTTATTTTCAAAACGCAATTTCTGTAAATCGGTGATGTTCTGTGCCTTAGATCAATGATGTTTTGATATTTTTGCGTTTTTACTTCTTTCTACAGAGTAAAAGGGAAGTATTGTAATCGCGAAAAATTTCGGTTTCAGATTTTGATGGAAATATCCGTTTTGACCTTTTCTGAATCCATTATGACTAGTTTCGTCGTGACGTCTGTACGTACGGACGTATGTGTGTCGCATAACTCAAATACGGTTAGACGTAGAAAGTTGAAATTTTGTATTTAGGACTGTTATAGCATCTAGTTGTGCACCTCCTATTTTTGGTTTCAATCTATAAACCGGAAGTACTTAGTACTTTTTTCAAATATTTCGATAAATATTTAATTTAAGACAATTTATTTTATTTTAAATGAAAGATTATGTGATTATTACCTACAATCGGTATTTTATAAATATTTTTGTATCTGGTATCATGTAAGAATAATTAAAGTATATATTTATAATTTAGTATTTCGGTATCTTGTAACTTGTAATCCATGATCGATTAACATTTGTTACTACGTAAAATTTAAATGATTATGACATTACAGTGACAGTAGCAAAATTATGCTTTATATCTTCTTTTGCAGTTTAAATAAAATGACTAAAATATATTTGTGAGTATAGTAGCAATAGCTTTTAATTTTTTTAATTTAGAAAAATATTGTTAAATTATTGTTAATTTATCAAACATGTTATGAAAAGATACATAAAAGCTGATGATGACTCGCTTAGCAGTCGAAACGTCCGTCAATAAAGTAATGTCTAACTGACTATTTTCAATCATTACGATCCTTACGCCTTCCATACCTAAGAAATGTTAAAAGTAATCAGGATCTATTCTCTTCTATGACTTATATTCTCTAAATTCATAATTTATTTAGTTCAGTTCAGAGTTTCTACTAAAAGCCTCGGCATATTGTGCAATAAAATGATATGACATAATATTCTGAGTCATTCAGAAAATGACGGCGTTTTATAAAACGACTGATTTTATAATTTGCCTGCGACAAAAAATGAAAATCATCATGAAAACCAAAAAACCAAGCTTGGAGACATGTTGTATTCTAACAGTTTAAAATATCAGAAAATCAGAATTGTAGGTTAGGTACATTATAAAGTTTTTAGGTCACGGTATATATTTAGAACAATATCACTTGAAGACGTGGATCCAATTTGTTAATTCGTCAAAATATGATGTCAGATTAAGACTGAAATATTACCACAGATCCTTACTTAAAGACGAGGATCCAACGTTTTAAAAAGTCAAAATATGATGTCAGATTATGATTGAAATATGACCACAGAACCTTACTTGAAGACGTGGATCCAATGTCTTAAGACGTCAAAATATGATGTTACATTATTATGACTGAATTATGACCACAGAACATCACTTGAAGACGTGGATCCAACGTCTTAAGACCTGAAAATATGATGTCAGATTATGACTTAAATATGACCAAATTGTGACGTCATATTTTGGTCGACGGTTAGTTATTGTTACTTGGGTAATGGATTGTTATTTGACATAGGAAACAGTTTAGAGATAGTAAAAAGACAATTTCTGTGTCTAAGAAGAAAAAAAAGAAAACTGTAATTTTTCAGGAAGATTGTGGTGTGAAAGTAAAAGTTTGTACATTTAAGAATAATATTTATAGTTTTGTCATTCATCAAGAAGTTTTATATTTTTTATTTTGATACTAATGATAATAAATTTACATTTCAAAATGCAATATATACAACTATTTTTTTCAAATAACATTTTATATTAATTTTACTCTTCAAAATGCAATTTCTTTATTTTGTAACGTGAATTTCTGCTAAAGTATGTAATTTTGAACATGGATATTTAGGGAATTCTTTCATTACCTATACTTTCAATTTAATAGCTTAACTTTTTACCTTCCGCTTACCTGTAAAGGAAGGTATTGGAATCATGCAAAAAATCGGGTGGTGAATTTTTAGTGGATGAGCACGAATTAGGGTCCTTACAACTCATTTTTGATAGTTTCACGATGATGTCTGTGTGTATGTGTGTATGTGTGTGTGTGTGTGTGTGTGTGTGTGTGTGTGTGTGTGTGTGTGTGTGTGTGTGTGTGTGTGTGTGTGTGTGTGTGTGTGTGTGTGTGTGTGTGTGTGTGTGTGTGTGGTCAAGGGGTGTTAGTCGCATAACTCAAATACGAATTACCCGAAAATTTTGATATTTGGTATTTAACATTTGTATATAAGTTGGAAGAGCTCCCTAGATTTTGGTACAAATATCTTCATCGGAAGTGATATTTTTTGAAGATTGAAAAGGTTAATTGTCAAAATTGTATATAAATTTGGAAAAATATAGTATTTATTTGTAATGAGAATAAGAGGAAAAGTTATTTGCAACTTACGTTATAAAAAAATTGTCTTTATCTGGTAGCATTAAAGAACTGCAGTAAAATTTAAAAAATAAATTTATCAAATAAAACGTTGATATCTTGAAATCCATGATCGGTTGATTTTTGTTTCTGCGTAAAAATATTGACAGGTGAGACGGGTGACAAGTTGGCATACTAGCGCTATATGTCATAAGTAAGATATTAAATGTAGTAATTGAACGGAGGATGGCTTCAGCACAGAAGAGTTTTCCTGTGAATGAATCTTTTGATTCAGGTGATGCAAATTTATGTGTTTGAATATTTGAGATTTTTATTTGTATATTTTAAATGGGCACCGGATTGTACGTATACATTTCTGTTTAAATTCTAGATATGGCGGAAGGTTGTGTGATGGCCACGTCATATTTTTTAGTTAAGTCTGTACCCTTGTTGGAATAAAAAACTGCCCAGTTGTTATAACAATAATCAAAAGTTCCAAATCAAGTTCAAACGCAAAAGTAAACATCTGACATCTGACGTTTTCACAACTCGAATAAAATGAAAATAGCTTTAATGAAACAGTAATACAAACATTTAAAGGAAAAAATAACTACATTTTGATGCTACAATCGTGCCACAATGGGCTACTTGCATGCATTTTTTAAATTAAATATATTTGAAGAAGAGATCAAAACTTAGGACCCGTATTTTTTATTTTGACAAAAATTTTATTTACAAGCCCAAAAAAAATTATTTAAATTTAAATATTCAATATGTGACGTAAAAACTAACCCAACCAATGAATGGCCGTTAAGCCATAGCAACGGCAGTACTAGTGAACGCCCCTAACTACGGCTTGCGCGGGAACGAGTTTGGCAAGTTGACAGATCAGATGTGTTTGACATTTGTACCTCGTACATGTTTTGATGCTGTAAAATATAAGTAAGTATTTGTGTTATCATAAACTAAATAGTCTACATTTATAAAATAATGTATTGTTACTAAATTTTATGTGTATTTTTGACAAGTAAATGTCAAATTCAAACATTTGTTGACTGACTCGCACGCTATCTATAGGTTACATTCTTAACTAGGCTTCCCCTACCTTCTGTTCACACAAATGACGTCACAGAAAATTTAATCTCAATTTACTAAAAAACATATAATTTTTTTTAAATAAAATTTGTATTTTTACCAATGTTTTCGATCTAACATTATGTGCATAGTGTTAAAAATCTAATTTTTAGTACCATGCAAGTACCCCATTCAGCTCATGTGTGAACGGTCAGGATACAGATATTTTTTGCGTCTTCAAAAACTTCTCCTTTTCATGCTACAGTAGCACGAATGCGTCTTCAAAGTAGCAACGTGTGAACAGGGCAGTAATACTGTTACTGGTAAGTATGATTATTTTATTTTTGACTCTTATTTAATTTAAGTTTATTCAACACAAAATATATAATATTAAAATAACACAACCAAAATATAACTAATATAAACTGTAAAAAAGGTTACGTTGTGTATTTTTTTAAATAAATGAAATTTTCCTTTCTTTTAAAATTCCTTGAAATTTAAATTAGTAATTTTAATTTGTTTTTAAAACGACTTTGTTTTGCCCATTTCGATCCTAACTGAAAAAGTGTATTTAGATAAGATAATAGATAAATAAGAAAAAAATTATCTAGATGATTTATCTAGATAAGTTACAACACTGATTTGGTGCTATTATGTAACTTCCTGTAATTTACTGTGCAATAAAATCTTCGGATATTGTAAAATAAATGTATATATTGTGTATTTTTTAAAATTCTTCTCTCTTTTACTTTTGGTGCTTTCTGTAACGCTATTACGTGTACGTGAAAACAAATTCGCTTTATATTTCAATATATTATGGAAATAATATATTGTTTAATAAAAATATATGCGATTTTGTTATCACTTACTGTTCTATAGCGTTACAGAAAGTTTCATTTTAATAATTAATTTTATTTAAAACTACATCGTGGGATGCCTAGTAAAATTCATTCTCATTCCACACTTCAGAGGGCACTGAACCCAGTCCCGATACCTTACACGGCAGCAGTGACCTCTATATACAGAATGGACTGGCGACGAGGGCAACATAAGTGATGACAAAAATTTTTATGCAGCCCGCAATAATGTATGTATTTCTATCTCTTTCTTTGCAGTTACCATCAAAATGTTTTTTCCCTTTTTGGCGTTTGTGGGTCGGCACGCCAATGAGCCTGAGATGTTTTTCTTTGCGTTTCGTCCCGGGCATGCTTACTTGGACTCGTCAGTATGGTCACTGCACGGCAGTTTACTATCTATTTATAGTATATTGTCATCTGTGGTAACAATTTACCCAGTGGGTATAATTTTGATCAAAACCACTTGTGGTAATTTTTTACTTTGCTTGTTTAAAATCACTATAGTTATGATGCTTTTATTAAGAGGTGTTGGATAAAATAAATAATTCGCCTTAGACGCGATGGAGAGTTGCGGCGGCAGGAATCGAACCCGGGACCGTACGGTGGTAGTCAGAAGTGTTTACCGGTGTTTACCGTTAGACCACTGTAGCTGTTGAGTTAGTGGTGCGTACGCGGTCCGAGTAGGAGCGACCGCCACACCTTGTTTAAATTATTACCGATGAAAACGTAAATTTGGCTTCATACCACTAGTATTCGAACAATCCGGCACTGAACATCCCATAACCATGTTGATGAAAACGTGTAAATGTGTAAACGCGAGACGCAAGAAACATTAATGTCATTTGGCATTCGTGGTTCGTAGTTTCGTAATCACTGGTTTACTTGCAAACTGATTATCGCACATGCGCACTTCTCACTTTAGAAAGAGATAGAAATACAGTCAAAATCAAAGTTTGACGTTTGACCGGCATCAACCCCTTATGTGTTAAAGGTATACGAGTCGCCAGTCCATTCTGTATATAGAGGTCACTGCACGGCAGTTTACTATCTATATAGTATATTGTCATCTGTGGTAACAATTTACCCAGTGGGTATAATTTTGATCAAAACCACTTGTGGGTAATTTTTTACTTTGCTTGTTTAAAATCACTATTTATAGTTATGATGCTTTTATTAAGAGGTGTTGGATAAAATAAATAATTCGCAACATTTCGCATTTTATTATTGGCATTGCATGCACGATAAATATATTGAAAACACACAATAAGTTATTGGATTCACAAGTGTTTCAATAAAAAACCTCGTCTTATCCGAACATTTTCTTAACAGATTTGTATTTGGAAACCAGGATTTGGTTCTCAACGTAATTTAATTATCTTTGAATAGTTTTCATGAGCAGTTATATAAAAATGTACAATACTCAATTATACAAGTCTAGATCTGGAAGAGGTTAATAAGTTAAATGTTCTAGAACCTCAAGATAAACCAGAGATAAAAATTGTGCAACTTACTAGTTCAAAATAATCATTTATTCTGATTTTGTTTGGCTGTGAAATTCAATATTCTGCAGTTTTGTTGGCATTTTTTGATTGATGACAGATGATGTGAATAATAATTTCTTTATACCTATATGTATAATAGTAGGTATATTACACATTTTTATTATTTATATGGGAACTTATTCTTACAGATAAAAATAATATTATAATAAATGTATGTAGTCCAAGTATAATGTGTTAGCATTTAACAATAATAATAACGTAATATAATTAAGAAATATAATGTTTTGACCTTTCTTCAGTTCTTGTCATCTGAAATAGAAAACATATGAATTAGAATCTGTAGTTAGTGATTGGTTTATGGAGTGACTCACTGAGCGTGGTGTTGAGTTCTGTGGCCGGAACAACGGTGTAGTACTGAATAAGAATTCCACTACGAGAGCCGCAAGACTCGCTCGAGTTGACGCCGGGAACGTGAACAACTGAAAAAAACACATCATATTTAGCGGCGCCGCTAAATTTAATTTATTAATAAATACCTTGTTTGAGATCGATATCGCTTTGTGGTTTGCCTGTGACCGAGACATAAACACCAGCGTCTTTGCAGTCCTCACAACTTCTTATCTTGCAGAAGTAGTAGCCTTGTTGCCCTCGCACAACGTTTGTTATTGTAAGTGTCGATGTGAGTGATTCTTCTGATATCTCTACATAGTTGGATGGCAATATAACGTTGTTGAAGGTCCACACGACCTGATACGTGAAGCAATATTTGCATGTGAGCCGTAGATCTTGTTCTTCACTCACGCTGCTTGTGTTGGAGATGATAAGAGGCCCTACGTCACACGACGGCCGAAGCTCAGGAGGAACGTCAACAACTTAAACACAACACATCACATTCAGCGGCGGTTTCGCAGTCCTCACAACTTTTTATTTTACATAAGTAGTAGCCTTGTTGCCCTCGCACAACGTTTGTTATTGTAAGTGTCGACGTGAGTGTTTTCTCTGACTTCTCTACATAGTTGGATGGCAATGTAACGTCATTGAAGGTCCACACGACTCGAGACGAGAAACAATATTTACACGTGAGCCGCAGGTCTTGTCCTTCACTCACGCTGCTTGTGTTGGTGATGATAAGGGGGATGAGGCAGGAACAAAGTTCTGTCAACAGCGGCTTGGTCCACTTCCTCTTCGTCAAGTTCTGTGGCGTTCTGCAGCTTGAAATAGGCCATTCACCCCACAGTGCACGGCTCACTGCAATGTCCATCACTTCACACAGAGACGTGTTACAAAGCCACGGGTTATCATCCAGAGATAAGACTTTCAGGCTGCTTGGATTGTCCATAAACTTAATATCTAAAGATATTAATTTGTTATTGTTCAGATATATTTTTTCTAACTGAGGTACTTCAGCAAAGCAGTGTTCTTCTATTGAATTTATTTCATTATTGTATAAATAAACTTCCTTTAAATATTTTAAATTGTTAAACAAATGTGATTGTAGTCGTTTAATTATATTCCTATGAAAGTGCACTGCAACTAAATTTGGTGAAAATGTGAAGCATTCAGTTGGCAACTCAGAAATTTTATTAGAACCCACGTTAATATCTCTCACATTTGTCATATATCTGAACGATCCTGGTTCAATTTGCTCAATTTTATTGCTGACAATTTGAATTAGTTGTAACCGCCTGTAGGAGGCAAACTGACTATCATTGAGCCTGGATATGGATCCGTCTGAAACCAATCATCTTAAAAATAACACTGAATTACATAAGAATTGAAAATCATGTGACATACCCTGTATACGCAGCCCTTGAATGTCATCAGGCAGGTCGCCGGGCACTGTGGTCAAGTCGGGTTTGTTCGAACACCAACCTAATTTTAAACACGGAGAGTAACTGTCATCGCTAACAGCGCTAATGTGAAGCTCGTCATGTTGTCAGTGTTACTATCATCTGGTCCGCTCTTGCTGTGGTATTTATACATTCTACACGCGTGTTTTCCTGGTAACTTTCCGATTACACAATGTCTATATTCAACTCAGACTGTTTGTGCACACGAGGCGCACATGGGATGTCACAGGTTATCGATGTGGCAATCCTTTATCACAGATATTTTTCTCTTCATATATTTCTAAGAAAATATCAAGTACTTAAAAATAGTCGACGAATATTTGTAATTTTACCGGAAAAAATAAGTTTTGTTTAACCCGCACCCCTAATGGTTCGATCGAACTTAATCGTAGCTTAAAATCTGACTCTGCATGCAAAATTTCATGAGAATGGAACAAACAGTATATATGTCTATATCATTGAAAATTAATTACAATTAAAAATAAACTTGTTATTGTTCAAAAAAATTATATCTTTATCAGTACAATTTAAATTACGATATTGTAAACTTTTAAGAAATAAATTGTTGAAACATGTTTTCAATTTTGTGAAATAGGTTTTTAAATAGGGTACTTAACATTTTTTTATATTGCAGAAATTTTTATTTTTGTACAATATTTGACTTATAAGAAGATAATTAATGTAAAAAAATCAACAATGAGGTCTTGCACTGATTTTTTTTATTGCTTTAATAGAAAGAATAATAAAAAACATGAGACCCGTATTTCGTATTTTTAGCAAAATTTATCTCTATTATTGAAAAAATTAACTTTAAAAATCATTTCGTTCAAAATGCGGCTGAATTGCACCACTTCTCCCCTTGTCAAGTGACGTATGTTGGCCTGTTTTACTGCTACCCAATCAGAAAGTAGCAGACTTCGCAGCTGCGCAATAGAAACTGAAGTGTCAAAACAACCATAGATCCTATTATGTATGGATTGATACCCAATGGTTATAAAATTAAATTTTTAAATAAAAATAACAATTGAATAATAAAGATTTGATAAAATTGTATTAATTAACCGTATACTAGATTATCCAAGTGTATAATATAAACTTTATTCCATATTAAATTATTTCTGAAGTGATCTATCCATTAGCATATAAGTTCTGTGAAATACCTACACTTTCTTGTTTTATGATTGGCTCTGCTTGGAATAGGCTTACGTACGTCACAATTTTGGCGACATTTCAAATGCATTCAACTTTGAAGCGTTTTTTCGTAATATATAAACAAACATTTTAAAACTTCAATCATATCTAACGACTATTTAAAACTTGCTAATTCGAATTAAAGAAAAAACAAGATACTTTTTTTTCTTTTGCAAGACCTCATTATTTTACCAATGTTTCTAAAAATTGATTTAAAATTTACATGCTTCAAAGCATCCCCTCTAATGTGACGTCACGTGTGCTAGCCATAATCCGCAGGTGCGTTGATGTTTTATTTGGGAGAGATGTTAGAGGTTATTTTGTAATGTCAAAGTGACAGCGATTTTAAAGTTTATTTTATTTCTTACCTGAAACTACTTTTTGCACAAACAATATGTTGTAAAATTAATACTTATATCGATTATATCTCAAAATAAAGACAAAACACGCAGAGGTTCTATTTTGATATCTTCAAAATTTTAAAATTGTCACTGTCAACACAATCACAACAAAAACAAACTTCCCCTTTGCCCGACAGACATACGTAGCAAAAAAAGTATAGCTGTCTTCGTCTAACACTATGACGGCACGTAGAAACTTAACCCAAACATGCGAAGCACACGTGACGTCACATAGAGCGTGAAAAAAATACCTGAATTTTCAATAATTTTTTTCTCCTGTAATAATAAAATTTATGCAAAATAAAAAAATACGTCAAACTTAGATTCAAAAATAGTTTAACATATAAAAAAATCAGCATAGGTGTTAAGTACCCTATTTGTGAATTCGGTTTCATTATTGCAAAATCAAAATTCATTTGTGTGAAATCAGTTTTCGTTGATGTGGAATCGTATTTCAAAAGTGTGAAATCATTCTGTAAAAGGTATGATCCTATTTTTAAAAAATCTGATGTGGCCAGCACAAGACCTTCCGCCATACTCTACCTACTCACAAATATATTTTAGTCATTTTATCTAAACTGCAGACGAAGATATAAACGATGTGTCACTGTCACCGTCATAATTAAATTATACGTAGTAACAAATTTGGTAACAAATGTTAAACAATCATAGACAAAATATTGCCCCCTAGGACAATTTCCCCCTAGAAAATATCCCTCTGCCAACTTCCCCCTACGCAAAATGTGTTTTACTAATGAGGTCTTGCAAAAGAAAAAAAAGTATCTTATTTTTTCTTTAATTCGAATTAGCAAGTTTTAAATAGTCGTTAGATATGATTTAAGTTTTAAAATGTTTGTTTATATATTATGAAAAAACGCTTCAAAGTTGAATGCATTTGAAATGTCGCCAAAATTGTGACGTACGTAAGCCTATTCCAAGCAGACGTAATCATAAAACAAGAAAGTGTAGGTATTTCACAGAACTTATATGTTAATGGATTGATCACTTCAGAAATGATTGAATATAGAATAAAGTTTATATTATACACTTGGATAATCTAGTGTACGGTTAATTAATACAATTTTATCAAATCTTTATTTTTCAATTGTTATTTTTATTTAAAAATTTAATTTTATAACCATTGGGTATCAATCCATACATAATATGATCTATGGTTGTTTTGACATTTCAGTTTCTATTGCGCAGCTGCGAAGTCTGCTACTTTCTGATTGGGTAGCAGTAAAACAGGCCAACATACGTCACTTGACAAGGGGAGAAGTGGTGCAATTCAGCCGCATTTTGAACAAAATGATTTTTAAAGTTAATTTTTTCAATAATACAGATAAATTTTGCTAAAAATACGAAATACGGGTCTCATGTTTTTTATTATTCTTTCTATTAAAGCAATAAAAAAAAAATCAGTGCAAGACCTCATTTTGCAAATGATGTCATGTAAAAATAATGGCCGCCTTACCCATTACGCATGCGCCAGATTCTCACGTGATCTGCTCAAGGCAGCGGTACTGAAACAATGCAGTAGATTTTTTATTAGTGAGAAAATTCAATTTATCGACTGTTGTAGGATAATGGCAGGTGGATGTTGATCGAAATGCAGTCCAAAAATATAATGTTTATTTACAAATCCGACGTTTCGGCACACAACTGTACCATCATCAGGGAAAAGTAAAATTAATGGTGAGTAGAGTTAATATTTAACATATTAAATTTCAAAAAGGTGAAATTTAATATGTTAAATATTAACTCTACTCACCATTAATTTTACTTTTCCCTGATGATGGTACTGTAACAAAGTAGATTTATTAGTAATTTTCCGTAATCAAAATTATTGCTAAGTTGTGTTTTGTTAAGTTATTCACCTTTTGGCTACGCGCGGTTGTTACACGTGCCTTGCGTTTCAGCGAAATTATTGCGATCTTGCAATTAGCAATTAGTATTAGAATATACTTAGTAAATTCAGTAGTGAGTAGTTAGTCAATGATCGAACGGACGGTTAGTCAATCATCAACCGATCAAGAATGTAGTCCTCAAGGAGCGATCTAGTTAGTTAGTAGAATGAACGAGTGAGAAGAACTTCGTAAGTGTCTATCCTCACGAGAGATATAATTTGTTAATCGTTTTGTTTGTAAATTCAATGTAATGTTTGTAATATTAACTTTTATTATTCATAATAATCAATATATTTTGTTTCATGTCATTATTTTACTTATTACCTTCTCTGTTTTCTTCAAAGTTCGAAGAAGCAACGCAAAAAAGCCCATTCTCTAAATATTGTTTCATCAATAAACTTTGACTACTAATATCCTTTCTCAGAGCCACTCTTTGGTTAAAATATGCGTCATTTCTCGGCGATAGTGGTTCACTTATTGAACATTTCTTTTAGTGACATCGATTTAATTTGTTTAACTTTTGATAATGACGATGCAGGCCAATAGCATTCTACTGCTGTTAAAGCTGACTCCAAGATTTTACGGTACAACCAGAATAATACAGCTATGCTGTTTACAAGAACCTTTAAAAGACAACATTTAAATATTGGAACACAAACAATATTATATAAATACCAACCAAGACTGGCTGCACATCCAACGCATTGACATGGAATAATTTTTTCCTCATCTTCATTTATTCTAACTATTACTTTATATGCTTTATCACGGACACGATGCTCTGGTGACTGCTGACTGCTGTCACTTTTGCTTTGACTGGCTTTAACAGTGCATATTTTATCTTTTCTCTGCCCTGCACGAAACCTATTGGGCTTCCAAAATTAGTCTACGCTAACTGGTGGCAACAAGTTGAACTAAATGTAAGGTACAGTATCCATTGCGTTGTTTGAAAAAATCAGTTTGTGCTGTGATTATTGTTAAGAATTTACAGATTTACACCTATTTGTTAGCTTCTATTTTTAAATTAAGGACAACAGTTAATCAGTTTAAAGTGTGTACAAAGAAAGTATTGCATTTATCAAAGATATATATTGTATGATAGAAAAATCGGTAGATGTTTTAATTATAGGTTATTGATTGCAATTATGGAATTTTCTCCCAAAATATCAATTAAAAATAGGAAAATTTGCTGTGTGTATAACTGCAAATCTACTGCAAACAAAAATCGAACAATTCGGTTTCATTTAATTCCCCAAAAAATAGAAAAACGTGTTGTTGTACAAAATAAGCAAGGTGAAAATATGATGTGCGACAAATTACTTGCATAGAAAAGAGCTTTAAAGATTTCGGATAAAATAACGTCTAAAATGTCTGTGTGCTCGTTAATCAGTACAAAACAAATCCGACATGTACCTTTCGTTTGAATTTTGACGATACTATCAGCGCCATCTCTTGTTAATTTGGAAGCCCAATAGCTTCATCTCCAGCTGCCCTAAAATTTTTGTTTTATATTAAATATATAAGTATATTCACAATTACAAACTTTTGAGATTTTACATTTCTTATTTCAGCACTAACAAAATTAGGATTGTCTTGATAAAACAGGTGTAACAGATGTATCCAAGCATGGTAAATTTCTGCTATCTACTTTCAAAAATTGGGGATCCATATTCTGAAGAAAGTAAACAATGTTATTATAAATATAAAGATCAACTTGTTATTTAACTTACTTTTTACTTCGATTTCGATTAACACCAACACAAAAATTCTTCAATAGACTTGTTTAGTGGTTACGTCACACTGGTTCCAAACTGGTTCGTTGCTAATGCCTGTGGCACACCGGTCGAGGAGCATCGAGGACCATCGAGTAACTCCTCGATGAAACGAATGAACGCACCCGTCCGCGATGGATTTCTATTTAATCGGTGACAAATACATCAAAGTTTTGCGCGAAATCAAATCCAAAGATACGTCTGAAATGAGATACATTCGTTTCATCGAGGAACAACTCGATGAAAATAGCGGCGCCCCTATTTTTCGTCGAGGACGGGGTGCGTTCTATCGTTTCATCGAGGAGTTACTCGATGGTCCTCGATGCTCCTCGACCGGTGTGCCACAGGCATAAGACCGTTGCTATGCAAGTCGGTAAAACAGGCTGGTTTGACGTTTGCCGTTTGACAATAACTGCGTCTTTAAATTTATTTTGAGATTTAATTGTTTTAAAGTGGCTTAAAAACACGTAAAAAGTTTAGTTCGGTAATAAATTATTTTATAAATGATTTTTGATTGTCAAACCAAACTGTTTTATCAACTAGCATAGCAACTACCTTAGCAACGAGTGGCCATTTTCTTGTTTGGAACCAGAAAGTGACGTCACACTAAACAAGTCTATAACCTGTAAGCAATCGTGTTTGAACCTAACCAAACTCGACAACTGTCAAAAATCGAAAAATCAACAGATGGTCCGTCGTCCAATCGACAAAAAACGAACTTACACGAACCAACTCCTGGTTTGATATCAATATTGGCTACGTCATACATGGCGCATTTCAATGAACGATTCAAAAGACTTACATTTTCATTTCGATAAAAAGGGAATAAATCTATCAAAATTAACAACTATTATCACTTTCCTATAACTTATACATGCTGAAAATTGATATCCAATAAGTATTTCTTTAAAAGCCGTAGGCCTGAAAACCCCCATTGTGTAATTCATGACTGTTTACTTATTATAAAAACGATTTATTATTGTAGGTATTAAATGTGTTCTATATCCATTAGGAACGTAAAAAATAATGAAAATGGGGCCCAACAACCTTCATCGACGCATTCTACAGCTTCTAATACATAATTAGCCAAATTTATAATTGAAAAAAGCTAACTATATAGACGCATACCTTATAAGTAGACAGTTTGATTGCTGATTGGAAACTTCTTGAGCCGGGTCATCTTCTACGGCCTTCGAAGTATTTTCTGCATTCTTCAGCTACTTGAAGACTTCAACAACCTTCTGGTAAGCTGCACGGGTCTTCTATTGCTGCTGGATGATTGTAAAACATTAGTTTAATTTTTAATAATTTCAAACCTGTTCATTAACTTATCTTGTTGTTTGTGCGTTCTAGTAATCTTTTCTTGTAAAAGAATGTTCTGCAACTTCTTGGAAAGACTTGAAGACATCTTCTAACATCGTGGAAGGTTTTGACGAATGATTTGAACCCGGATCTAATAAAGACAGACTTGACTACACAATATATAACGATACACAATGTCGCGACTTTAATAACATAAGTTTGACCTGATTTAAATGATTCTTACTACGTTTTTAAGCTAATTTTATGCACAACATTACACTAAAATGGCTGATTTTAAACATTTTACAGGAATAATGGCAAACCTAATAATTTGATATGAATTTAAATATTTAAATATAATTAATACTGTTTTAAAATTATTGTAACACACATTTATCATTGTTTAATAAATAAAATATTTTTTTGTAAAAATGTTACAATATATTTTATTTAACATGTACCTACACCTATAACTGTTGGAGATCAGAGTAAGCAGATTCAAATATATCATACGTTTGTGTATTTAATTAATTATTAAACAATTATAATTAAATCAAACTGGTTTAATTATTTCACTGAAATAAGCACTCTGTAACATGTTATTAGGCCCAGTAAGTAAGCAAACAATTTTTACACCAATTTGTACATGAAATGGATGTCAAGCAGTATCTGGACAGACTAGTTGAGTCTACTGAAGGAAATGGAAAGTCAAATTATGTGTCCTGGAGATTCAAACTTAACTTGATTCTGCGAATGAAATTTTTGTTAGATGTTGCTACGGGCGTAACAACAAAACCGTTTAAGTCAGATCCAGAAATCAATGAATGGATCAAGAAAGATATAGAAGCTCAGACAATTATTGGACTAAATGTTGAAGAGAAAATCGCTTTGAAGATTATAACATGTAAATCCTCTTTAGAAATGATTGAAAGACTTGGTGGTATTTATGGCAAGAAAAGTCAAAAGTCTACAGCGATGCTACAGCAGCAATTCTTTAGCTATAAATATGATAAATTAAAATCAGCAGTAGAAAATTGTCTTCAAATAGATGGATTGGCACAAGAATTACGTTCAAATGGTGAAGAAGTCAAGGACACTTGGATAATGTCGCGAATTTTAAATTCACTGCCAGCAAAACTAGATCATTTTCATGCAGCTTGGGAATCAGTTACAGAAGTTGATAAAACACTTGAAAATTTACGTGATCGTCTTCAGCAAGAGGAAATAAGACTTCAAGCAAG
Source organism: Agonum fuliginosum (assembly GCA_947534325.1). NCBI lineage: Eukaryota > Metazoa > Arthropoda > Insecta > Coleoptera > Carabidae > Agonum > Agonum fuliginosum. The sequence goes on from OX384043.1 coordinate 6,684,156, forward strand.
AGAATCAGAGAATGTCGAAAATGCACTTGTTGGTAAAATCGACAAGAAGAGAGACGAACGTAAGAAGAATCAAATGAATTCAAAGAAAAAGTCAGATCATTCGAATTTCAGTCAGTATAAACAGTCAGGTTATTTTAATAATAAATGTTTTAAGTATGGAGAAATGGGACATATGAAGCGTGATTGTAAAAATAAACCATGTCCTGATTATCTTGAATACTGTAAGAAAACCTACGGCTGCAATTATTGTCACAAGAAAGGACATTTTGCAAATGAATGTACCAAGAAGCAAAATACGAATAATGACAATAATGACATGAGTAAAGTAAAATCTTATATCTCAATTGCACTATCATCTGTTTCTTTAGAAAATTCATCGAACAAGCATGAACTGTGGATCGATAGTGATGCTACTAATCATTTAACAGGAAAATTAAAGTGGCTGACGAATGTACAGTTTTTAGATGTTCCGATTCAAGTTGAAATTGGAGATTCAACAAAATTGCAAGGAATTGCATTTGGTGATGTTCAACTATCTGCCTATGATGGAGAGAAATGGAATTCTATTGTATTGAGGAATGTTTTGTTTGTTCCAGATCTTACATTCAATTTATTTTCTGTTACAACTGTACTAGACAAAGGTTACACACAACAAGCTACGGCAGAAAAATCATTCATTATGGAAGGAGACAAGATTTTCTTGGTAGCTGAAAGGATTGGAGGATTATTTCAAATGATGTTTCGTTCAATGGATCATTACAGTTTGCCAGCAGTAAATTTAAGACTTTGACACGAGAGATTAGCTCATCAAAATGTTCGCCACATAAAGGATATTCTGAAGAGAAATAATATTGATTATATCGATGATTGGGATGATAAAGTCTGCAAAGGTTGCGCGTATGGAAAGCAACACAAAGTATCTCATCCGAAAAATGATGTCATAGCAAAAGCTCCTCTTGATAGAGTCCATGTAGATTTAGGAGAAATGAATGTTCCGTCTCTTGGTGGTGCTAAATATTTTTTATTATTCAAAGATGATTTTAGTCGATTCCGGACAGTTTATTTCTTAAAGAATAAATCAGAAGCAGTAGACAAATTGAATATTTATTTAAACTTAGTTGAAAATCAATTTGGAAGAAGTTTAAAAATTCTGATGTCAGACAATGGAACAGAAATTAAAAATGTCAGAAGCAAAACTATTTTTGAGCAACTGGGAATATTTAATGAACGATCAGTCACCTATACACCACAACAAAATGGTAGAATTGAAAGAAATGCGTACCATGGTTGAAGCAGCTCGAGCAGAAATTTATGCGAAAGATCTTGGACCATCTTTGTGGGCAGAAGCATTGAATTATTCAGTTTTTACAATTAACCAGACTGAAAATAGTAATGTTATTGGTAAGACGCCCGCTGAATTATGGTTTGGTCGCAAAATCAGTCTGAAATCTATGAAAAGTTTTGGTTGTGAATGCTACATGATGATACCGGAATGTCAACGTCAGAAGCTTGTTAAAAAAAGCAAAAAAGGAATCTTCGTTGGTTACGATATTGAAGAACACGGATATCGTATCTATCTACCAAATGAACCGACACGTTGAAGTATCATGTAATGTTATATTTGATGAAAAAGTTGGTCTAGAACATGGCTACTCCGAGATAAACTTTGAGACAGTTGAACAAAGACATGATGAAGTAGAAACAGTCGGTGAAGAGTCACCTGAGTCTGAAGATGATAAAGAAGGTCAGGAGAAGAATCATGAAAATAATAATGAAACTTGTGAGAGCGTTCAATCAGAACAAAATGAAGATATAAATGATTATGTGCCGAAATATAATCTACGAGATCGTCAAAACATCAAACAACCTTTAAGATATGGTGACTACGTTATGATTGGTGAAGTTGAAGATATTCAAATCAAGAACGCATTGAGAGATCCTGAACGGAAAAGAGCAATGCAAGACGAAATTGATGCTCTTAATAGTATGGAAGTTTGGGAACTTGTAGAGTTACCTGAAGGTCGAAAACCGTTAACATGTAAGTGGGTATTACGCGAGAACGCAGATGGTCGTTTAAAAGCTAGTGTTGTTGCCCGAGGCTTTGATTAAAGACATGGAATTGATTATTATGAAACGTTTGCACCGGTAATTAGAAATGCGAGTATTCGATTGTTATTAAGTCATGCAGCAAATGAAAAATTACAAATTCGTATATTTGACATCAATACTGCATTTCTGAATGGAAAACTATCAGAAGAAGTATTTATGCTGCAACCAGAAGGTTTTGATGATAATTCTGGAAGAGTTTGTCGACTTAAAAAAGCTTATATGGTCTGAAGCAAGCTCCAAAAGAATGGAATGCAATATTTACCGAAGAATTGAAGAATTTGGGATTTAAGACACCGATGATGATCCATGTATTTTCTTCAACAAGGGCAAATCAATTAAAATTGGAATATTTGTAGATGATGGAATTGTAGTTAGTCGTGATAACAAAAAGATAAATCAAGTATTGTCTGAATTAGGTAAAAGGTTCAAATTGAAGTCTACGAGTCCAGAAAAAGGAAAATTATTTTATCTTGGAATGAAAATTCATCTAAAAGAAAATGGTATACTAATTACACAACAAAGATATACACGCAAAATACTATCTCGTTTTGGTTTTGAAGGAGTATATTCAGTTGCAACACCTATTGAGCCTGGAATGTTAACTGACAAGAAAACAAATGACAGACCACTTAAAGACAAAGCCATATCGTGAAGTTGTCGGAAGTCTGTTGTACTTGTCAACTATATCAAGACCAGATATTAGCTTCACTGTGAATTATTTAAGTCGTCAAGTTTGCAATCCAAGTCTCAGTCATTGGAAAATGGTTGGACGTGTATTTAGATATCTACGAGGGACAGAAAACTTTGGAATATTTTTTGATGGCAAGAGAGAGTTAGTAGTATATATAGATTCAAATTATGGTGGCACAGAGTCCGATATGATTTCGACAAGTGGAGTTTTAATTAACTACGGAGGTCCAATTGTCTGGATGGCACAAAAACAATCAGTAACAGCAATTTCATCAGCTGAAGCAGAATATCGTGCTGCAGTCAGTGGAATACAAGAAATTTGTTGGGTTCGCAGAGTACTAAAAGAGTTGGGAATAAGCAATATGACTGAACCAACTGATATGTTTATTGATAATAAGGCAGCGATTCATATGCTGGAAAATGCGGATGAAGGAAAGGTGACAAAAGGAAAGAAACATATAGAAATACGACGCAAGTTCATAAATCAACATATTGGTAAGACTGTGAATTTAGTTTATCTAAATACAAAGCAGCAAATTGCTGATATTTTTACAAAAGCTTTAAGCAAGAAGTTATTTGAAGATTTACGTTTGAAGCTGCTTAAGGAGGAGTGTTGGAGATCAGAGTAAGCAGACTCAAATATAGATATTAATAATCATAGTATGTTTAATAAAAAAAGAAATATGTTTTGTTTTCGTTTGTTGATTGAGTGAAAAGCAAGTAAAATTGTATGAAATTAATTGATTTACTGTTAGAGAGAAATATCAGGTAAAATTAGTAAATTTATATCTATGTAATTGAGAATAAAATATATATTTCTTTATAGTTAAGTCAGAAGTAGTGTTGCCGCGAGACGAGACTTGGCGAGACTTAAGGTCAGTCTCGTCTCGGTCTCGAAAAAGTCTCGCATACCTTGGTCTCGTCTCGGTCTCGAGTTGGTCTCGAGTTCTCTAGTCTCGTCTCGGTCTCGAGTCTCGACGAGAGTCTCGACTTTTTCGACTTTTTCTTAGAAGTATATGTTAATAAAATATATTACCTGTCATTGCATTAAAGAAGACCACCGGAAAAAGTCAGTACAGTAAGCATTAGGAAAATGGAAGCTCGAGTTTTGAATGAAACACTAAAATATTGTAATTCTCAATATACATGGAACAGGAAATTTTACACGACATACTCACTATCCACGTATCCACTATCCCGCACGTCTGTATTGTACAGCGTATTTATTTTAGACAAAATTTTTTCAAATTTATTATACTAGGAGACAGGCACGGAGATTTTAACTACAGTTATTTGTACAAACATGTTTTATCAATACATTAAAAAATTTTGATTAATATTCCACATACGTCACTTTTGACCAATTAGAATGCTCTATTTGTTCGAAGACGGTAGTTTTTTTAGCGAATATTCCATACACGTCATTTGTAACCAATGAGAATGCATTATTATTTGTTCGTAGAAGGCATTTTTTAAGCAATGAAATTAGATAAAACCACAGTAGATATGTCCATGGTTACCCTTTGTTGATATATAAATATAATTCGAGCCATAAATTAATTATAATATAAGTCGGGTCAAAATTGACTCTTAAATTTACACAAAGCATTCTAAAATGTCACAACACAAAATATCAACTGAAATAGCAACGAGTTGCTGCAAAAAGACAACAAATTATTAACAAAAAATCATTGCATGAAGCAGTCTGCTTCTCTGCTTTGTTCAAAATTACGTGTGTGGAGTGTGGAATAATCACTATGAAATTATAAATTTGGAATACAATTTTTTTAATGAATATTACAAATTAATTATTTAACATGAGACTCGAGAGTCTCGACGAGACTCGATACTGGTCTCGTCTCGGTCTCGAGTATGTTATCGAGACTTAAATGATGGTCTCGTCTCGACTTTTCGAGACGAGACGAGACGAGACCGAGACTAGTCTCGAGTCTCGCGGCAACACTAGTCAGAAGCATAAATTAATATATGTACAATTGGTGTAAAATCATACGTTTGTGTATTTAATTAATTATTAAACAATTATAATTAAATCAAACTGGTTTAATTATTTCACTGAAATAAGCACTCTGTAACAATAACTCATGTATGTGAGGCTGCCACACCCAAATTAGTTAAGAAAAATGTATAATAAATAAATGTTCACGCAATAAATTAAATATTTCGCAACATTTCGCATTTTATTGTTGGAATTGCATGCACATAAAATAAATATATTGAAAACTCACAATAAGTTATTGGATTCACAAACCTCGTCTTATCCGAACATTTTTGTATTTAGAAAGCAGGATTTAGTTCTCAACATAATTTAATTGTCTTTGAGTAGTTTTCATGAGCAGTTATATAAAAATATACAATACTTAATTATACAAGACAATAAATAAAATGTTCTAGAACCACAAGAAAAATCAGAGATAGAAATTGTGCGACCTACTAGTACAAAATAATTATTTCTACCGATTTTGCTTGACTGTGAAATTCAATATTCTGCAGTTTTGTTGGCATTTTTTGACTGATGAAAGATGATGTGAACAATCATATAATTTCTTTATATTTTATGTATAATAGTGTACTCTATACATTTTTTATTCTTTAAATAGGAACTTATTATTACGGATAAAATTAATATTATAATAAATATATATAGTCCAAGTATAATGTGTTAGCATCTAACAATAATAATAATAACGTAATATAATTAAGAAATATAATGTATTGACCTTTCTTTAGTTCTTGTCATCTGAAAAAGAAAACATAAGAATTAGAATCTGTAGTTAGTGATTGGCTGAGGGAATGTCTCACTGAGCGTGATGTTGAGTTCTGTGGCCGGAACAACGGTGTTCTGCAGCAGAATTCCACTACGAGATTCGCTCGAGTTGACGCCGGGAACGTGAACAACTGAAACACAACACTTCACATTCAGCGGCGCCGCTAAATTTAATTTATTAATAAATACTTTGTTTGAGATCGACATCGCTTTGTGGTTTGCCTGTGACCGAGACATAAACACCGTCGTTTCTACAGTCTTCACAACTTCTTATCTTGCACAAGTAGTAGCCTTGTTGCCCTCGCACAACGTTTGTTATTGTAAGTGTCGACGTGAGTGATTCCTCAGACTGCTCTACATACCTGGATGGCAATGTAACATCGTTGTAGGTCCACACGACCCGATATGGGAAACAATATTTGCACTTGAGCTGCATGTCTTGTCCTTCACTCACGCTGCTTGTGTTGGAGATGATGAGGGGCCCTACGTCACACGACGGCTGAGGCTGAGGAGGAACGTTTGTACAGTTACAGAAGAAGCAAGAACAAAGTTCTTTCCGCAGCGACTGGGACCCCTTCCTCCCCGTCAAGTTCTGTGGCGTTGTGCAGGTTGGACCATACATAGCAAGGATATGCGGTTCAAGGTTCACTACAATGTCCAACACTCCACACAGAGACGTGTCACAATGCCACGGGTTATCTTTCAGATATAAGTATTTTAGGCTGGTTGGATTGTCTATAAATTTAATATCCAAAGATATTAATTTGTTGTTGTTCAGACTTATTTGTTCTAACTGAGGTACTTCAGCAAAGCAGTGTTCCTCTACTGTAACTATTTCATTGTTATTTAAATAAACTTCCTTCAAATATTTTAAATTGTTAAACAGATGTGATTGTAGTCGTTTAATTTTATTGGCACGAAGGTACACTGTAACTAAATTTGGTGAAAATGTGAGGAACTCAGTGGGCAATTCAGAAATTTGATTGTAATTCAAATCAATATATGTCACATTTGTCATATATCTGAACGATTCTGGTTCAATTTGCTCAATTTTACTGCTGATAATTCGAATTAGTTGTAACTGCCTGTAGGAGGTAAATTGACTATCATTTAGCCTGGATATGGATCCGTCTGAAACCAATCATCTTAAAAATAACACTGAATTACATAAGAATTGAAAATCAAGTGACATACACCATATATGCAGATCTTGAATGTCAGCGGGCAGGTTTGTGGGCACTGTGGCAAAGTAGTCACACTGAGCTACTTTGAAACCCGGAGCGAACGTGAAATCGCCATCGTAGCACTCGCAAGAAGAACCGCATGTATACTTTGCCTGGTTGGACCTCGCAGCCAGGGCGATGAGAACGAACAGCGCTAATGTGAGGCTCGTCATGTTGTCAGTGTTACTATCATCTGGTCCGCTCTTGCTGTGGTATTTATACCGCGGTTCTCCCACATTCTACACGCGTGTTTTCCTGGGTAACTTTCCTCTTACACGTCACGTTCAGCTCAGACTGTTTGTGCACACGAGGCGCACATGGGATGTCAAAGGTTATCGATAAGGCAATCCTTTATCACAGATATTTTTCTCTTCATACATTTCTAAGAAAATATCAAGTACTTTAAAATTCTCGACGAATATTTGTAATTTGCCCGAAAAATATTAAGTTTTGTTGGTTCGGCCGAACTTAAAGTTTAAACGTTTTTAAAATGCAAAATTTCATGAGAATGGAACAAACGGTTTGCTACTAATGCCACATATTAATCCCGCAGGGAATAATAGTAAATCAAATAATTACTTAGCCAGAATTTATTATTTTATTTATTTATTTATTTATTTATTTATTTATTTATTATTTATTATTTATTTTATTAAAATCTTGTATTTATAATAAATTAGTCGTAGATAAAGTACAATATACAATTCACTATAATGGCTATTATTTCCTCTGCTGATTAAAAGCCTCGCTCGCTTGTGTAGTAAACTTCATCTTCGGGAATAATAGCATCCATTATAGCGTCGTTGTATAATATACTATTATATAGTTGTTCACATCATCTGTCATCAGTCAAAATATGCCAACAAAACTGCATAATATTGAATTTCATAGCCAAGCAAAATTGGTAGAAATGATTACTTTGTACTAGTAAGTCGCACAATTTCTATCTCTGGTTTTTCTTGAGGTTCTAGAACATTTTACTTGTTATCCTCTTCCAGATCTAGACTTGTATAATTAAGTATTGAATTGCTCATGAAAATTACTCAAAGACAATTTTTTAAATTTTTATTATAAATAATTATTAATACACACAGAAATTTATGATTTATGAACATTCAAGTTTTTACAATTAGATAAATTTAAACCAGAAGATGCTGAATTTTTTGACATAAAATTTGACACAACTGAAAATTCTTTACTATCAACAACAGCAAACAAACAAATAGTTGACATAACTATGAATAAAATGATACTTGGTCAAGCTATGAATTTTACACTATATGTTTTTCAAATAGAATTAAGGTTGTCGCAGATAAAATATTGAATGATACACGTGTGATATAGCACGTGTAATGAAACTTGGGAGATAAAAACACTTGGCTTATCGCCTCGTGATTGAACATGACACATGTTTCATTACCGTGGCTATATCAAACTTGTATCATTCATATCTATTACCTCCCACCTTATATATTTTATAAGGGGAGGTATTGTGACTGGTTAAAATTTTCGAGTGTGAGTTTTTAGTGAATAAGCACGTTTTAGGGTCCCTAGAATACGAGTTTAACATTTTCTAAATGATGATTCCGTCACATTCTACACGCGTGTTGTCCTGGGTAACTTTCCTCTTACACGTCACGTTCAGCTCAGACTGTTTGTGCACACGAGGCGCACATGGGATGTCAAAGGTTATCGATAAGGCAATCCTTTATCACAGATATTTTTCTCTTCGTACATTTCTAAGAAAATATAAAGTATTTTAAAATACCCAACGAATATTTCAAATTTTTCTGGAAAAATTAAGATTTGTTTAACCCGCACCCCTATAGGGGTCCGATCGAACTTAAAGTTTAAACGTATTTAAAATCTGCATGCAAAATTTCATGAGAATGAAACAAACGGTCTATACCTTTTAAAGAATGATTTCACACGAAAACTGATTGCACACAAATGTATTTTGATTTTGCAATAATTTTATTTCTTAAAAGTTTACAATATCGTAGTTTAAATTGTACTGATGAAGATATAATTTTTTTGAACAATAACAAATTTATTTTAATTATAATTAATTTTCAATTAGGTCTTCCTCTCGCAATGATGCACCATAATACCGTTCAAAATGATATCCCAGAAGACGTTTTTGTGGTATCTCTTGAATCGCTACATTATGCCTAGTGCACACGGGGAAACTTTTCACAAAGTTTCCTGAAAAAAGTTTCCAGAAAATGGAGATTTTCTTTGAAAAACTATAAATATGTTTATGATCACATGTCACATTTGACGATTTGACAAATAAGAAGTTAGTTGCACTTCACAATGTTTCCTGAAAACGCCTCATTTTTATAGGCGCCGTTAAAACTTTGAAGTTTTCGGAAACTTTTTCCAGGAAACATGTCAAAAAGTTTCCCCGTGTGCACTAGGCATTAGCAATTTCTTCCAGAATATGCGTTCTACTCGTAGAATGCGTATTCTCGGGAGATACTACAACATCTTTTGAAATATAAAACCATGTTGAACGGTATTATGGTGCATCATTATAGGAAGAAACCCTCATGAAAATTAAAAATAAACTTGTTATTGTTCCAAAAAATTATATCTTTATCAGTACAATTTAAGGATATTCACTCTGTCGGTGCGGGGTAAGGGGAAGTGCTCTATGATCTCTATGTAAAAGACTGCAGGGTGACAACTTTTAAATGTGAAATTTTATTCGAAAAAAAATCTCTTTAAATAAATATTTATTTGAATTTTTAATGTTAATTCATTATCTAATGTCATAACTGATTACGTGAAATTAGTATTTAAATTTATGTGCAATTAATTTTGCAATATAAATATACTGAGATAATGGTGGAAACAACGGCAACAATGTAAAACGTAGAACATGTTTTCGCTCCACACATTTGGTTGCCTGGGTGGCACCTCTCAACTTATATATTTTAACATTTTTCTCATTTATAAATTCGAAATTGAAAAACATTAATTATTTATTTAATTCATTTATAAAAATAGTAATAGTAAATAACTTAATAATTTATTAGAACCGTTGACTTTTTTCATTATAATATTTGCCAATATGAAAACTGTTAACCAATATTGCCACGTTTATACATCATGAATCATGACGTCTTTACTGTCACCGAGTTCAGTTTAGAGTGTTAATTAATAGCTATACTCTTCATCAACACGGTAAAGCTCGATTTAAAAAATCTTATTACAAGGATAAGGTTTTGTAGTTACTATGTGCAAATTTTCAGATTTTTCTCTGTATTTTTTGATTAACTGTATGCATCATTTATGGGATGTTCCATTTAATCCTATGTTATAAACTCGATTTTTAAAATTTATTTTCTCTACATATATCTAAACGGTAAAAACATCTGAAAAAATTAGTAGTTCATTTTTTCATCATAAAGAACGATATTCTCAATTTTCATTCAATTCTCCGTATTTTTGATATGACGAGTGAATATCTTTAAACTACGATATTGTAAACTTTTAATGGAATCGTATTTCAAAAGTGTGAAACCATTCTGTAAAAGGTATAGATCTTGATGTGTAACCCGGACTCCTAATAGTTCAATCAAATACAAACAATATTTATGATCCTATTTAAAAAAATCTGATGTGGCTAGCACAAGACCACTCTCCATACTCTACATACTCACAAATATATTTTAGTCATTTCATGTAAACTGCAGAAGAAGATATAAACAAAGTGTCACTATTGTCACTGTCACCGTCATAATTAAAGTTTACGTAGTAACACATCTGGTAACAAAAATTTTAAACAATCATGGTCTACAAGATACTAAAGTTTCATACTCCCTCCAAATTATAAACAATAAATTAATTTCTAAATAGTACCATGTACAGAAAATATTTTAAAATACTAATTGTAGAAGACAAAAATGTAATATTTCATATAAAATAGAAAATATTGTCATTAATTAATTATTTATCAATATATTTAAGCAAAGTACTAAGTCCGGTTTAGGGATTGCTTCAAAAAAATAATTGGGTTCTTAAGATTCGTATTAAAAACTTAAGTATCATCATTTAGAAAAAGTTAAACTCGTTTTCTAGGGACCCTAAAACGTGCTTATTCACTAAAAACACACACGAAAATTTTAACCCGTCACAATACCTCCCCTTATAAAATATATAAGGTGTGAGGTAATAGATATGAATGATACAAGTTTGATATAGCCACGGTAATGAAACGTGTGTGATGTTCAATCACGATGCGATAAGCCGAATGTTTTTATCTCCCAAGTTTCATTACACGAGCTATATCAAACGTGTATCATTCAATATTTTATCTGCGACAGCCTTAATTGCATTTGAAAAACATTTAGTGTAAAATACATAACTTGACCAAGTATCATTTTATTCATAGTTATGTCAACTATTTGTTTGTTTGCTGTTGTTGATAGTAAAGAATTTTCAGTTGTGTCAAATTTTATGTCAAAAAATTCAGCATCTTCTGGTTTAAATTTATCTAATTGTAAAAACTTGAATGTCTTGAATGTTTATAAAACATAAATTTCTGTGTGTATTAATAATTATTTATAATAAAAACTTAAAAAATTGTCTTTGAGTAATTTTCATGAGCAATTCAATACTTAATTATACAAGTCTAGATCTGGAAGAGGATAACAAAGTAAAATGTTCTAGAACCTCAAGAAAAACCAGAGATAGAAATTGTGCGACTTACTAGTACAAAATAATCATTTCTACCAATTTTGCTTGGCTATGAAATTCAATATTCTGCAGTTTTGTTGGCATATTTTGACTGATGACAGATGATGTGAACAATTATATAATAGTATATTATACAACGACGCTATAATACACAAGCGAGCGAGGGTTTTAATCATCAGAGGAAATTATAGCCATTATAGTGAATTGTATATTGTACTTTATCTACGACTAATTTATTATATACAAGATTTTAATAAAATAAATACCAATACTTAAATCATTAAACATTGCAATGTTTTCTAAAACTAATTTGCATAGAGAAATTGATTCTGGCTGAGTAATGATTTGATTTACTATTATTCCCTGCGGGATTAATATGTGGCATTAGTAGCAAACCATTTGTTCCATTCTCATGAAATTTTGCATTTTAAAAACGTTTAAACTGTAAGTTCGGCCGAACCATTAGGGGTGCGGGTTAAACAAAACTTAATATTTTTTGGACAAATTACAAATATTCGTCGAGAATTTTAAAGTACTTGATATTTTCTTAGAAATGTATGAAGAGAAAAATATCTGTGATAAAGGATTACCTTATCGATAACCTTTGACATCCCATGTGGGCCTCGTGTGCACAAACAGTCTGAGCTGAACGTGACGTGTAAGAGGAAAGTTACCCAGGAAAACACGCGTGTAGAATGTGGGGGAACCGCGGTATAAATACCACAGCAAGAGCGAACCAGAGCGTAGTAGCAGTGATAACATGACGAGCCTCAAGTTAGCGCTGTTCGTTCTCTTCGCCCTGGCTGCGAGGTCCAACCAGGCAAAGTATACATGCGGTCCTTCTTGTGAGTGCAATGACAATTTCTCTCCGGGTTTAAAAGCAGCTTCGTGTTCAGACAAACCCGACTTGACCACAGTGCCCGCCGACCTGCCTGTTGATATTAAATTGCTGTATATAACTGGTATGTCACTTGATTTTCAATTCTTATGTAATTCAGTGTTATTTTTAAGTTGATTGGTTTCAGAGTCATCCATATCCAGGCTCAGTGATAATCAGTTTACCTCCTACAGGCAGTTACAACTAATTCACATGTACGGCAATAATATTGAGCAAATTGAATCAAGATCGTTCAGATATATGACAAATGTGACATATATTAACTTGAGTTATAATAAAATTTTTGAGTTGCCCACTGAGTGCTTCACATTTTCACCAGAATTAAATACAGTGGACTTAAATCACAATAAAATTAAACGACTACAATCACATATCTTTAACAATTTAAAATATTTGAAGACAGTTAAATTATACAATAATGAAATAAATACAATAGAAAAACACTGTTTTGCTGAAGTACCTCAGTTAGAAGAAATAAGTCTGGGCAACAACAAATTAATATCTTTAGATATTAAGTTTATAGACAATCCAAACAGCCTGAAAGCCTTAACTCTGGAAGATAACCCGTGGCATTGTAACACGTCTCTGTGTGAAGTTATGGACATTGCAGTGAGCCTTGTACTGTGGCCTAATCCAACCTGCGCAACTCCACAGAACTTGACGGAGAGGAAGTGGTCCAAGCCGCTGCTGAAAGTACTTTGTTCTTGCTTCTTTTGTAACTGTACAAACGTTCCTCCTCAGCCTCAGCCGTCGTGTGACGTAGGGCCCCACATCATCTCCAACACAAGCAGCGTGAGTGAAGGCCAAGACCTGCGGCTCACGTGCCAGTATTGCTTCCCATATCGGGTCGTGTGGACCTTCAACAACGTTACATTGCCATCCAGGTATGAAGAAAAATCAGAGGAATCACTTACGTCGACACTTACAATAACAAACGTCGTGCGAGGGCAACAAGGTTACTACTTGTGCAAGATAAGAAGTTGTGAGGACTGCGAGGACGCCGGTGTTTATGTCTCGGTCACAGACAAACCACAAAGCGATGTCGATCTCAAACAAGGTATTTATGAGCGTTTTGAAGATTGAATTTAGCGGCACCGCTGAATGTAATGTGTTGTGTTTTAGCTGTTCACGTTCCCGGCGTCAACTCGAGCGAGTCTCGTAGTGGAATTCTGCTGCAGAACACCGTTGTTCCAGCCACAGAACTCAACACCACGCTCAGTGAGTCACTCCCTCAGCCAATCACTAACTACGGAATCTAATTCGTATATTTTCTTTTTCAGATGACAAGAACTGAAGAATGGTCAATACATTATATTTCTTAATTATATTACGTTATTATTATTGTTAAAAGCAAACACATTATACTTGGACTGGTACATACATTTATTATAATATTATTTTTATATGTAAGGATAAGTTCCCATTTAAATAATAAAAAATGTATAATATACTATTATATTTTATTGCAAAAATTATCATAAAAAATAATAATGTATTGTGTGAATTTTCAATTATTATGTAGGTAATGCTTTGTCATTATTCATGTCAAATTTAAGATTTTTATTTAGAACAATATAGCCAGAATTGGTGAAATTCTGAAGGTATTACCGCGACAAGACACTTCAGTGCAATTTTGAATAGTAATACGCCTGTAAAATTGAATCAAAACGCGCAAACATAATTTTGTACAAATAAAGACCTGCAGTGCGTTTCTCATTAGATTTATTGATGTTTAAAGTTACAAATATTTATTATAAAAAAACACCAATTATTTGAAGTAGTTTTCCATAAACAACGACTCTGCAATCATCCCAGCATAAGAACTTTCCTTCTTCACAAACTCGACCTCAAGTTTAACAGCAGCCAGAAATACCGAACTTTGTAACTTTGATTAGCTGAATTATTTATTATTGACCACAGGATCTCGCAATAGCAGGTGATAAATTCTGTAAAGGGGAAATAGATGAATCTATTACAAAGATGTATAACTTGCCTCATAGTAAAAACAAGGTTTTTTGTGCTTTAATCTTAGTCCAAAGTAACTCAGACAAAATATTGTAGCAAATTCACATTCAATATTGACGCAAATGTTGAATGCCGAACATTTTTTCTTCTTTTTCCTTTGATGATGGTTTCACGTTTAACACATAGAGGTTAGAATCATTTTTATCTTTATTTAAGAGTAAGACTGCCGTTGTTTCTGATAAATATGGGTTATCGTTCGTTTATGGAATAGAATAATAATTATAATCCAACGAATCCTGTGTATTATTGAAATTATACGTTGATAATTCTATGACAGCGTTTTCACATTTGTTAAATGTAAACACTCTGTCAAGTACTACATTTGCAGGAAATAACTAAAAATATATTTATTATTAACATTGAAACCACATCTATTAATAATGATATACTAGTATGATAATATAATATTATATCATTTTACAATTGAATACAGCTGAAATCAGGGTGCAATGAAATCATATAACAAACGCTTCAAAAATATTTAATATAAAATAATCATGCGAGTAACCCATTGCATCGTTAAAGACTGATTGAAGATGAAGAATGCTCACGCGTATGATTATCAAGCATTTTTGTCATATTTTTTATTTTACCTTATTTGGTAATGGTAACTAAAATTACTGAAGTTAAAGATAAAAATGCCAAAGCTGACAGACTTACACATCAAAAATCTTCCCAAAATTAAAGTTGTGGCTTTATAGAATAATAACATTATACAAAAGTGCACAAAGGCATGTTTGACAGTACAAATATTTATGAACTGTATTAATAAATAATAACAGAATAGATATGATTCAACTAAAACCTTTCAAAATATAACTTTCAATTAATTTGTCTTTGGGCATTTGTCCTATGGGTTATTATTGTCAATTGGGCTTCTGACCTGGAACCGACAGGTTGCAGTTAGCACTTGTTTTATTTTCAAGAAACTTTTTAGGAAAAACTTGCCTCGTTTTAACTGCGCATTATAGGTAATTAATAATACTAATTATTAATTATTATCATATTATTATCAAGTATAAACATGAATTATGTTTACAATAGTTCCATAGATATAATAAACATTATAAAATATTTATAAAGATAAATTATTATAAATGCGACCGGTATATTCAGAGATCAGAGGTGTATTTAAGTACTTATAGCTTATAAGTGTTCGCAGAAACAGGGTCCCGAAATTTGAGTACCTTAACAATGTTTATAAAAATTCTGGCTATTTTTTATGCGACCATTGACGTCCTTGCGGAGAGATAATAAAATAAAAAGGACCATTTTACAAAAAAATAATGACGATATCGATAGAAATGAAAAGTTAATGTCAGGTTTGCTTCACTCGACTCACGAAAACAGAATAAAATGCACTTTTTCTTTTTGTTAAAAATATAAGTAATTTTTAGAAAACGTTTAATTTTAAACAAATCATTTTTTTTAGTACTTACATTAAATTCAGTAGTTGCGAAAACAAAAGTTGTTGATTTTTTGATAAATTATGAAACTTTGGCCAATTCTGAACATGTTTACGTAAAAATCATTTCTAAATGTACAACTTTTCATTCATAATTTCCATAAATAAAGTTCGCGGTACAAACATTGTGACATAGATTATGCAAAATGATACAGTTCGTCTAAGTCTTGGCGACTCCGACAGACTGGTTGTAAAACCTCAACAAAGCGAAGTAGTCTACATATCTTTTCATTTTATAAGAACATAATTTTAAACTTATTTCAAATATTAAATTAACAGATCTCGAAATAAAATTTAAAAGTAATTTTCTTACTACAAATTTTATGTCAGCCTGTACACTTCAAGGACTGTACACAGAAATGTCAGTTGAGTTCTGAGTTCACTCGCAAGAGGGCCGAGCTCTGTGATTGGTTTTCACAATGCACGTCAGTCTAGAACATTTGTAATTAGAAGATATTTAAAAAAAAATTATATCTTAAAAATAATACACTTTTCACTCGTTAAACATTTATTAAAATTAGTTACTTAATGCATTATTTCAGAAAATAAATAAATTGGAAAATGCGCAACTACGCCATTCAATATTATGTTATAGCGTTTTCGATTGGCATGCTCTAATGCCTCGTTTTCATGTATCCGGAATCCGCAGATTTTTTGCGGAATAAAATGGCCGCCACGAATTCCGTCAGTAGTTAAATTATTTTTAACTTTCTGCGGAACTCCTCAAGCTCCGCAAGTTTTGACGTTTAAACTGTCAATTGTTATAACCTCAAATATATGTTTGTTTATGTTGAATATGGAGATGAAATTCGTGGCAACCATTTTGTTCCGCAAGAAATCTGCGGATTCCGGATACATGAAAACGAGGCATACAAGCACAGAACAAAGAAAGTGCTCTCGATCTTTTTGATGACGTCATAGCTCCAGAACAGAGCAGCGAATGGTTTGTGGCAGCGACGCGACAGAGCAGCATAAAATTTTCAGAGCGGTGAGAGCGCAGTGTTTTCAATCGAACAAGTAAACTGTAGAGCGCGATAAATTAAAATATAGCTGTCTGTGATATTTTTAATTTTCACATCATGTTGTGCGAGATAATAGTAAATTTTTTCGAAACTGCAAGGATAAGGGTCTATAGCTGCTTATTTATTTATTATTAGCGTATAATATCAAAACAACTAACCTCTAATTCACTGTAATTATCAACTACGTTAGAAATAAAATTTTCTACTTTCTTTCTTTTTTCTTTTATACATACGTATATTCCAATAATTCTTCATCTTCGCTACTTGAAGAAAATATTCGATTAATATATCCAAAATTCAAAATTAACGATTTAGTTACATTGTTCGCCGCCATATTTGCTCTAAAAATGTTGCTCGACCTCTTGACGTCGAGCAGTATTTTTTGATCGCCGAGCACTCTCCGAGCGGGCAACCAATATCAGTCGAAAACAAATCGAGCAAATTTTGTGCTCTGAAATTCCCAATGGAAAACGACTGTTGCTCGCAGAGCACTCTGAGTCTGAGAGCATATGCGAGCATCCAATCGAAAACGCTATTAAATTCAGTATAAATTCAGTATGTGCAACAATTTTTACAATTCTAAACAATAATTCTACAAAAGTACATAATGTATAAACTAGATATAGCCAGGCAGTTAATTATTCATTTTCCTTTGCCTAGTGTCAGTATCAGATTTAAAATTTACTAAATGAAATGGGGCTCCAAAACATTTTGCGCACAGGGCCTCGCCAACCATAAATACGCCACTGTGAATATTTTAAATTATTATCTGTTCCAATAAAACTTGTTCTACCATAACTTGTTCCTTGTGTGACAACACGAATAATTAGTGGTAGGAGAGATCATTTTTATAGTGCGACAATCCTTGGAGTCCGCACAGTAGACAACAGGTAGCAGTCAAGATGCAGTTTGGTATGTACTATTGTTTGTTCGCTTTGGCTCTTGGCGTTGCGAGCGCTCGCCGAATAACATTCAACGAATATAACATGCCGATAACATTGGTGGAAACAAGTTACGGACAAGGTGACCACGAGCGAGTCACATACCTGAGAGCAGAGATTCATCCACGCCATCTGACGACGGGACAACGAATCAACTTTCCTACCTCAGGTTATTTAAATGACTACTACAATCAAGCAAGAGCCGATGGAGACGAGCGTGGACATCTAGTGGCATCCCAATTCTCTGGACCAGCCGAATGGTACAATCTTTCGCCGCAAAATTCCCGCGTCAATCGTAATTTGGGCTACCAGTCAATCACCACCGACTGGTACGGAACCGAATGTGAAGTGCGAAGATTTCTCCAACAGGGCGGCAATCGCTTTGTTTTCTGGAAAGTTCACATGACTTATGTGAGGAATTCTAATAGACCGGATCGTTACCATCTGCAGGTAGAATTCCATGAAAATGGACGTGTTGTTAGTTCCATCGACACCTGGATCCGTAACCCATTTTTGAGGGAGGACAGCACTTTCTGGATTTGCCGAGCGTGTCGCCGCAGTCGCCACGAGCATGATGAATTGCGTCGTCGAGGAGAAGGATGCTCACGAGGATAATAATGAAGCATATTTGTCATATTTTACCTCATTTGTTATGTTATATTTTTTCCCACGACCATATATGAAACAAACAATTTCCATACAGTTTTCTAGCTTCGAAAATAAGCAAACATCCGTTTAACCCGTTCGATATGTTATCGAACCGGTCATATCTCCACAATTTTAATTTTTGTTTCACCTTTTGCCTGTCTGACATTTGATAATTTTTTCCTGTCATTAAATGGACAAACACGTCATTGAAAGTTATTTATTCACAAAAATTTAAGTTAGTACTTTTGTTGTATCTGGTATATTAATTTAAAAATTTAAATAGAATTTATATTCTTATGATTCAAAATCTTGTATCACGTATTCCATGATCGTGATATATATTTGTTTCTTTCTAAAATTTTAATTATAGCAGTGACAGTTGACATTACAATATATTCATGAATAGAATGTTTAATATTTATGGTCTTCGGAAAAATAGTGTACATGACTCTATGGAAAGTGTCTATCGAATGCTCGTGATATTGCCAAACTCGGCAAACCTCGTGTGTCAATATTCTCACTCACACAATATCATCCACTTTCCGTGCTTATTATGTAATATACTATTTACGTTGACAAATTGTTTGATCAATAAATTTGTTTAATACTATGAAATTTATTTATTTATATTTTTTTGCTCTATTTCTCTAGCGACGCATCTGTTAATTACTGTTACTAAAATAGGATTGCACTTGTTTCTGCAACTGTTTAGTAGTATTTTATGTTTGGTGAGGAGCCGATTGATTTGAATATATTTTTGCGCTTATTTGAATTTCAACGCAAATTTTCCCCGAACTTGTATATACACGCATGCGCATTGCGCGATCCAATGATTACTACGCACGCAGGCGCGTCACGATACAATAATTTGACAGTGTTGACAGTAGTTGTAAATTTCTTGATAATATTGAAATAATGTCTGACTCACGCTATTATCCTAAAGAATTCAAACATATATTTGAATTTTTAAATTTTATTAAATTAGGCGCGCACAATAAAAATAAACTAATTGGTCATCCATTTTAAAGAAATATTTAAGTTTATATTAGTTTATTTATTATTTATTTCGACAAATGATAAATGAAGATAGCAATATTTGAAAATCTTTCCCAACTGCATCTTCGCTGAGGAAACCGCGCATCTTCCCTTGAAGGAAAACATTATAATATTTATATAATAAGTTTTTGAGATATCTGGCGGTCATTTCGTTTCTAGATGACAGACTGACATTGTAATATGCGTATGTACAGCTATTATTGTGGTATACTAAGTTTGAACCCAATCGGTGCAGTAGGTACATTTTGAGATAGTTAGCCGCCATTTTGTTTCAAAATATTTTAATATTAAATTTAGATCTTTACTGTATCAAATTTTAACCCAATCGATGCAGTAGGTACAATTTGAAATTGAAATAACTAGCCACCATTTTGTTTCAAGATGGCGGACTGATACTATGATTATGCTTATGTCTTGGCGAGTCGACGATCTCGCGAGTCGTCGATCTCGGCTTCGCCTTGACTGAACAAATTTCTCGCCGCGTGCAACAAATAAGGCGGGTCACTCCTAGCGATAAAATAGCGAAAATGCTGCTCCGTAGTAGCCTTAAAACTGAACTAAAAATAAAATTTTTGATAACAAGTGATAACATTATTTTTATATTCCTAGATAAACATGACCTATTTTTGCAATTTTTGTGAATTTTTTACCACAAATTAAAAACAAAAATTTAAAATAATGGCATTAGAGGAGCACGGGTATTATCTTAAACTATTCGGCAGTCTAATCTGTTTAACGAAAAAGTCAATTTTCAAATTAATTTTAATAATAATATGGAATATCGTTTTTCTTTGTTTTGACGGTTAGAATGAAAAATAATACAATTTAAATTTGGTTTCTTGGGTTAAAACGTTCAAAAATATGTATTTATTGATTAAGATAATAATTTGAGTCTTTTTTTATGACTATATGCCAATTAATTAAAATCCCGAATGATCCGGGGTGGACGTAGAGTGGATCGCTCTATTTGTGCTACCTACTTGATACACAAATAACTCAATTTATAACGTAGCACTTGTTTTACTTTTAAAAACTTTTTAGGAAAAACTTTCCTCGTATAAGCTGAGCATTCGAATTT
This sequence comes from Agonum fuliginosum, assembly GCA_947534325.1. Classification (NCBI taxonomy): domain Eukaryota; kingdom Metazoa; phylum Arthropoda; class Insecta; order Coleoptera; family Carabidae; genus Agonum; species Agonum fuliginosum. Next base: position 6,704,800 of record OX384043.1, read on the forward strand.
TTTAAATTAATACTAATTATTAGTTATTATCATATTGTTATCAAGTATAGGTAAACATGAATTATGGTAACAATAGTTCCATAAATATAAACATAATAAATATTATAAAATATTTCTAAAGATATACAGGGTATTTCAGGGTTAAATATCCTAACTTAAAATTGGAATGTAGAGCCTCAAAACAAGAAAAAAAATTCATTTGGAGATTTTCTTCCAATCGCTTCGTTTAGGAGATATTACCTTTTGAAGTTACAGATGAGATAAAAACAATTTACTTTTTAATTTTATTGAAATTCACTAATGTAAGATAATCAATGTCGCTTATATATTATGTAATGGTTGAGTGGAAGAGCGCCTTGGCTGAACCCTGCCTTTGACGTATGTCAATAAAGTCTAGGTCTAGGTCTGTCACAAGTTCCATCCAAGTTTTAACATAAGATTTCTATTATTTTTGATACATCATTAATTAATTAGGATAGGATTAACATGTCCACATTGAACAATGAACTTTCTTCACGCGTACAAAATAAATATTGTGGAGTAAACTGCAATAATTTCGCGTACATTTACAAAAAAATAGTGAGTAAGTTGACATGATTTTGACAATGGAAATGCTAACGCGAAGAAATAACAGAAGAGCAATAACGAGTTAGGTACTCGTTCTATCATCCACAGACTTTGATTTTATTTATTAGCAATAAAAATGACTATTATGCAATACTTACTAATTAATATTCCTTTCTTTTTACAAAACTTCCCATTCCTATTTGTAACTTCAGATGCTAATATCTCCTAAACAAAGCGTTTACGAGAAATTTTCCAAATAAAATTTTTAAATTAGGATACTTAACCCTCTGAAACACCCTGTATAATAAATAATACATATAATGCGATCGGGATATTTTAATTTATTATTTGTTCCAATAACACCTGGTCAACAATTACTTGTTCTTTGTGTAAAAACACAAAACAAGGATAATTAGTGGTAGGAGAAATAATATTTATAGTGCGCCAATCCTTGCAATCCGTACAGTAGACAACAGGAGTCAAGATGCAGTCTGGTATGTACTATTGTGTGTTCGCGTTGGCTGTTGGCGTTGCGAGCGCTCGCCGAATAACAATCAACGAACATAACATGCCGATAACAATGGTGGAAACAAGCAACGGAGAAGGTGACCACGAGCGAATCACATACCTGAGAGCAGATATTTATCCACGCCATCAGACGACGGGACAACGAATCAACTTTCCTACCTCAGGTTATCTAAATGACTATTACAATGAGGGAAGAGCCGAGGGAGACGAGCGTGGACATCTAGTGGCATCCCAATTCTCTGGACCTGCTGAATGGTACAATCTTTCGCCGCAAAATTCCCGCGTCAATCGCAATTTGGCTTACACGTCCATCACCACCGACTGGTACGGAGCCGAATGTGAAGTGCGAAGATTTCTTCAACAGGGCGGCAGTCGCCATGTTGTCTGGAATGTTCACATGACTTACGTGGGTAATTCTAATAGACCAGATGAGTACCGTCTCCAGGTACAATTCTATGAAAATGGACGTGTTTTTGATTCGATCGACACCAGGATTCGTAACCCATTCTTGAGGGAGGACAGCACTTTCTGGATTTGCCGAGTGTGTCGCAGCAATCACCACCAGCAAGATGAATTGCGTCGTCGAGGACTGCCTAACGAAGGTTGCTCACGGGGATAATAATCAAGCATGTTTTGTCATATAGTTTATTTACCTCATTTGTTGTGTTGTATTTTTTTATTGTTGAAATATTGTTTGATAAATAAATTTGTTTACTCTTAAATCTATGTATTTACATTTTTTTGGTTCTATTTTTCTAGCAACGCGACTGTTAGATTTCAAATGACTTACAAAGAAAGCAAGGAATGGACATTTGTTTCTGCTGCATTTTATATTTGGTGAGGAACCGATCGATTTTAATATATTTTTACGCCTATTTGAATTTCTAGGTGCACTAATTGTTTGATGATATAATTTTTTAAACGCAACTACAAAGCTACAACAAACATGTTTCTTGAAAATTCATTTTACGACAGACAAAGTTGTAATTGTTTACAGTGGCGTAGCTAGTATAGGGCAAAATAATTTCGGAGGCTCCAAGACCAGATTCAGGTGATATTCTCAGTGAAGATAATTTTTCAACAAAAGTATGAAAAATGCGTCGCAGACGAAATTTTTTATAGTTCAAGGTTAAATACCTTTATATTAAATTTAATGATGAATAACACTTTTTGAATGAAGAAACATAGGTAGGTAATTAAAAATTACATTTAGCTTCCCATTTTCCGCTCTTCATAGTCATACAAAAATACAACTGTAACTGGTAAATTAATTAAAAATTAAACAAAAACAAATACATAAATCGCGATTGACAAAACTTATTTAGTATATTAACTACAATCTACAATGCTGTTTTGTTTGCTACTTGTGAAATATTCCACGCACGTAAATACGGCTCCAAAAGAATGCACTAGCGAGCGAGAATTTGATTTGATTACAACAAACGATCTTGATTACAAAAAATATTTTGTAGCATTTTTATTAATTTTAATATAATAATAACTCATCTTAAATTATGTTAAAACTTCAGACACTGTATTTTTATATCTTGTTAAAATGAAATATTCAACAAATTTTAACAAATCCTGAAATATTTGCAACCCCAAATACAAAGCACTAATAAATCATGTTCTTAGATACATAAATTTACCAGAATATCTTTTAAAACATTTCAATATTCAAATATGAATCGAAACTGGCGCCATCTCTATGAAGAATGTGCAATACATAAACAAGTAAGAACATCGAGAACACATCAGTGATATAACAATCAATGCGCAGTGATTTCTTAGTGCTTTATTTACTAAAATCTGTAGTTTTTTCGCGATATTCATTTACAAAACTATGTGAAGTGTGTGTCTAAGGACCTCAATGAAACCCAGCGATGAATAATACAAGGTAAAAATCGATTTATAGTTTTTCTAAGTGATGTACAGGCTGAACTAAAATGTAATTTGTAAAATCTGATTGCACCATTGGATTCCTTGTAGTTTTGTTAGTAAATAACCGTAGTTTCATATTTGTAGCTCTTTTGGCAAAATTTGTACGAATTTTTAAATACTTTATTGAAGAATTGTTCACCTTATTAATTTTGCAAAGAAAGTACCTAATACTTTAATTTAATGCTAAAATTCCTTGTTTAAACTTGCAAAATCTCGGGGCCCCTAAACCTTTGGGGACTCGGACCACTGGCCGAACTGCCTTACCAGCTACACCACTGATTGTTTAGTGGCACACAAAATGATGAAATTGATATTTGCATGCAATATTTATTATGAAAGAATCTCTTTATTAGGGTAAAAGTAAGCAATAAAGTCTTGCAGGAAATTTTTTAAATGACTATGAAAGTAAGAGATATTATAACTCCTTGCTAAATTTTCAATGAGTTATTTTTAGTGCAATATTTTAAAGCTACAATAATTAGCACACTGTATTAGAACCTTTACACATGAACCATATACGAATAGTCAAAAAATAAATAATTTCTATAAGAGACAATAAAGAAAATCCCATGAACAGTCCAAGAAGCCCTCCAACGTTGGCTAAGAAATCTACTTTACCGTAGATTTCACTTCTTTTTAAAGCATAGAATTGTGACTCTTTAAAGAATATATCCATTTGGGTGTAAACCGAATATTCTGGGTCTATGTAATAGTGATCACTGAAAAATATTGAGAACATTTTAAGTAAATTTTGCAGTAGGTAGGTACCTAAAATAATATCTTACGGTTCGTATAGTGCCGTCGCTAAGATGGATTTAATGAAATGTAATTCGCTTTGAGATATTTCAGCTGAGTATTGTAAGTTGTTGCAAGATGGAAGGCAATGGCATTTGTCGTATATTTCCATTGTAAATTTTACGCGTTCTCTGTCTTTTTCTGTTATATTTGTCCCTTTGTCTAGCATTTCTATCTCTAAGATTGTTCCTAGAATAGAGATTAATAGTGATTAAACTGATTGATTCAGAATGGTTTAAATACTGAGAAATCAAATTCGTTTCGATATTTTTTTTTGCTTTGGAATTGACGATCCTCTACCATGCCAGAAAACAGCCAAAAACATGCGCGCATTTCGCGCGCCCTCTACAGGGTTTATTGTTTTGTTAAACATAATATTCTAAAGTTATTCTTAAAGATAAAAGTACAATCTACAAAATAATCGAAGTAGAATTATAAAATTTTACTTTGAAATGATATATGGCGAACACAAATATCTTCTATTTTAAACCGAATTTGATAAGTTCCATCGGTTATTTCATTTCGCAGATCCAAGATTTGTTGACAACATATTAAAATTTGGAGTTAATTCACTTATAAATAAATGATGTGGTGTAAACAGTCTTTTTCATAAATATTGCATTTTTTTAACAAACATGTTTACTGAAACTATTTTTTCTCCTCTACCATAAATTATTTATTATTATGCTTAATAAAACAATAAACGCTATAGAATAGAGTGCGAAATCAATGTTTCGACTATTTTCTGGGCGAGGTAGAGGATCACCTTAAGGGTTCCAATTTTTAAATTTTCCATATTACTAAGAGCACTTACATGACGGGCTAGGTCGAACCGGCCATATCTAATGTACGAGTACTATTATGATAGGATTCGGCGAAGTCCCAATTCACAATGAGCATAAGCATAAGAACTACATAACGTAAAACGTAAAAAAAATACGTATGTTCACAATGATCATAAACATAAGCGAACATAAAGTGAATGAATTAAGTGATTTTTGGATGTGAAGTTGGTAGTAAGTAGGGTTAATATTATTTTCTTGTTGGCTGTATTGTATTAGCTCATTAGTTTAATAATAATAATAATAATAAATTTATAATTCAATATTAATCATTTTCAATACTTCTTGTTATACACATCTATCATCTGTCAGATTTACGCTGCCATGTCGTGAATGCAGAAAATTGTTCATTTGACGCATGCGCTTAGTACAAAATAATAAGTAGGTACGTAATTTTGACATAAAGTTGAACTGATCCCAACTTTACATTTTTCTTACGTATCTACATAAACGTAAGAAATACATAACGACATTGTGAACAGGGCCATTAAAATACATTAGCTCAACTTTATATTTACGTAGTTTCTTATGTAGTCTTATGCTTATGCTCATTGTGAATTGGGACCATATTAGGACTTAGGCCCGGCCGGCCTAATGTCTAATTTTGTTTTTTACATTATACTTTTCGTCTAGATTCGTGCTAGATTTCTAGTTCAATTTCCATCCGAGATTCGTTCGAGTTTCATACTTTATTTCCGAACTATTCATATTCAATCGGCAATCTTAGATTTTTTCCGAGTCAAAACTTTTAAAGGTTGGTCAAACTTACTGCACACTGAACTGAGCATGCGTAGTAGACTTTAGTATAGTACGAATATCGAATAGAAAAATAGAGCCAGGTGTATATTTCTATACTAGAAAAGAGTATGGAAATCGAACGGAACTCGGATGGAAATTTCTGATTTACATTATACTAGAAATGGCTAGGAACTTCTCGGATAAATCTCAAACTATAATCTAGACCAGAGGTTCCCAAATTTTTTTTTCTCGTAGACCACTTTCAAAATGTTACTGGTTTCGGTGGACCCCCTGCTGCTACATTTCTACCATATTCCCAAAACTCGTCGAAAAAGTTTTAAGTAACAATCGCTGACCTTAAAATACTCTACTCAAAAAAATTAAGGGAGGTTTAAAAAAAGGAAATTAATGCTAAATAAACAGATCCATATGCTGCCCTAACTGAAAAAAAAATTTCAAACCCGTGAACTAAAAAAGAAACAAAAAATTTGCAATATTATTTTTTCGCGTTATCTATTAGGATTGCATGAGAACCGCAGCTCCTAAAAAATTTTAGCCAAAAAATCTTAAAATTATAATATTAAAGCTTCAAAATGCTTTTTTTAAAGTCTCAATACGACCATTTTTCACCGAAATACAGCCTGTCAAAATTCACCAAAAAATTTGGAATTTTTTTGCTCCCTTAATTTTTGTGAGTAGTGTATTATCTGCCTACATTGATAGGTAAAGCCAAGCCAACATTTTTATTCTTTACTATCGAAACCAGATAAATTTTGTGCACCCCCATTTTTTATTCACGCCAACGTAGACCCCCGTCAGGTCTCTCGTGGATCCCTGGTGGTCCCGTCCATCTGGACCACTTTGGGAATCACTGATCTAGACGAAAAAAGTATAATGTAATGCCATGCCAATGCCAGTTGTTGAACCACTGTTTCTGATTCGAAGATATAATTCGAATTCCATCAATATTTTATTGCACATAAATAATATAATATAATATTAATTTTCCAAAATATTTATCTGTAAAATGATGAAAGTATAGGTACAAATCAACTTTTCAACTCCAGGAATGGCAAGAGTTTTTACAGGCAGGGCTTCGTCCTACCTTCATCACCATTAAATTCCTCGCGCCAAATATTTAGAAAAAATTTTGATGGTACATTTGAAAGATTTTAAAAATCTCAAGATTTCTTAAGGGGTACTTATTGAAGTTGAAATCTCAGATTTAAAAAATGCCAAAGTATAAGTATTGTTAACATAATTATTGTTATTGTTATAATAATACTTTAAAACAAAAACCTACTTTCAACTTCCCTTATGCATGCTGTACGACCAAATCCACATATTGTAGTATTTGCTTCTCCTGAAAAAAAAAAACAAACTAATGAAATAATTAATTCAGATAACAGGGAACTGTTTCTTACGTGGCAAATAAAAAGGAACACAATCACAATACTGCAGTATTATATTCGTATTACACTCTATTCTGCAATTAGACTGCGTGTAGACTTTGAAATATTTCAAAGACTTTTCGTCAGAGAAGTAACATTTTCTGGTTTCTGCGGGAAGAGAACGCAATGATTTCGATGTTTTGGTTAATTCTGGTTTAACAACAATGTTCGCTGTTTTTCCTTCTGATATTAGGATAAATTGCTGGGTTGGTTTGGGTACCTCAGCTGGGTTGTGGAGTATTACCTACAAATATAATGTAAAAATGAAATAGAGGAAAACTACTGACGAAACCAGGATTTCATATTATCATAATATAGTTAATTAACTAAATTTATTGATAGGTACCTAATCATTGTATTTAAAGCATCTAAAGTATTATTCGAACATATGAAGTAATGTTAGAGTTCGCCCAAAATAACAAAGGACACATGGTCGCTACTGCGCATGTACTATCCAAACTGAAAATATTAACTGCAAAACATGATGTGCATGTCATACCCACTGAAATATAATAATACTGGAACGTGCACTCACGACGCCAGCCCGAGCCGACAGAGACAGCGAGTCGAAAGTGATTGCGTCTTTGTCGTACAGTCCTGATTGGTGCCCGAGCCGACAGAGACAGCGACTCGCGGCTGATTGCGTCTTTGTCGTACAGTCCTGAATGGTTTGTGGAGTGTAAGACAACGATAGAATCACTTGCGAGTAGCTGTCTCTCTCGGCTCGCTTTTCGTACACAGCGAGCATAGGAAGTGCACGTTCCAATATTACTATATTTCAGTGGTCATACCCATATTTGGGAGAATTTAATTCTGGTTTTTTCTCCATACAAAAGTCAAAAACATAACCTTAAATTTCATAAATGTTCTAATGTTAATGAATATTTATGAATAAATAGGTATTGATTTACCTACCTATATCATGTTTCCTAAAATATTATTTAATAAAATTATCTAAAATTTATAACGTAAAACTTTTAGCGGCACTAAAGAGCACAAACGAAGCACTAACTTTCTATATAATTTTTATTGTTTGTGCTTCACACCTGTTCGCCAACCTCACGCACCTGCCTTTATTCACAATGAACCTCAAATACAAGAATCGAATTGCTAGGCAAGCAAAATTATGATAATTGCGTATTGTAAATAGTTTTACATTAATATGTATATCTTACATTATTATATCTTATTATTTTAGATACCTACTTTAAAGGCAGCACATTCGAACATAACCAAAGAAATGATAATACAATGAAATGGCTGAAGTATGCACCTCAACGTTTTAATAGACAAAAAGGTTAAAACTCCAGCAGTGGACTATTTATATATTTTTCTGTTATGCACGAGTAGAATGCTACTATTTTTTTATATTTTTCTTATAATTTATATTATGTTTATTTTCTCAATAATTTTTTTTATATAATTACATTATATTTTTAAATAGATCCATTATTAAAACCTATATAGTAAAATTTGTATGCATTTATTTTAGTAGGTAATCGACGTTAAGTGAACATCAACAGTCGATGTGAATATTATGACGACGACGATCGATATTACTGGTACATACGGGTGTAGAATTTTTTTCTGACCTATAGGAAATACAATGTAAAAATTTTAATTTCGCTCTAACTTTTTACCTATTGCTTTTAGAGCAAAACTGTAAATACAAAAGATGTTCAGAATAAAAAACTGCATACAACGATCCCTTATTTATTAATACAAAACGTTCCTGTCACGAGATAAACGTAAATTAAATTTGATACCTACATTTGAGCTGTTTACAAAGTGCCATGAAAAATAAAATGAATTAGTTAGATGTTAGATCAAAATAAATAGACACTTTAATTAATTACGATAAAATGTACCTTAGGAAGAAAAGAGGGAAAATAAATTAAGTAATAATTTATTTTTCTGATTAGTGAATCCTTCTTATCGTCCAATAAATCAATTAGAACAAAAATTTCAAATCTGTCAACTGTCAAAGTGACGGAATAAATATTTTGGTTTTGTTTAATTTTACATGGCAATCTGAAACTAGCCTAAATTGTTAATTTTTATTTCATGTATATCTCGTGAAAGAAATCAATTTCAACAAAAAATTGAAGCTTATTCGATGCAGTTTTTTATTCTGTACATCTTTTGTATTTACACTTTTACTCTAAAATCAATAGGTAAAAACTTAGAGCGAAATTAAAATTTTAACATTGTATTTCTTATAGGTCAGAAAAAAATTCTACACCCGTAGATAAACGACGTTGATTCGATCCACGCATAATCGTCACTAGGACGCCTTATATCGACCCTACAAATACGTCGGAATCACGTTACAATTATTGTTAGAGTCCGCCCAAAATAGGAAAGGACACATGGCCGCTACTGCGCATGTACTATCCAACCTAAAAATATTAACTGCAAAATATGATGTGCATGTCATACCCATATTTGGGAGAATTTAATTCTGGTTCTATCTCCATTTCATAAACATACAAAATATAAACGTCAAAAACATAACCTTAAATTTCACAAATGTTCTAATGTTTTATACTACTTCGTAACACCCCTCCATTTTCGACTTGGACTCGCCCAAACGAAAATTGGTTTATGCGCAAGTCCTTTCCTATTTTGGGCGAACTTGTCCGCCCAAAATAGGAAAGGACACATGGCCGCTACTGCGCATGTACTATCCAACCTAAAAATATTAACTGCAAAACATGATGTGCATGTCATACCCATATTTGGGAGAATTTAATTCTGGTTCTATCTCCATTTCATAAACATACAAAATATAAACGTCAAAAACATAACCTTAAATTTCACAAATGTTCTAATGTTTTATACTACTTCGTAACACCCCTCCATTTTCGACTTGGACTCGCCCAAACGAAAATTGGTTTATGCGCAAGTCCTTTCCTATTTTGGGCGAACTTCTACTTGGGACCTTCAAAATAAATGTACATGAAAAATTCATTTTTCAAAAGAGCAGCATGCATTACTTGAGTCACTCTGTTTACATATTCCACAACATAACATAAATTTGTGCGAATATATCAATTTTTTTTAAAATACCTATTAAATTTTGGGTTAAAAGGTATAAAATATGTAGTTATATGCATTTATAATAAATATATGCAAAAATTATTAAAATATGTAAAAAATATTGATATATGCAAAATACGCAAAAAATGTATACCATATTTTGATCTATTTTTGTATGAAATGCAAACATTTGTAATATGCACAATAATACAATATTTTATGCAAATGCATATATTCCGCACTCTATTTATAACCTAAAAAACTTGGTTTTTAGGAACCTAATTTTAGATATTGTGTGTG